>CM031243.1:638195899-638633474 GCA_018340775.1 Taxus wallichiana var. yunnanensis | reverse complement strand
TTATTTTTCCCTAATGAACCGCTTATCGTCCCTTAACCGATATCGGTCATGTAGAATCGACATCGGTTTTTCTCACAACTTTCCACCAATTTTTTGCCTTTATTTACCATTTGCCCTCTTTTAACCACATATCACCTATATCCACTTTCTTTCTGAACACCATTTGTTTACCTATTCGGCCCGACCCAAGGCCTCACCCTACCCATTTGGCCCAACCCAAGGCCTCGCCTCCTACCCATTTGGCCCGACCCAAGGCCTCAACCTACCCATTTGGCCCGACCCAAGGCCTCAACCTACCTATTCGGCCCGACCCAAGGCTCTAACCTACCTATTTGGCCCGACCCAAGGCCTCAACCTACCCATTTGGCCCGACCCAAGGCCTCACCCTACCCATCCGACCCGACCCAAAGCCGCCACCCAACAACTTGGCCCGACCCAAGGCCTCACCCTAACCATCCGGCCCGACCCAAGGCTGTAACCTAACAACTTGGCCCGACCCACGGCCGTATCACTTCAACACCATACCCACAATCAATGTTTTATTTTATCCATCCATCCTGTACCTTTTGTTCAATCGAGCTCACCTGTTCGTGTTTTAGCATGATTAGGGTCCTTGACTTGATCTGTCGACCAACTTTGCCTAGACCTAGACCGTGACGTTTATCTCAACCAAACCAACCATTTGGTACTGCCGAACACGCCTAAACATTCCTGTACCTTACCTGTTATATACCCTGGAGCTACTTCCTATGCCTTGGATACCAGGATTATATCACCCTTGTTTGGATAAACTATCGACCTTTGCCTATACATTGCTGGTTTGCTAGTCAAATCATGTACCCTAGTCGTACGATTGCATTTCAACATGCGTCTGCTTCCTTGGACCTACCCCACCACCTTACCATCCCCTCTACAACATTCACCCTTTATCAACCCTATCCCTGATTTCCCATTCGCTCAATCTGTGCTAGATTTGAGGGGGATTACCTATATCCTTAACAGGAGAAACCACTTCATATTATTGTCCGCGCAGCCTTTACAACACAAGCTACACGACAATAAGGGCTAATGTGAGACACCAAATTCGTGTCTTACGACCCCTCAGACCGCATCCCATTTCGCAACCTAACCTCATTACCTAAACCTTACACAATTATTTATTAATTACCTTGTAATTGATAAATCCCCATCACCTCACCGCCACCTCATTTGCCACCTCATCATGACCTAGCCCTAATCCTAAACTAACCTAATTAAAACCTAAAACTTGGTCTACACCTACACCTACGACTAAGGACCCCTTTCGCACCTAAAACCAACCTTCTAGTCACTTGACCAAGCCACGCAACTAATCTCTCGGAGAAAAGCGAGTGGAAGGTGGGTCATTTTACTAAAAATAGCCTACTTTTTCCTTACCGATGCCGGTTCCTACTCGACCGCCGTCGGTTATGTAACGCCATCGGCCTCCCTATAAATGGCCTCCCAAACCAAAAACAAAGGATCAAAATTTCATTTTTGGATCAAGGTCAAGTATTTTTGAATCAACAGAGACCATTTGGGAGTGATCAAGAGAGTCTTGATCTTTACTTGACCGAAAGCAGAGACAAGTGAAGAGACAAGGAGAGTTAGCAAAAGGGAGAGCAAGCCCGGACTGCAAGCTGGATACTGAGCTCCAGTGATACTCACCTGATTTGATCTGGCTTGTGCTGCATCATCCTACCTCGCCTCTGCCTTTGCCATCGAACTCTTGGAATTGCATCTCCGCGAATAATCGTAGTCCTTCCAAGACAAAAAGGAGTTCTTCGTAGTCACCGATCTTTCTCTACGAGATGCACACATCATCTCGACATTCTACGGGTATTCCTCCTAGCCCCAACCCTTATCTCTGCTTTTAAAAGGAACGAATCATTCCGAGTGAAACAACTAAATTTGAGGTGCCCTAGCTATGGCTAAAAAATTATGAGGGATGTGTGAAAATGGTTGGGCATCTAGGTACAATAGGTCGCAAATAATGAAATAAAATAAATAATATGGTGAAGGTGAATTAGTACTTTCTTCACTCATGAACGTTCTAAATAATAATATGAGACTCGAGATAAATAAATTTCTAAAGTGCATGATTTTTTTGAATACATTTTCCCCACTTTATGTCGATGAGCGAAATCTCGGTAACATAAATTAGATAGAGATGCATACTGATTTCCATGAAGAGTGTAGTTGAAGTGTGTTGAAGGACTAGACAAAGTGTGGAATGATAAAAGGATGGAGGAACATGGAAACTATAGATGAATTTTTTTAAAGAAAACGTGACGAGATCAAACCTAGGGTGGAATGCGTTTATGTGTAGCTTCCGCAATGTGTAATATACCCGCATGGTTAGTAAAGCATGTGTGATGTTGCAAAATGTTGTTGTTGTTGTTGCTTTTTATTGCCCCCATTTGACTACTTATTTCTCATAGGGTTGGATCTGTAAGGAGAAAATGAACAAGTAGCCAAATATGTATGTATGTAAATGTAAAAATTCTATGTAAAAGACACATGTATGAAAGCATATAAAATACATAAATGTAAATGTAAATGTAAATGGAACATGTGTACATGATCCATGTCAAGAAAACATGTAGAAGGATATCCTGTACTTCCTGGGTTTTTTTGGTGATCTAAAACTACTTGAAAAATTAGTGTAGAGAGGCACACCCACCGTAACCTCAAGGCATGTAAGTACTATACAAAAATATGTGTAGAGACATTTATACTATCTAGGTTTTTTTGGTGATTCGACCCCACTAGATGAAGTAGTGTAGAGAGGCAGACCCACTGTAACCTCCAAGCCTATAACTATTCTACATAAATACTAAGGACACCATGTCCTATAAAATTTGATGTGTATGGGGTTTTTAGATTGGTCTCAACCCACTTGTTGTATGTAACCCATAATGGAAAGGGAGGAAAGTGTAATGAATGAACCGGTGTAAATATGTTGTGTTAGTATGTGGAAACCCCCAAATGATTCCCCCCTTTTGTGGGCGCATTTGACATCCCCGATAGGAGACATGTGGCCCCAAAAGAGAGCCACCCACATGGATGCTAAAAATTTCTTGGTAGAAACCAAGACACACACAAACCAAGAAGGATAGCTAAATACATGTGTAAACACACATACATGTAAAAACAATGTATAATCTACGCAAACAATGTAAAAGCTACCAAGAAAAGTAATTTGAACATGCAAGAAGATAAGTATTCCACACAAAGTGGGTTGCAAACATGGGACATCACTCACGATGTCGCAAGACACGCAAGGCCATCATGGCCACAAAATAGATAAGTGTGCACACCAAACATAAGGTAAGGTCCTTGAAACAATAAAAACAATAACAAACAATGGAAGACAATGTAACAAATAATTATGGAAACCAATATCCCTGCATAAAAATGTTGCACATGAAGCACCCGTTAGCATGTTAGAAAGATAACTAGTATGTCAAAAGTATGTATAAGCAAGTAATGTAAAGTGCTAAGTACAAAATGAAATAATAACACCTGGAAGATACAAATGTGTGGATGCCCCTAGTGACCAGTGTAGGAAGGGTAGAAGGTGAACATCCATGCCGTGTGTAAGAGACATGTATCTACGATCACAACTAGAAGAAGGTGTGAATGCGCATGTGTGGATGATATAGATAAATGACATACAAGTAATCAAACTAGCATGTGTAATAAAGTGATCATGAACAAGCAAAAGTAAGCAAGAATAAAAGCAACCATATATGCAGTATGTTGTGGATGGATGGAATGAAATGAAAATTGAATGATAGGTCCGTGTGCCCCCAAGTGGATGGAAATGAATGTAGTGAGGATCATTTTTTCCCCTTAGTAGTCAAGAATGAACCATAAATGAGAGTGCGTCATCGTGGAAAATATTGAGTAGTGTGTATATCATGTCTTACATGCTATGATGAATGTGTATATGTGTAGTGGTGATGATATGTGAAATGTAGAAGAGATGTGCGTGGACCTTATAGCCTAAGCATATACCACTATGAGATGAGACGTGGAATAAGGAATTTTTGGTGATTGGTAGGGTTCATTTGATTTGTAAACCCTCGCAGTAGTCGAGTATGGACCGATGAGCTAAAGTGTGTCATTGGGTAGTGAATACAACACCACAGAAGACAATGTAGTATATGTAGGGATAAAATTTGGCCATAAAATGAGTGGTATATGTAAGGATGTAATGTGTAGAATGTGTAGATATGTAAAATGAAAATTCAATATGTGTAGGATGTATAAAGTGTAATGTAGAAAAATAAGAATGTAATTGTATACTCCTATATGATGAAGAATAGTATAATATGCGTAAAAATATGCGGCGTAGTATGTATAGTAGGTAGTTGTATGCAACAATCATGAGGTATGCTATGAAGAGACACAAATGAAAAAATTTGTTAGAATGTATAACGCATAAATGTGTGATGAAGTGTAATGTGTAATTCCTACGGTGTAGTATGTGGATTCAATTTAGTAATAATCCCTCAACAAATCAAGTGTGAACCAAAGCACAATAGTGTGTCATCGTGGTAATGATTAATTATAGTATTTCTTAAGGTGCATTATGTTGATTGTATTTTTAAGTGGTTTACCTAAAAGGGTGGCGAGGTGATATACCCCACCACCAAGTTTATCAATGATAACATATGGACCTAGCCAATTGGGTTTGAATTTACCTTTTTGTGGTGCCTCAACATTAACATTCTTTTGATTTTATTTCAAGACAAGGTCACCTATGTTAAATTCTCATGGGTGAGTTTTACGGTTGTATGAGTGGGTGATGTGAGATTGATATTCAAGAAGATACTCTAGCGCTTAAACACGATGTGAGCCCAACATCTCTAATTCATGTAGGTGATTTTCATGATATTCATTATCTTTAACTATCCCTGTAAGAGAAATTCATAAGAAGGGTATTTCTAGCTCAAGGGTAATAATAGCCTTGGAACCATAGAATAAAGAAAAATGTGTGGCATTAGTAGGCGTGCAAACACTAGTGTGATAAACCTAGATGGTGTAGAATAACTAATTATGTAAATTAGCACCACTAGAGTTAACAATCTTACACAACATTTTAATGATAGTTTTGTTGGTGGCTTAACTAGCCATTTCCTATGGGAAATATGGTGTAGAGAATGATAGTTTGATTTTGAACTTACCAAAAACTTCTTAACATATTTATTTTTGAAGGAAGTACCATTATCAGTGATTAGGGTAGAAGGAATCCCAAAATGTGTGATGATATGTGTGGTAAGAAATTTAAAAATATATTGATCGGTAGTGTTCCATAGAGGAGCCGCTTTGACCCATTTTGTGAAATATTCAATAGTAGTGATGATAAATTTATGTCCATTTTTTGATTTAGGATTAATCATGCCGATTAGATCAAGTCCCCATAGAGAAAAAGGCCAAGTGGGCGCAATGGGTTGTAGCTCATATGCTAGTGCATGATGGATATTACCATGTTTTTGACATTTGTCACAGAAGGTGGCATATTCAAGGCAATATTGTTCCATGGTGGGCCAATAATACCCCTGGCATAAAAAAATTTGTGACATGGTCTTACCAGAGAAGTGGCCACCACATATGCTATCTGCAAATTTAAGAGATGGTCAGGTATATCTCTTTTTCTAACTCTCCCATCCAAGAAGGAATCCCAACGAGTCAATAAAATGGAAGAAATGCGAAAAACAAGCTTGGGGGCGAAAAAATCATGAAAATCGGCTAAGTCCTAGTCCAGGCGGTCCTTGGGACAGTTGGGACATCGGGCGCGAACCGGCCAAAAGCCTCAGGCGGTAGCACTTGGGACATCGGGACGTCGGGGCGCGCGCGTGGAGTGAAAAGCCGAACCGGCCGAAGAAATGAAGAAAATTGCCTAAGTCTTGTTTCGCAGAGTGAGGGACATCCGGGACAAAAGTACATGAAAGGCGTGGATCGGCCGGTTTGGCGCAAGGCAGTCCATTTCAGGCGGTTCGAAGATTTATCCCAGGTGGTCCGGGAGCACTTGGGACAAGAGTACGTGGAGGCCGCGAACCGGCCGGTTCGGCCAGCAGAGAACTTTCGTTTGGGACAATTGGGAGAAAGGGACATGTGGGATGCGAAAAGCCAAAAGAGCCGAGAGCCAATGGAAATGTGCCATGTGTCTTCACCTCAAGAGGGACAGGGGAAGCCCAAATCGGGTGGGATCGGAGAAATTTGTCCCGAGACGGTTTGGGACATCTGGGCCAAAAATACGCGAGGGAAGGAGGAAAAGCCGGAGAAGCCCACGGATCGAGCAAGACACGTGTCCTAAGGTAGGGAGTTCGAGCTCGGGAAAGACTTAGAAAAATTTGACAAAAGTCTTGGCCAAAAACTAAAAGGTAAAGGATGACCCCGCCCCTGTCCTCCAACCGGATCATGCCACGTGTCCCAAATGTGGGGGGCGCGAGGGAAAAAAATGGAAAATTTCCCAAAGTGATAAAAAGTCAAAATTTCAAGGAAACCCATGGAAAGGTGGAGAGAGAATTGCTCATCCAATCAGGCGCACACGTGTCATCCAAGTGGCGAGTGCGGGAAAAAAATTCAAAATCCGTTTTGGCACATTTTTGCCCTAAATCTTCAGATCGCCATATCTTTTGATCAGGCTCGGTTTGCATGTTCTTTATATCAATGGAAAGCTGGTGAAATTCTCTACACGATTCAGGTCAATCTTGCATTTTGGTTCAGTTTGGAGAGAAAAATCAAGAAACATCTACGGCGTGTGTAATGGCTGAAATGACGTTTCAACAACCAGTTTTAATGCACATGGGTCGCATTCTTCTTCAACATGGCCAGAACTGACGTTTCAACAACCGATTTAATGCACATGGGTCACATTCTTCTTCAGCATGGCCAGAAGTGATGTTTCAACCACCGATTTTAATGAAGAATGTGTTTTGGTCAATGGTTGGGCTGCTTGCATGTTTTCCTGTGTTTCTCTCTCCTGGGCTCGACCCATGCATTGTAAAAGCTAGATTTGGCTCATTTTGAGGAGGAGATTACAAGTTGTTCATCTTTTCGGCTCTGCCCTCCCTTCTTTTCTTCTCCAGGGTTGAAAATGGAGTTCGAACCTCCTCCCTTGCTCTGTAATGGCATTTTTTTGCCTTTTACTATTGAAATGATGTTCTGTGCAAACTTATGAAGCAACAAAAAACGTGTTTTGTGATGCATCTGTCCATCCTTGCTCATTTTTGCTTGTTTTCTTCTTGCCTCTCTTCATTGCAGGTATTTGTGCAAGTTTGAATGTTCATTGCAGGTTTGGAGCTGTGTTCATGGAGTTTTGGGACATTTTCTATGTGAAATCTATCCTTGGGCCTGTGATGCATCTGTCCATCCTTCCCATTGCTCACCTCTCCTTGTTCCATGGCAGTTTTGATAGATGTTCAACATTCTCCTTCTCTGGTGTATCACCGTTTTAGTGTAGGCTTTTGTTGTTTTCCCTTTTCTCTCTCTCTCTCTCTCTGTCTCCTTGGCATGGTTAGATTAGGTTTAGATTAGCTTGCCTGCACTGGAATAGCTTGTGGCAGGTAGTTTAGGAGTAGGAACCAGCCTTCTCTGGAGATTCCTTTCTCATTTCTACAAGTCCCACACTTGGAGAAAGGTTTCAATGTTGTGCAATCACACTGGATGCTAGAGTGATCAACCTAGAAATCTGATCAACATCCAGGGGTGCTGTGATTTTGCACTAACAGTTTTGGCACACCCGGTGGGACCTTAGAGGTCTTCCACTTCATCTTTTAGCAGTTGGTGTGTTCCTGTGAAGATTTCAGCCTTTGGAGGCACTTGCAAACACATCTGGTGACTCCATCTGATCAACAACCCATTTCTGAAGTTGCAGACCTGTTTTTCATCCATTCCCATCCATCCTTCTTTCCATCCCTTTCATTCTTTTCCATTCCATGAAGTTGTGCAATCATGACTTCATTTCCATCATGGAATTCACATTTTCAACAACGGTTTTCCCACCTCCAACATGTTTTTAAATCCTCCAAATCAGCATTTTGAACAAATTCAAATCAGCATGCATACCCATATGAGCAGCAATGCCAAAATCAGTTTGGCTATGGAGCTTTCCAAGAGCAAGAGTATGCATATAATGAAGACAATCAAATGCAAGATGCTGGTCTGTTGGAGAAAATCCAAAAGATGGAGGTAAAGATGGTGCAATCCAGAGCAACAGCTCAAATGAGAGCTTTCAGAATTGGTTGCAGGACTCCTTGTCCATGGGGAGGCCCTTTTCCAAGACACTTCAGCCCTCAGGAGAAGCTGGACTTCATGATGAAAATGCTGCCATTGCTTGCACAAAGTGGATTGAAGAAATAGAGGTGTATGAGAGGAGTATTGAGCAACCTTGTCATGGGTAAGCACGCCATCTCATGCCTTTCTTTTTCCTCTTTCCCAATCTGTTTTATCTCAGCAGTGTCAAGTTTTAAACTCTCCATCTGCTGTCCCAAATGTTGATCCCATGTCTCCACCTCTCAGTCTTCCACCACACCTCAATTCTTCTTTCCTTTTTCCTTCCAAACAGTCATCCCCTCCACAAGAGCTAACAGAAATACCCCCTCCTCCAAAGAAACAAGAGTTTCTACCTCCACCACCACAAAAAATTTCCAAATCAATTGAGTTACAACCCATCCCTCCTCTTGCATTCCCAATTCCATGTGGGGAAGAAGAAATTGCAAAAATCGGTCATCAAGGACAGCAGAAGAGAGCCCAACGAAAAGAAATGACAGACAACTTGAGGGTTTGGGCTGCCAAATTTGGGATGACAAAGATCCCCTTGATGGTTAAACCTACAGAAGAGGCTAAGGTTGAACAAATGGTGGTTAAGACTGATTTTGTGGCAGCAGAAGAAGAGAGCAAAAGAAGAAGCAGATCAACAATCAGTTTTCTCAGAAAGTAGTGTCCATGTTGGCACTCTATTTGAAGGGAATGCTGATTCAATTCAAGTTGCACAATCAGCCATAAAGGAAGAAAGCTCAGAAGAAGATCTTGCAGTCCCAACTTGTCCTCTAGAGCAGCAGATTGAAGAGTTTGACTTGACAAACTTCATGCTGGAGGAAGAGTTCAATCAAGAGCAAGATTGTCTTCAAACATTGGAGGAAGGAGAAGCTGCTCCAGATCCAAAAGAAGAGGAGCACATTCTAGTTGTGGAGGAGAAAAGTGCAGATCCAAGGGCTTTGAGCACAAAGCAGGCTATAGGAGAACCTTCAGTTCTTCTTTCTACTTCACCTCTCTCAAGTTCTAGTACTGAAGAGGAGTTTGATCTCTCAAACTCAATGTTGGAGGGTGAAAGAAACCATGGTGGTCAAGTTACAGATCAAGAAGACACCATGGAGGAAGTGGAGCATTTGCAGTAGGACAGCCATGAGGCAGTTTATCTGTCAGATTTGGAGGACTGTTTTGATGGAGAAGAGCCGGTTGAGTTTCCACCATTCTCTCTTTCATCATCCACATTCCAAACACTTGAGTCTGCTTGTCATGAAGGAGAACATTCATTTGCAGCAGCTGCATCTTATAGCAGCTCTTTGGAACCAAGATTGGAAGATTTTAATCTTTCATGTTCTTCATTGGAGGAAGAGAAAGGACAGAGGAATTTCACCATTTCTTCCACACCATCCATTCAAGAGGGTCTACAAGAAGACTCCATTTTGGAGTTGAAAATCAGAGCTATGGGCATATCAAATGGATCAGACCTTGCCCAATCAGGTATTTGGCTTCATTGGAGCCAAAGGAGAAGTCCTGACCAGTCATGCTTGCTTGAGCATGAGGGTGAGCTACAAAGTACCAAGGATCAACTGTCATACCTCTTGATCCAAATGCGAGAGCAACTAAAAGAGGTATTGAATTTTCCTTCAGTGATACCTTGATGATTTGGGTGGAAGACCAACTTCTTGTTGATTTTCCACTCATCTAACAGCCATGATCAGCTCCAAATCAATTGCATGGCTGCCACTTTTGAGAAAGGAAGCTATTTCTCACAACCAATTGCGGGGTTTGTTTAGCTTGCCTTTGCTTCGATTAAAGTAGAGTAGGTAGGTTTGCTTTCAGCGAAAAGTGCTTGTGCACACTTTGCATGTTCCATTTGGAGCATGTATGATTTTCGAGTTACTGTACATAGTTTTTGTGGTGCTGGTTTTGCTCTTGCAGATCCATTTGATGGCATTTTGGTGAGAACAACTCCATTTCAGTGGGTTTCAAGTGGCTCAGAGGGAGGTTTTCAAAGTTCAGATCAGTTTTAGGTTACTACTCATGACTCCATGCCCAATGGATTGCTTCAGGCTACTGATCATTCATCTAGCAGGCAGATGACCCCACTGAGTCGCCAAAACTATTATCCAAAATTCACCCCCAGGGTAATTTTGATAACATGCATCAGAATATTCAAGTCCCAGGCAAATAGATTGATTCAAGGCCCAAAATCATGTTTTTGGGGTCCCTCGCTTTTTTCTAACTCTCCCATCCAAGAAGAAATCCCAACAGGTCGAGAAAATGGAAGAAATGCAGAAAAACAAGCTTGGGGCAAAAAAAATCATGAAAATCGGCTAAGTCCTAGTCCAGGCGGTCCTTGGGACAGTTGGGACATCGGGCGCGAAACCGGCCAAAAGCCTCCTAGGTGGTCTACGCGGCAAAATTGGGACATTGGGACGTGAAGATGCGCGGGGGCGAAAAAGCCGAAGTCGGCCGAAAAAATGAAGAAAAAATTGCCTAAGTCTTGTTTGCAGTTAGGAGAACATGCCGGGACAAAAAAGTACGTGAAAAGGAAAAAGGATTGGCCGGTTTGGCAAAGTCGAGTCCATTTCGGGCGGTTCGGAGAAATTTGTCCCGAGGCGTCCGGGACGTTGGGACAAAAGTACGCGGAGGATGCGAACCGGCCGATTGGGCCGAAGCAGAGAACTTTCATCCGGGACATTGGGACAAAAAATGGACGCGGGGACGCGAAAAGCCGAAAGAGCGAGAGCCAATCAAAAATGTGCCACGTGTCTTCACCTCAAGAGGGACGAGGGAAGCCCGAATCGGGTGGTTCGGAGAAATTTGTCCCAAGAAATTTGGGACAGCCGGGCCAAAGGGATGCGAGGGACATTGAAAAGCCGGGAGACTCGTAGATGAATCGAAACGAGGACACGTGTCCTAAGGCGGGGAGTTCGGAGCTTCGGGGAAAGACTTAGAAAAATTTGACAAAAGTCTTGGGCCAAAAACTAAAAGGTAAAGGATGACCCCGCGCCCCGTCCTCGACCAAATCATGCCACGTGTCCCAGTGGCGGGGCGCGGGGAAAAAAATGGAAAATTTCCCAAAGTGATAAAAAAAGTCAAAATTTTCAAGGAAACCCATGGAAAGGTGGAGGAGAGAGAATTGCTCATCCAATCGATGCAGCACGACACGTGTCATCCAGTGGCGAGAGCGCGGGAAAAATTCAAAATCCGTTTTTGCTTTTTTGTGCCCTAAATCTTGATCGCCATATCTTTTGATCCAGAGCTCAGATTTACACGTTCTTTATATCAATGGAAAGCTGGTGAAATTCTCTACACGATTCCGGGTCAATCTTGCATTTTGGTTCAGTTTGGAGAGAGAAAATCAAGAAACGTCTCTGGCGTAGTAATGGCCAGAACTGACGTTTCAACAACCGATTTAATGCACATGGGTCGCATTCTCCTTCAACATGGCAGAAGTGACATTCCAACAACCGATTTAATGCACATGGGTCGCATTCTTCTTTAGCATGGCGAAGGAGATGTTTCAACCACCGATTTTAATGAAGAATGTTTTGGTCAATGGTTGGGCTGCTTGCATTTTCCTACATTTTCTCTCTCCTGGGCTCGACCCATGCATTGTAAAAAGCCAGATTTGGCTCATTTTGAGGAGGAGATTACAAGTTGTTCATCTTTTCGGCTCTGCCCTCCCTTCTTTTCTTCTCCAGGGTTGAAAATGGAGTTCGAACCTCCTCCCTTGCTCTGTAATGGCATTTTTGCCTTTTACTATTGAAATGATGTTACATGCAAACTTAAGCGAAGCAACAAAAACGTGTTTTTGTGATGCATCTGTCCATCCTTGCTCATTTTTTTTCTTGTTTTCTTCTTGCCTCTCTTCATTGCAGGTATTTGTGCAAGTTTGAATGTTCATTGCAGGTGGAGGCTGTGTTCATGGAGTTTTGGGACATTTTCTATGTGAAATCTATCCTTGGGCTGTGATGCATCATCCATCCTTCCCATTGCTCACCTCTCCTTGTTCCATGGAATTTTGATAGATGTTCAACATTCTCCTTCTACGGTGTATCACCGTTTTAGTGTAGGCTTTTGTTTTTTTCCTTTTCTCTCTCTCTCTGTCTCCTTGGCATGGTTAGATTAGGTTTAGATTAGCTTGCACTTGCACTAGAATAGCTTGTGGCGGAGTAGTTTAGTTTGCACTAATAGGTCATCGATAGCACGCTTGAACAATTTGGTGTCAATAATAACATGATGAGTAGCTTCTTGGCATAAGCGGCGAGGCTTTGTGAGGTTGTAGGTTATCTGGGATATTTTTTATATAAGTAATTATAAATAGGTGTGAACCATTTAGCATTTTCATGACTATGCATGATTGAATAAGCTGCAAAAGGTAGTGCGAGATATAAAGGGATGTCACAAGTGCTTAATGAAAAATTAGCTTATTCAAGTGACGTGGAACTATGCATGGCATCAACATGGCAATTGTCCTTGAGAGGAATGGAAGAGATGGAGTAAGAATCAAAAGTAGCTAAAAGGTCCTTCATAAGGGTATTGTATGGGATGAGATGTTATTCCTTAGTATTATATGTATCATTAACTATATTGATGACTAATTGAGAGTCATTGTGTATGCATAAATTATGAATGAGAATTTTTGAGCATAGAAAACAAGCCTAAGATGAGGGCTTCATTCTCAATGATGTTGTTTGTACAAGAGAAGCCTAACAGATATGCGCAAAGGGGAGAGGGCTGCACATATGGGGTAATGAATACTATCCCGACTCTAGAACTACATTGAAAATGAGAGCCATCAAAGTCCATTGTCCACTTACATGAGTCATCATAAAAACAATTAGAAATAGGTGATGCATATGGGAGAGGTGTTGCGGCTAGTTGATCAGCGATAACCTGCCCTTTGATTACTTTTTGTGGTATGAATTTAAAATCAAATTTGGTAAGGAGAATGATCGAATGTGCCAAACCTTCTAAGAGATTCTTGTGAGAAAGGAGGTAGTGTAAGGGATCAACTTTGGTGATAATGTGTACCTCATTGTTTATAAGATAGTGTCTCAATTTTTCTGTGATAAAGACAAGACCAAGGCACAATTTTTCAATGTAGCTATAGTTACATTCGTAGGAGAGTAGGGTATGACTGATATAATATATGGCTCTTTCACATTGAGAATCATCATGTTGTGCCAATAAGGCTCCTAATGCATGAAATGTAGCAGAGATATACAATTTAAAAAGGTCAATCAGAAAGAGTGGAACTAGGAAAGTTGGATTTAACAAGTAAGCTTTGATATTTTTGAAGGCTTGTTGACATTGCTCATCCCAAAGGAACTTGGTATCTTTCTTCATGATTCATGTAAATGGTTGTGTCTTATCTACAAGTTGTGCAATGATAAGATGGATAGCTTGAATTTTTCCTTGTAATGATCGAGTTGATGTAAATTTTTGGGAGGAGGCATGTCTATTATGGCCTTGATTTTGCTAGGATCAACCTCAATACTGCGTTGGGAGATAATATATCCAAAATGTTTACTAGTTGTCACCCTAAAAGGTTTTTTTGGATTCAAGTGAACTCAATATTAGCGTAAGCGCTCAAATAATGTGCAGAGTTCCTTTGCATGAGAGAAACATCTTCAAGATTTAGCTAAGATATCATCAAAATAGTCTTCCAAGATCTTGTGAATATAGTCATGGAATATATGAGTCATTGCACGTTGATAAGTGGCTCCAACATTTTTGAGGCCAAATGGCATGACTGTGTAACAAAATGTGCCCCAAGGAGTGGTAAAAGAAGTTTTTCTTGGTTAGTTGGATTGATATTTATTTGATTGTAACACACAAAGCCATCCATAAAGGAGAGGATATCGTATCCAGTTGTGGAATCCACAATAGCATTGATATGAGGTAATGGGAAACTATCCTTAGGAAAAATTTGTTCAAATCACATAAATCAGTACAACAACGGACCCAACCATTAGGTTTCATTACTAGTAATATGTTAGATACCCATTTAGGATAGTTGACATCACAAATGAAACCTACGTCGAGGAGACTCTAAATATCTTCTTTGAATAGGAGAGCAAGGGTGTATTTTTCAAATATTTTATTGACTGGTTTGGTACGTGGGTTAAGGACAATATCATGCATTGCTACAGAGGTATTAATACCTGGCATATCACTATAATCCCATGAAAAATATCATAGAAATCATGAATGAATCATTTAATATCCTTTTGTTCGGCGGGGTGAGAGAAGTGATGAGTAAAAATACGCATTGTTTTCATATGTGTCTAAGTTATATTATATTGTGTCTTCATTTATAAGGGAAGACCGATCCTCAATATATGGATCAAGAGAATAGTGTCAGCGGGTCAACATTATTGGTGGAGACATCATATTCCAAGAGTAAACTATGTTAGTGAGGGAGGAAGAATGATGTATCTTATGGTGGAAATGAAGAAGGTGATCATAAGTGTGCATGTGTTCCAATAAAGTGTTATCAAGTAGGAAAATATTTGGGGTATCCCAAAAATAAGAGCATCATTACTAATGAGTTTGGGATGCAGTAGGGAAAGGGAAGGGACATGGAGAGATGTATAAGAATATACGAGGATGGGGAGGAGGGTGATACCCTAAGCTAGACTTATGTAATCATGGGGGAGGTCCCAAAGCTCTATGATTTTATGTTTGGGTTGATCTATTTGAGTATTGGAGAAACCAAAGCAAAAAGATAGTCATATCCTATACCATATTTAGAAAAATCTTGGGTACTATCAGAGGCATGAGGGGGATCAATAGCTTTATCGACAAAATTACAATACTCAAAAGGTGATGGGTTAGTAGGGACATTGTAAACAATGCCTTGATACTGAAATTTTAGCCATGCATGTAGTGTAGAGGGAACCATGTGCATAACATGGATCCAAGGTCTTCCTAGGAGGAGATTATAGTTGAGGTCATTAGGCATAACATGACAAGGAATATCAAGTGTACATGGAACAATAGTGATTGGTAAATTAACAATACCTAAAACACATTTGGGGATGTTATCAAATCCATAAATAGAGATAGATGATGGAACTAATGATGCTTCTGACATGCCTATATGTTGAAGGAAAGTGACATTGCAAATATTTAAGCTAGCCATTATCGACTAAGGCACGCTTGACACCTACCTTATTAATACAAACTTGGATATACAAGGATGGTCATGTTACAGTATCTCTTGAGGAGGTAGATCATCTGTCGTAAAATTTATTTGGTCCTCATTAAGTGATAGAGCCATAATGAACTTATGATATACATATTCGGGTGAAGTATGAGGGGGATATAAGTGTTAGGCATTTCTTAAGCTTTTGATAAAATCAAGGTGGTTTTGTAAATAGGAGTGGATAGAGATGTTCATGATATTTGAATGGATGGAGAGGGAAGAAATCAATGGATGGGTGATTTAAGAGCATGGACAACGTCGGGTTCACCAAAATGATTAACTATAATTAACTAAATATATGTTAGTTGAAGACTAGTTAGTCTAATATAGGAGGACATATAACTCAGTAAATAAATATACTATGACAACATGTGAATGAAATAAATGAAGTAAACTAATAAAATCAAAAAATAATCTATAAGAATGAGGTAAGGAAAGAACTCGTGTGGTAACTAGTGATGACTATCTCAAAGTGTTACACGTATGACTAGAAATTATGGGAACAAGAATGAATGTGAAGAAGTCCTGTAAAGACTATATCTGGAGGATTTGAGTAGACCGGATCTCCTGGAATGGGTTGGGTGCCTATGGGTGCTCTAGTAAGGAATCTTGGTACCTTGGTCTACAAAAAGCTCGAGATGTTGGTTTCTAGGGTCGAAGGTGATCTAAAACCCCGCCTACTTGTCACCTCAATTATTATGTATTGTGTTGAATGCTCCAAATATTCCAAGAGGAATAAATGACCTACAATGAAAAAAAAGGAAGTATCAAAACCATAAATTTTTTTATAATGAATGGGTCGATTGACCTCACCGCCACAACAATGGGCTTACTAAAATGAGTTGTGCACTACATTTTGGACCCGGATGTAGTTCTAATGTGTGTGTGAATGTTGTTCCCTAGGTGATCTTGTGCCAATCACACTTTGTGAAATATCGAAATATCTAAATGTATAAGATGTTATACTAGGTGTGCATGAAATAAAATAGAATCCCTCCCCCTATGAAGTGTGATGTAGATGTCCTAACTTTGTTCCTTGATGATGGAGCTATGTTGATGCCAATACAATAGATGGAGTGATATTAGTGTATGATGTTAGGGCCCTCATTATGGTCTCATAACTTTATATTTATAGGGTTCTCTTCCTCTAATTTTGTAATTAACCTCGTAAAGGATGACGAAAAGAAATATAATTATGAAAAATGGATAGAAGAGGCCCAAAAGTGGTAGGAAAGAGCTAGAATGATCGGACGCCCCCAAGTAGGACTCGAGTAGAAATGGGATCCCCAAGACTAAATTTGGGTACCTCAACTATGGCTAAAATTATGTGGGATGTGAGAAAATGGTTGGTCATATGGGTGCAATAGGTCTCAAATTATGAAATAAAATAAATAATATGGCCAATGAGATGGGGGTTAATTAGTAATTTCTTCACTCATAAACATTCTAAACATTAGTATGATACCGAGATAGATAAATTTCTAAAGTACATTATTTTGTGACTACAACATCATAGTGACTAGCTACAATAAGAACAAATTCTAGACATTGTGTATAGAGAGGAAAGGTCATAATGAGAGTAAATACACTATCATAAATGCATTACATCCACATTTTCTTTGAAGGATTCTTGATTCTATTCAAAATTCCTCTATATTTATGTGTTTGTGGTGAATTTTGGTTTGTTACTATTATAATGA
Source organism: Taxus wallichiana var. yunnanensis (assembly GCA_018340775.1). Classification (NCBI taxonomy): domain Eukaryota; kingdom Viridiplantae; phylum Streptophyta; class Pinopsida; order Cupressales; family Taxaceae; genus Taxus; species Taxus wallichiana. The sequence continues at coordinate 638,616,278 of CM031243.1, read as the reverse complement.
AACACAAACAATCTAAAAGGAGTAGGGTTTAATGAAACCTACACCAAAAAAATGCAATTTTGAGATGAGTAGATAGAAGAACAATTTTAGAGACACCTCCTTCCACCGAGCAAGATGAACGTATGCAAATACAACTAAACAAGGTAGATATTATATAAGGATTAAACAAGTTGCTCTGCAACAAACGATCCTAGCAGCCAACGGGATTCCTTGAGGGATGTAAACTTGTGTTTATAGTTAAGTGATATGATATGAAACAAGATAGTGACAATATGATTATAATTAAATAGGTATGGAGAGCTCTTGTTATGTGTGATAGTGGCTCGGGTAAGGGATATAACAAGCTCAAATTCCTAGAAGTAGTCAAACAAGAATTGTTTGGTGGCGTCACATTCTTCTTGTATGATTTCAAGTTGGTATTTTATGTCTTCGATTTTCGGTGTCAGGAAATGAAACACAAGATAAATTTATATAAGATGTCAAATTTTTGCCACACAAAGGGTTGTTACATGATCGGGAGGTCGTAGATACTTGTAATGAGATGTGATGCACTTGGAAATGTCATCTATAGAGAAAAATATGGCAATAAAATATATTAGGCCTAAATTGATTAATAAAAATATAAAAACTTATGATAACTAAAAAATGACTAGATTCACAGATATCGCTTGTGATCCATAGGGATCATAGGCAATCAGTAGAATCACAAGTGATTCTAGACATCACTCATGATCACCGTAAATTTAACATATTGATAAAAGGATATTTGACACATTCTGAGGCTTAAGATGGTTGATTTGGCTTATATATGATGTGCTAATGAAATAAAAAATAGATAGAGATTAGGATTTGATTACCTTTGACATGAAAATGAACTGGATATATATGAAAATGTTTACAAACATATTGTTGAGTGTATGATGGCTTGAAAAGTGTGTTGAAGACATCCGGATGTTTTTGAAAATGTTGTCTATTTTCCTAATATGACAAAGCTTTACTCGCAATGGTTCTAGATCCCTAAAATAAGAGCCTTGAGATCCTATTTATAATCTCTAGTGATTTTTAAGATTTTGGATATCTAGAAAACTCAAAAAAGTGGGTTGGAATTGGTTTTAACCATATCCAAGTTGGAATTTCTCATGTGAGGATGTGAGGTAATGCGGTTAAGGGTGTTAAGAGGTTGGGTAATGGGATGAAATGGGTTAGAATGGATGGTAGATGGTTAAGGAGGTTTTGAGGAGGTTAAGGTAGGTTTAGTAAGGTTTATCGGGGCAGAAGCGTGAATTTACGGGTTGATGGTAGTGACTTAGGTTATGATTATATGATAGGATTTAATGATTTGATGTGTGTGTGTGTGTGCGGGGTGTGGATAGGAAACCTAGTGTGTTAAAAACCCAGTGTCTACATTTTCCCCTTTTTGTCTTGTGGTTTGTGATGGGCAAATTGTTAGACAAAAATGAGTGAGATGATTGATTTGTTTTGATATTTAGTTCCCCCTCAAACTAGGAGTTATTACAATGAAGTGTAATGATCACTTTGGTTTGAAAAGGTTGGGGATGAGATAGGTTTGTATGATGACGTGTTTGATTTCGAGGCCCCAAGTTTAGGCATGAAAAAAAGTACTAACAAAGTGGACTTATACAACCATAAAATAAAATGATATGGGAACCAAGGGATTCACAACCTATAGATGTATGACTCATAGGAAGTAGCCATAGGAAATGATCTTGGTTGGGTATGCTATCCACGACGATTGGGAGATGCAAGATTTGACAAAAAAAAATTCACCACAAAGGTGGGCTTATGTGGCTAGAAGTCAAGTTATAGTGAAACCAAGGGTTTCTTTGTCTTATAAACATATGCCTTGATGAAAACCAAGAAAAAATTTCTTGAAAAATGATGCTAAATTTGAGGTGGATTTAATAGAGGAGTGCTTTGATTGATTGGTTGTTTCTAATTTTTAAAAGGGGATTGCAGCCTTAAAAAGGAAGTGTGTACTATAAAAATGTGCTATTTTGGCAAGGAATGATGAAAATGATGGTTTGATGAGGTTAAGGGACCAAACATTGATTTTTCCGAAGTCCCGGAATATTATTCTAGATCATCGGTGATTGAGTGGATCATCTGTGATTATATGGATTGCACGAAATTGGGTCCATAGAAAAATGAAGACTATATAAAGTGATTGAAAAGATCATTTGATATCATTACTATTTTGAGATTAAGACATCTAGAGATTCCAAATTTGTGATTTTTGATTATATTTTATCGTGATGGAGGCTTCCAAAGGTACATAAAGGTGACGTCAACCCACATATGCTAAGGTAGGTGATGTACTTAAGATTTTTTCATTTTTGTATTTTTTTCGATTGGGACTATGGGATCGTCAATGATTTCAAATGAAATCACCAAAGATCCATAGGATTAGTGGTGATTGAGGGTGATTGCTAGTAACTTAGTAGAATCACTAGTGATTATGTTGATTGGATGGATATTAAATTTATATTTGATTTGATTATGTGATTTTAATTGGTTATGGTATCTATGTAAATTTCTTGTTTTCATGGATGCAAGATAGAGACTAATTAACTACAAGGGAAAAGGTCATGAAGATTCTAGATGAGGTCCACGAGAAGTCAGTGAGATGATGAGTGGATGACCTAGAGGTGGGGGGTGGGTGGGACATGTCATTACCGACATATTCATAGAGGTATTGGATTGTTGTTGGATTTATTCAAGAGGTGGGAATCTATTATAGGTACGTTTTGGTTACCTACAAGGGAGATGATGGTGAATTTAAAGGATTTTCACCATATTTTATGCTTACTAGTACAAGGTAAGCATATATACCATTGATGAGGTAAGTTAGGATGTAAATATGTAACATTTTTATGGAGATTATGGGTTGGAGTCTTTTTTTGTGATGGAGGATTTTCATATGGGTTCTTATATCATGATGATGAGGACTATGATGTAGTGACTATGATGACTTAAGGGATCAAATTTTGCACCGTACTAAATTCTTTTAGGCATAGTTTTCATGGATGTTGAACAAATTTCTATGGGATGTGATGGAGCATAGGATAGTATTCGCTTGGGCCACTATTTTGTTAGCACACAAGTATACAAGGATTTGTAGTCTAAGAGGACCAAAAATAGGTTTGGTTTTGGTGTTTTGTTTTTGTTGGAGTGTTGGGCTTACTATCATATTGCAAGGAACTTAGGTACTATGAGTATATAACACAGAACTATTAGTCGTTGTGTAAGGAACTTAGGTACTATGAGTATATAACACAATAGAGGCTGCCAGATGAGCCTCGCTACATGGTTTATGTAGCACAAAGATAGGCGGTACCATGAGGTAGTGTTGTGAGTGTTGGATAACCACCATGAGGCATGGAGGGAGGTCTTAGCAGAGGACCGAGATAGAGGTGCAGGTGGTGTTGTGGGGAGCAATGGGAGTTTTCACTTGATGGATGTCCAATTTAATATGTAGATAATATTTTGATGTATGGGCTTTTTTGAAGCCATTTTTAGATGATATATATTTTTAATACACGTTGTTTTTGAGACCCTTGATGATGTATAGACTTTTTGATATATATATAATTTATATATTTTTATTTTTTTTTGTTATTTTTGTACAATGTGATTGATATATATGCCTTTGATGATGATTTAAATAGTGATTCTATTAAGGTACGATGTGTTATGGGAATAATTTAAAATGTATGGTTTAGATTATAGATGAATATGTTTATGTTAACGTGACAAGTGGTGATATGTTGTATGATTCACTCACTATAGATGGATTTGAGAAAAACATGAAATGTTTGCATTTTTATTGTCCTGGATATACATATTGTGTGATGGTAAACTGATTTCAAAACATATGATACTACACATGTGATCCTATACTAGATGTTAATGTATGACTTACAATGGTTAGTCATACTAGGATCATAGATAGAGATGGGGTCATCATATTAATCCTTTTTTGACATAGAAAAAGTGTGTATGTAGCAATCATGGGAAAATGAGTTCTTCATGATAGTTCCCTAGGATTTTCCCCATCTCTTTGTATTTGAACAAGTTGATTGATGTGGGAAGAATTCCTGGGATGATGCTATTTTTCTTTTATTTTGACATTTGGGCTAATCAATGTAAGAAGCCTTGTTTTAACAAGAGGACTTGAATGACATGGGGAGTTATTTTATGGATATGTATTTTAATTGGGTATTCATCATTCAAGGGAGTGGTCTACTATTTTTATTGACTTGGTTATGATGGCAGCCATCCTTTGAGGGAGTGTTCTACAACTTTATTTTATATAATTTACTTTTTAATAGTCTTCCTTCGAGGAATCAATGTATGTTTTTATTAAATACATCCCATATATATTTGTGACTTTTGAAAAGGGGTAGGCCCAAAAGATAATTATAAGTGAATAAATGAGTGTTTTATCTACACATATATATTTTTGTATTGATCGGGATGAGATATAGGGATGGTGGAGTAATGATAGTGAGGTTCCTAGACATGAGAAAGGTACTTGTCCATGAGGAATATGCTATAAGCGAGTCGTAGTGCCCATATTTAAGATTTTTTATAGGTATGCTGAGGGAAGACCACATGATTCCATATCATTATTGGAGTGATAGGTGTGTGGGATGATAGGGGAGATCATAGACTAACTAAGGTCTTATTATAATTTAAGAGTAGAATTGGTGTAAGTACATGCGTTGAGAGGCTCCTTTTCAGGTTTACCATGAAGCGAGGCTAAATGAAAATCCCTAAACACATATTTATGAGTGATAGTGTATGGTACAAGCTAGTTTGGAGAAAATTTTCAATGTTTTCTCTTATCCATGTTAGTGATGTGTTTGTTTTATTTGAGGAAAAGATCACCAATGTTGAAGTCATGATGTTTAAGGTTATTTTTATAAGAATGTTTAAAATATTATTGATATGTTCAAGTGTAGTTAGACATTTTTCATTTAACAGATTCTAGTTGTGATAAACACTCTTAATGATAACCCTCATTAGAGAAGAAATCTATGAGGGACATGTGTAGTGATGAGATTTGGACTTCATATGGTGAACAATTTATGTTATGTAGACTAGTGAGAAGGGTGTAGATCATGTAGGAGTTAAAAATATAGTTTGATAAGCCCACATCGTGAAGGGAATTTGGAGATTCCTATCCCTTCCAATTTGATTGATTGATTTATAGACAAAAATCATGCACTTGGGTACATTTCTAGGTCTTAAAGCATACTAATGTATACATTAATCCTAAACAAGAAAACTAGTGGTTAACAACTATCTTTGGCCTCTTTTCTTTGTCTCTTACTTTCTCTTTGGTCTTACACACCCTATAGCCCCGACAGCGAGAATCCGATGATTTATTTTTTATGGATGGAGACACTAGTTTCCATTTGGGACATGAGCGCCCAAGGTGCTTATGTCCCTTATGGGCGTTCCGACCCTTTCTTACCTTTACTCACTCTTTTTGTCTCTCTTTTATATTTTATACATATTTTCACTTATGGGTTAGTATTCTAATTGTCAATTATGAAATTCAAATAAAGGAATCATATAAATACATAGTTATGTTTTCAATATAAGGTACCAAGCATTAAGAATATACTATCATCACCTTATCTTACATCCATAGGAACTAAATAGAATTAAAGGAATCCATCTAGCATTCTATGAAAGGACAAGGAACTACATATTCTACATACACTACATGCAAAGGGGGAAGTTCATTCTATTCCATCCACACATGTTATACATTTCTACATTCTAGAACTATCCCACTATCAAGTGTAACTTGAACTAGGGTATTCTAGGGCACCATTTCTATACACACTCACTAGAACTACATGGAATCTGAGATGTAGTGCATTGTTTGGTTATAAGTTCACTCTTAGGGTGACTATTGGGGTTAGTTCAAATCCCTAGTATGCATATTGTTTTAGGATTTGATGTGTTTTGTGGGTTTGTGTAGGTGGAATTATATTTATACATATTATATGTACTATCGAAAATCATAGTAGGATTAACATATGATCACATAAAGTAATTATGACAACCTTGCAATATACTAAAAACCGGATCTTAAAACTTTGTGCGATCCTTTGGTGCCCAAAAGTGGTCTCCAACACCCAGGATTTCTTGCCCTATCCTAGACACCTATGTCTGGCTTTGTTCCTTCATGTTAGAATTTATAGTGTGCGAATGACATTTTTTTCAGTCTCTACATTAATTTTCCTAGTTCATATCAATTCAAGGATGAGCGTAAATCAACTAAGTATTCTTTCTCTATCTCTTTCTTGGGGTTTCATAATTTAAACCTTGGTTGCTTATGTCATTTCAATATTTTAGCATTTATTTCAATAAGTTACTTTGTAATAGAGTTTAATAAAAAATTTATTTTTATTAAATCATTTAGTGAACCCAACGCTCAAACCCTCATTTTTGAGAATGCATCACAATCTATCTCCTTCTTCTGAATTCATGGATCAATCTTCATATCCTTATTTTACTCCAACCAAAGTTTCTGGCATGGCTACAACTACTATTGATTGTATGTAATTTTGTTCTTAACACCCTCCTTGATTTATTACTCCAACACCTGATCCAACTATCAATGTAGTCACCACTCTCTCTGCATTCTCCCTCCTACTTGCTCCACATGTCTCTGTTCCACCGCCTATTACTCCTATGGTGCCAACCACCACCTCTAAGGGTTATGAAATCATTAGGAATCATATATATACTTAATTACTTATAAAAATTAGGACCAAGCACTATGCATTAATTACTACCACCTAAGAATGCATCCAAAAGGCACAAAGAGCATCAAAGGCATCCATATAACACATGCACTCAATGGATAAGGGTTGCATTATTCTCGTATACACAACATAGGAAGGGAAGTATATTCGATTTGATCCCACACATTTTCATATGGAGCATTCTATATCTAACATGTTATCTTAGTGCAAATTACATAAGGGAATCATATGGCATCATTACACACACTTTCAAATAGAAATACATGGGGTTTGAGTTGTAGTGCGGTGCTTGGCAACAAGTTGACTCTTTGGGTGACTTTGTCGTGGTTAGTCTACTCCACATTATACATATTTTTATTAGATTTGATGTGGTTTGTGGACATGTGCAGAGCATACATTTTGTTTGTTAGGTTATAGGTACCTTGATAACTAAGGAGTGAATATCAAGTAATAAACATGAACTAAGAAGGAAACCCTTCCAACACAAGAAATCAAATATAGAGCATTTGTATGGCCACCAACGCCAAGATCTAGTCACCAATGCCTAGGTTCCTTTACCCATGGGGAACCACATTCCTACAATTTTTCTAAGTCTTAGGAGTTCCTATGAACATTAACAATGCTACCTACATTTTGTTTTAGTGTTTCACCTACCCAATCACTTTTAGATTGCTCATGAATATTCTATGTCTCTCTATCTACCTCTCTTTCTTAGGGTTTTATATTATAAATTATTTTTTTCTTTTTCTTACTCTATATTAGAACTTGTACATCATTATTTATAGTATTTACTATGCAATTATATTTAATTCAATTTTTATTAAATTATGTTTTCATGAGTTGAGTTGAGTGTTTTATTAGAGGCTTCTACTTGACCATTTTCTTGTGGATAATAAGGAGATGAAAAGATGAGTTTGATGTTATAAGTGTTGTAAATTTTCTAAAATTTCTTGTTTTTGAATGATTTTCCATTATCTCGTGATGATTTTTAAGGAATGTCGAAATGACAGATAATGTGATGATGGATGAAGTCAACAATTTTATCTACTTTAGTGGAAATGAGGGGAATAACTTCCACCCATTTTGTAAAGTATTTAGGTGATGTGATGATAGAATTGTGTCATTATGATGAGTGAGGATTGATAAGGACAATAAGGTCTAATCCCCATTTTGAAAAAGTCCATAGGTCTTGTGATGGTTGGAGAGTGTGGCTAGAAACATGCATAAGGTTAAATTGTTGTTGAAATTTAATATACTATTTAATGTACTCACAAAAATCCTAGTTAAGCATAGAAATATATTATATGATGAGTAGGATGTGTTTAGTAATAACTAACGATGTATGTATGGATTCCCACGATTGGACCCATAACAACCGGGATGGGAGGATGTCACAAATATCTATAGGGGGAAGCCTAAAGGGAGCGATAGCGGCCGGCATGGGAGGATGTCATCTTGAAGAAACTTATATCTTATTTGACAAACAGATCCTAAGATATAGATAGAGGGATCTAGATATACATAGAGGGTCATTACCATATATCATATCTAGCATCCAAGGTCCCCATCATCCATTGAATTTAGGGATGCTTCCAGACTGCTTATGCCCAATCATGATATAAGGGGGATTCATCGCTACACCTAACTATAGAGATTTTCCCCCAACTCCTCCTCCTTAGCCTAACAATATCTAGACTCGATCAAAACTTAATTGGCCCCTCTAGCCAACCTAACTCTTAACCTGAATTTTTTTCTATAGATAGTATTCCGCCCTATCTACGTATATATGCCTATCCATTAAAGTGTTCACCACATATGCCATCATAGAATTCTTACATTTCTAGACAAGCTTATGGAGTTTTGAGACACCGAGAGGAGGAGGCGTTCAATATTCTTTTGTAAAGGATACCTCCTAAGATGATTTACTTGAGACATGCATTGTTGAAAGGATCATTTTCCATTTCTAGAAATATCGGGAGGTATTTTTATTTTGGAAAGGTATTAATATGTTTGTGTGTACCATGTGTCGTGTGAATCATTTTTATATGATTGGTGGTAGGAATATCATTATTGGTGTAAGATGCTTTATCAAGTTTGTGTTTAATGATGAATAATTTTTAATCACAAGGTGAAGAGGAATGAGAGAGGCAAGAGAAGCCATTATGTCTACAAATTTATTAGATGATCGAGGGGTAGTTTGAATTTTGTAATGGTTAAAGAGTGTAATAAGTCTTTAATGATGGTTTTATATTTTTAAAGGATCTCATTTTTACACTGATAGATGTCTTTTATTTGATTAATGATAAGTTGTGAATCATTGTAGATGTCAAGAATTTTCACACCTAGGAAGGCAGTGGTCTAAAGTCCCATGATAAGAGCTTCATATTATTCCATGTTGTTAGTACATTTAAAATTAATTGTGAAGGATAACAATATAGGATTATCCCAAGGGGGATATATGAATATATTGGTGCATCCACCTTGTCTACATTTGGACCCATCAAAGAACAAGGTTATTTTATGAGGGGTATTTTCATGATTTAGGGTGTTAATTGACTCATTAGGGAAGTGTTCGCAAAATTGATTTCTAAGACATGAATTTGAGGCCAAATTCAGTCATAAGAATGAGCCATCTAGTAATTTGATCATTATGATATGGCTTGGAATGCATAATTTTAGTCGAACTAAAGTTCGTGATGACACAAGTTTTTTTATTCGGAGATAGTGGCAAATCTTGGATGTTATGAAGTATAGGACACAACATAACTTTTGGTTTTAGAATAATTAGTTTTGTACTCATGTAGGGTGTGGTTAATGTAATAGATATCTTGTTCTTTAATTTGTTCATCTCAATGTGCAAGGATAACCCATAAGGCATGATCCGTCACAAATATGTAAAAATATAATAGCTCCCCTTGCGTGGAGGTGTAAGAATAGATGGTTATATGAGGTATTTTTTGAGAGCATTGAAGGCCTATTGATAAATATCATCCCACTTAAATTGAGTATCCTTTCTAAGAATATGATGGAAAGGTTAAAATGGTCTAATAATTTAAAATGAATTGACAAATGAATTGGAGTTTTCCTTAAAGAATAATAAGCTTTTAAGATTAGATGGTGGAAGTATTTGAATGAAATCTTTGAATTTATTGGTCAACTTCAATACCCTTGATATATATGATAAATCTAAGGATTTTACTAGCGATAACTCCAAAGACACACTTTTTAAGATTGAGTCAAAGAAATAATTGTAATATATGTGCAAAGATGACATCTAGGACAATGATATGGTCTCTTAAATGTTTATATTTACCTAATAGATCATCGAAATAGTGCTCTATAGTTTTATAGATACTAAAATGAATGATAACCATATCTTACCAAGCCAAGAACTCGATGCTAATCAAAACCCACGCGTTAATAAGATGAAATCAATTCACCATAATAACTTTACAAAAACCTTTGCAAAACAAATGAGCAACAATATCATATATTATCATGGAACTCAATGAAATACAATGAGAATGGGTCTTCCTTATATAGGTAAGGAATAAAATCTAAGAACTAGTCAAGGTCATAGATCAAGACATAAATCAAGGAAAGAACTAGTCAATACCATAGATAAAAAGAACTATACCTCAAAACTAGATAATATCCCCTAATATCTAAATAAATAAAAATAAATATCCACACACATAAGTGGGTGAGGATAAATACAATAAAGGTAAATAAAGTACCTAGGTGAACATGAGATAAGGTAAATACCTACTCTAAAATCCCCCCTCAAGTGAAGCTAGGGGCCAAAATAGAAGTGGCATGTCCACAGTATGAGTCCCAAAAACTAGGCTTGATGAGGTACTCATGTATAATATATCCATGAAGAAATATTGAAGCCAAAAGAAGGAAAGAATCCTACTATAAGGAAAGAGAAAGAAGAAGAAGAAGAAAGATGTTCTCACCAACACCCCCAAGATCAAACTTTGAAACCCCAAGCATACCACGCAACTCAAGGTAACAAGGTGATGTAAAAGGCTTTGTAAAGATGTCCGAACCAGTCTTGCTAAGTGGAATGTACTCTAAGAAAAGAAATCCATCTTGAATGTGCTAACAAATGAAGTGGATGTGTATCTCAATATGATTGGTCCATTGGTGCTCAACTGGGTTGCAAGAAATGTGAATTACACTTTGGTTGTCACACCAAAGTATAGTCGATGAATCTATGGGAATCCAAACTCTATCAATAACTATCAAAGCTAAAGAATTTGTGACTCATTTATTCTTATGCTCCTCTGTATATTCCTCTAAAGATGAAAGTGCAATACACATGTTGCTTTTTACATGCCCAAGAAACTAGAGAAGAACCAAGACAAAAAAGATAGCCATAAGTGGAATGCCTATCATTAATAGAACCTCGGCCAATTTGAATCTTTATATCCAACCAACTGAGTATAACCCCTAGTATAGTGTAGGCCAAAGTGGGAAGTGCCATGCAAATAGCACAAAATCCTTTTAGCAATCTTCTAATGACTACTATGAGGAGAATATGCAAACTAGATACAAGCCCTACTACAAATTAAATATCAAGGTGAGTATGGGTCAAGTACATGATACTTCCAACTAATTTCCTATACAAAGTAGGATCACAAAGTGGAGTGGTACATGTGGAAGTAAGAGTAACCCCAAACTGAAAAGGAGATGGACTTGGCTTGCAATCAACCATATCAAAGTGTTGAAGAAGATCATGGGTGTACTTTTGCTTTGACTCAAATGAATCCCTAAATTTTTCTGAGAAATCTACAAACTAAGGAAATAATGTAATAACCCCATATTTTTCATGTCAAACTATGTAGAAAGAGCCCTCTAAATAGTCTGAATGTGGGAAGAAGAGATGCCAGTAAGTAATAGATCATCAACATACAAGACAAGTATCACAATATCCTCACCAACATGCTGGAGATATATTATATGATTGGTGTGGAAATGAACAAAACTAGTATATAGAAGAAAATAATCCATCTTCTCATACCAATCCCAAGGGGCTTGTTTGAGACTGTAGAGAGACCTTCGAGCCTACAAACAAGAGAAGAATCATGAACAGATCTAGTAGGGTTCTCCATGTATATTTCCTCTTATAAATCTCTATGTAAGAAGGCACTCTTCACGTTCATTTGTATATGGGCCACCCATATATGCAGCAATAATAGCAAGTACAAGGTATACATAATCCATCTTGGAAACAGGTGCAAAAGTATCAAAGTAATCAATGCCTTCAACTTGTTAAAAACTCTTTGCAACAAGATGAGCCTTATTCTTATTAATGGACCCATCAACTGCGTATTTGGTTCAGCATACCCACTTACACCTAACCATTTTTCTTCCTTTAGGAAGAGATACCAAATCCCAAGTATGATTCTTCATCAAAGAATAATACCCAAATTGTCATCACATCATCCACCCTTGTATCCCATGAGCCTTTGAAAAGACTTGGATCCTTAAAACTACTACCTGACACAAAATTCTAGAACCTATAGAATGTGTGTGATGATGCCTAGTGGGTAGAAGATCTTGTATGAAATGTACTACCTCAGAAACTATAGTACGAGCCCACTTAGGCATAGTGAAAAAATCAAAATAGTAGGATCCTCAATGGCTTTACAACCTCCTCATAAACCTCCTCCAAAGAAAGGATCCTCAAGATGAGATGAAGAAGAAGAAGGAGGCATGGAAGAAGATGAAAAATCATGAGGAGTGAAGCACTCATCAAAATGAACATGTGTTTGAAAAATAACGTCATGAATATCAGGATCTAAAATTTGATTAAGGAATCAAGTCCTCACAATACCCTACAAAGATCAAGGTTTTCTCTTCTTATCCAAATCTTTCCTTTTCTTATTTGGCACAAAGGCCCAAGCATGGCTCCCAAAGACTTAAAAAAATGAGACATTTTTCTTAGTCTTGGACCAAGCTTCCTCTGAGTCAAATGATCAAGTGCTCTGTGTGTGTGTGATTATGTATGTAGTTAGCACACTTAACTTCTTCTTCCCAGTAGATAGGATTTAAATCTCTAGAATGCATCATATAGTTAGCCATTTCCTTTAAAGTTCTATTCTTATATTCTAATAATCCATTATATTGTGGAGTATGAGGAACAAAATGATGATGAATAATGCCTTGAGTAACCAAAAAATTAGAAAACTCATTACTTGAAGTAATCCCCCATTATCAGTGCAAAGGTTCTTTATGCAACTAGAATATTGTTTCTCAACCAAATCCTTGAAGACTTTGAAGTGTGAAAAAACATCACTTTTTTACTTGAGAAAATAAACCCAAGTACGCCTCGATAAATTATCAATAAAGGTAAGTACATACTTATCTCCATTGAAAGAGGGGGTAGGAAAAACCATCAAGTCACTATGCACAAGCTCAAGTGGTGAAGAAACTCTCTTGGAAAAATTCTTAGGAAATGGATCTTGGTGTTGTTTCCCTAATGCACAAAGGAAAAACTCCCTCAAGACAAGAAACTCTAGGAAGACCATCTACCATACCATGAGTGCTCAACTCCTTCAAATATCTATAATTGAGATGTCCAAATATTTCATGCCAAAGCTTACTCTCTAAATCTGCATAAGAAACCAATGTCATCCCTATAGAGGAAGTTTCATCAAAACCCTCAAAGTGATATAGTCTAGAATTATGATCAAAAATACCTTGAGAAACAAGTGAATGAGGCTCCAACAAAGTTCGTACTTTTTCCCCATGTGGTGTAAAAGTCACTATTTTTCCTTGACTAGAATTAAAAATTTGATATACAAAAAGAAAATTTGTGGTAATGTTAGGAACAAACAAATGCATCTTGGATACTCCCACCATAAAAGTGTATATCACCTTTTCCCTCAACAGAAAAAAATAGAATTCCAACCTCAATTTTGGAAGTAGAACTCAAACCTAGAGAAACAAAAGACTCCTTAGAAGAAGTCATGTGATGAGAAGCATCAAAATCTATAACCCAACTATCTCGCAAGTGGTGAATGAGATCTCCAACAACGTTAAGTGTTATACCATGCTGATTAGAAGGAGGTGGAGTGGAGATAGAAAATTTGTGTTTCTTGACTACATCCTCTAAGGCTTTCATTCTTATAACACCTATGTTCTTCATGACCACTACCCCCACAAAAATAGCATGAAAGGCTAGACTTATTCTTAGATTTAGAAAACTCCTTGGGTTTAGATTTGTTTTCTTTGGGTTTAGGAGCACTTTGAGATGGAGAAGGGGTGTATTTGGTTTTAATTTTTGGTTTTCCATTTCCCTTAGGATTAGATGCAACTAATTCCTTTTGAGAGGTGGAAGACTCAAGGTGAGACAATTTGGATTCTTCCCTAGTAAGTATTTCACAAAATGTTTCTAAGTCTGGAATTTTAATGTGTCACCTAAGGCAACCATGCTAGAGAAAGAGGTAGAAGAAAATGATTGAAATGGTCCTCTCAACTTGGATAGAATCAAGTAAATACACTCTTCATCTTTCTTATCTCTTCTAATACCCTTTTAGTGTGTCAAAAATTCTTGAACTTGGTAAGATAGTCTGTAATTGTTGGCAAATCTTCGATTAAGAGAGGTGATCTCAATTTCAAGTTACACGGCTCTCATATGATCCACCTTACCAAATAAATCCTCCAATTTCTCCCATATTTTTAAAGGAGTCACATTTTTCCAAATGAAACAAAATACTATCACTTACATAAGTTCTTATCAAACCCATACACTCATCAAATTTGTATTAGTACTCAAATTTCTCATATTCTCTAGCGAACACTAGTTGTTCTAAAGAAGTGAACGCCCATAATCCTTTCCACTTAATTATTGTTTCTATGTGTGATAATTATGTGTTGCTAATGGCTCAACATGATCTAATGTAGAAGTAGATAAATATTCCATCCTAAAAAACTCACCAAAATAAATTCAAGAACCATGCGAGCAATGCAACAAGAACCCCAAATAATGCCACAAGAGCCCCCTAGATTTTGAACTTTATAATGAGTGCGTGTTACAATATGGAACTTTATAATTATAGTGAAATTATCAAAATAAATATTTCCAGTGGAAAGAGCATGAAAAAACAAGTATTTTTGCAAAAAATGACACTCAAAACCGAGTTACTGGTCAAAAGATACAACCTTTTCAATATTATGCTCTCTATTGATTTTGGTTGCCAAGAAAAGCAGAGTAAAATATTCTTGCCTTCACCACAAAAATATAATGAAAGGGGGTTGACATTAAACACCTACTAGTAAGAATAATAACAAGCTTTAAGCCCTCATATGACTATACCATATGAAGGATTTGTTTTACATAAAAATGCATGCAACAATGAACAAATCCTAAATATATGAATGTACAAAGAACTTATTTACAAAATAAAACTTATAGATGAATGTTAATAAAAATCTCTTTCTCTGATACCATAAAAGAAATGATAAGCAGATCATACCAAGCCAAGAACTCAAATGCTAATCAAACACCATGATCAATAAGATGAAATTAATTCGCGAATAACTTTACATGAACCTTTGTAAACAAATGAGAAACGATATCATATATTATTATGGAACTCAATGAAATACAATGAGAATGGGCCTTGCTTATATAGGAAAGGAATAAAAATCTAAGAGCATGTCAAGATCGTAGATCAAGCCATAAATCAAGGAAAGAACTAATCATCAAAGAACTAGTCAAGACCATAGATTTAGAGAGAACTAGACATCAAGGATCTATTCAATACCATAGATCAAGGAAATAACTATACCTAACAACTAGATAATATACCCTTAGTATATAAATAAATAAAAAGAAGTATCCACACACATAAGTGGGTGAGGATAAATACAATAAAGGTAAATAAAGTACCTAGGTGAACATCATCTAATGTAAATACCTACTCTAAAAGATAAGATCAAGGAAGATATAGCTCATAACACGTTGATATTTGGATCCTACATTTTCATGCCAAAAGGCATTGCTCTATAGTAGAAGGTTACGTATGGGGTGATGAAAGAGGTCTTGTGTTGATCTTATGGTGTGATAAGGATTTGATTATAACTAGAAAAACCATCCATAAGGGATATCATCTCATGACATGTTATTAAATCGATGAGTTGGTCGATGTTTAGTAGAGGAAAACCATCTTTAGGAAAATCTTGGTTAAGGTCCTAGAAATCCTTGCAGATACATAATGTTTTAGTGGATTTAGTGATGGATACATTTTTGGAAACACATTTTGGATAATCAATAGGTAAGATGAAATTGGTTGAAAGAAATTATTGGAGTTCTTCTTTGACTAGCGGTCAATGTGAGGATGTATTTTATGAAGTTATTGTTTCACGGGTTTAGCACCCAAGACTGTAATGATGTTGTGGATGATGATATTAGGGTATTTTCTGGCATGTATCCTTAGGAATATATGAAGGCTTGACTATGTTTAGATAGGAAGGTGGTAAATTCTTGGAGTTCATGCGGGTCTAAGGCATCGCCAATCTTAATAATGTGCAACATTTGAGACATGTCGATATTAACATCGAGTGGTTGATTCGTTAAGAAGTATAGATGTGTTAGGGGTAGGTATTTTTGAATATAGTGATCACCGGACCCCATATTAGTTAGGATAGCATCATCATCATGACAATGTATAACGTCGATAACAAGGAGTCCTCTTCTATCATGTTTAGTAACGAGAGAGGAATAGTTTTAATTTTTTCATGGGCTTGATAATTCAGTGGTCCAAGTGAGATAGTATTGATTTTAAAAAATATTAGGAGGAATGGATATGGTTTTGTCATCGTTGAAGAGTGGATATGATGATGAGGAGGAGGGTCTTAATGGTTTTATTATGGATTATGATGGATCTAAAGAAGGTAGCTTGAAACCAAGACCATATTTCTCATGAGTTTTTCTCATGTTTTCAAAGGTGAGATCATACGGATGTTGTTCATAATGATCCCAAAAAATCCTTTCTAGGTGCATTGGTACATGTAAGTATGTGCAAACCAAGGCCTAAATAGGAATGAGAAGTTTGAAGAGAAGGTCTTAGCATGTGGATGAGTGTCAAGATGAAATAAGGGATAGTCGATGTCACCTTATATTTATTATTTTCATAAGAATGTAGGACCGAAGGGAGTAATATCCCCAACATTAGGCTCATAGAGTGGCTATTTTTAAGTCTCCCATATGTTTTAGGCATAGGTGTAGTCATTTTTACTCCTATAAAAATTAAGAAACCCCATGCACATCGGCCTATCACCCAAAAAAGTTGAGCACTCACCCGAGGCATGCGTAGGTGCCGAGTCTCTCTTTTATGTGAGTTTAGCAAAAGCATCATCTATGATTAGTGTAAGATTTTTAGGAGTGAAGACAAACAAGAACCATAGGGCTCGAACGGCCTCCAGATCCTTGCAGTCACTCGGACCAAAGGACTTTTAACATAATCCGAATATATATTATAACGAGAAAGAAATATATAAACATCCATTCTTAGCATGAAAGGATAGAGAACTCATATGAGAGAAATATGCATTAAAACCATTGATATCCATGTCTATTTATAATAAGTAACCTCATTATATTCATTGGTTCATTATAGAGTGTCACGAGAGAGGATGCAGTCATGTATATCATTGGATGTATGTAACTAAGCTAAAAAAAAAAAAGAAAATAACAACTTTCATGCTTAGTACATTCTTTCCCGAACCCAAAATATCCACTCGCAGTAATTCTACAGAGCTCCGCTCACTTTCTAACCCATTATTCCCTATGTATATCTCCCCATATGTCTATATGTCTCCATGTATCTCTATGAAGATGCATATCCATTTGTGTATATGTGTATATCGGTATATCCTTTCTGAAAAACTTGTATATATAGCTTTCTCGGGCTACTAACTCACCTTCCAACACCCTCAAATCGGATGCCAAGTGTCGATTGTGGTCCTTCATGCGAGCATGCTCCTCTAGGCCTGAGATTTCCACTTTATCTCATGATGATATTCTAGAATATTCCATTTGGGCATGCTCTTTCTGGGATAGCCTATCGCTAGGTTGGCATCTTATCCATGCGCAACCGATCACACTTTTCACGTGTTCTACCCTAGGTGCTCAAATTGGCTAAGTCTCGAACCTCCTTTCATGCATCACATGCACTATGTGATTCCTTAAACCTTTACCCCATGATTTTCCTTACACACCACTATAACTAGGATCCCGCATGCCTACATGCCTTCATACTTGGTCAATATTCCATGGGCCCAACATCATCCCACACTACACCTGTTCTCTGTCCTTGGAAACACTTTACTTAACTAAGATGGGTGTTTCCTTAAAGAATTTTAGCGATAGCCTTACATTTTGCAAAAGAATAAGGGAATGAAAGAATGGGGAGAGAAGAAAGAATGGGGGGATTAGCTTAGTAGGCTAGGGAAATCCCTCTACAAGTCAGCCTCCAATTTGTTCCATGCATTGACCTCACCCTTTACCTTCTGGTAGAGGTCGCTGACTAGGATGTTTACCTCATCAAAAGTTAGGCCAATCCCTTGGGCACCCAAAGTGTCAACAATATTTTCCATCTCCTTGCCCAGGTCTTCAAGTGTGTCCATCCTTCTGGTGATCTGAGGGTATAGCTCCTTCAGTCGTGTTTTGATTGAGCCCTTTAGTGCCTCAATCTCCTCATATTTTCTTTCTACATCTACCAGGACTTTATCCCTCTCCACCCTGTTTCCTTTATTCTTCTCCTAGAATTATTTTAGCTCTGCTTTGTGGGTAGTGACCAAGGCGCTTACTACCTTATCCCTATCTACACATTTTTCATATAGCCTCAACAAATTGGGAAGCAATCTTTACATCTGCGAGCACCTTGCTATACTCAACAATGAGCGCTACCACCTTCAACTTGTCTTCTTCCTTCAAGCACACTGCTACTTCCTCCACAGACTCTAAGGCCAATGGTCATCTCTCCATGGTGAGGACATGCATTAGTTATTCTAAGCATTCCAAATTTGATGTGTACCTCTGAGGGATTGGTGCTAGGTCTGGGTGCTTCAATATGATGGTGCTCTTGATCGACTCCACCTTCTTGTAGACTTCTTGCACCTTTTTCTTCTCATCTTTGAGCTCGTGCCTCAACTATGTGCTGATCAAATCCTCTTACTTCAAGTTCCTAGTCATCTTAGCCAGCTCCTCTTCTTTCTTGGCTAACTTCCCCTCTAGAGCCCTTATGCTATCATTTCACGTAAATAGCCTTGCCTCTGTCTCAACTGAACCTTATTAAGAGCATTACATACTTGCTCATCTGAGAGCTCCTAAGAATTCACTAAGGGGTTGTCTCCCTTAGATTATGGCAACGTGATGAGAAATTTTAGTAAAATTCAAAGTCTAGCTCGTCAATGTGGTTTCAAATGCTCAAGAAAGCATCTTCTTGGTCCTGGGGTATGCACCCTCCTTTTCAAACAACCCCATGGCTAGAAGCCTTTCAGTGGGTATAGTGCTCTAGAACCGTGCATGTAACACCTTCCTTGAGTCATCAACATAGCTCATTACTGGCCTTTTCTCTGCATCAAGAGCCCTTCTCCCCGAGCACGCTATTTTTGGAAAACTTACAACTAAGCTTGGGACCTCCTCCCATACTAGCCTGCTTCCTCTCACTATCTTCCTCTTTTCCTTCCTCTAGCACTATATCAGTGTTGTGCTCCAATTCTTGATCAACCAAGGCCTCGAGCATTTTCTTTACCTCTCTCTCTGTGCCACCTCGGTGATCTGATCCTTTGTGAAGCTTATGGGTTCCTAATTTTCTGCACTATCCTCAGTCTTTCCCATGTCTTGGGTGCCTTCCTCACCCTATGTACTCTTTTCGCTGCATGAAAATGAATTCTTGTTTCTCCTCTCCACTCTCTTCTCTAGAGTCATATACTTCTAGGACATATGGCTCTTGGTCCCTTTCAAGTTCATCCTCCCTGTTGTCACCTTCTCCACTCTTGTCCTCTCTTTCACCCAGGTGTTTCTCCAAGCTGTTGGTCTCCTTCCAAGTCGCTTCTTCTTCTTCTATCCTCTACTTTTTCTTGGTGAGGGGCTACTCTAGTACCTCTTCCTCTGGTGTCTTCTCTTTTATTCGGGACTTCTTTCTGCACATGTAAGTACTGGGCTTGGCACTTGTCGATGGCATGCTCATTGTCTGAGTTGTCTGCACACTTGGTTCTTCTCCTTCTCTTCCCCTCTTCTTGGGTGCATGCCTCTTCCTACATATGGGATCTTTAGGTATGGAGACCTCATTCTCTAGGTACATGCCCTTCTCAAACTTGGGCCTTATGCAGAGGTACATACGCGCCACGGATCCTCCTGCAATGGGCATTGTCATTGGCCTTGTCATTTTTATCTCATGTGATACATATCTCTCTATGTATGTGCACTTGCCTCCAGGGTAGTTCAACTTCTTGCACATTTCTCTGTGCTCCTAGTCTAGACTACCCAGCTCTAGCCTCAGCTTTTTAGACTCCATGAATCTATTTACTCCCACTTGGAAGTATTGAGCTGTGAATGTGAAGGGAAGCTTGCACCATGGGCTCCAAGACTCATCTACTAGTCTGAACCTGCCCAAGCAGATGTGTTGGTACACTTTGTAAATTTGGCTTCTCTTTCGGTGACTCTTAGGAAGTTGCTTGGGAATCCTCCATTCTACCTCGAATGTGTTCTCAAGTGCGTGTATGTACCACTTCTCCAAGCATGCCTTGTGGGGTGCTGACATTGTGTCGCACGCATACTTCTCAAACCTCTTCGCGGGGAAAAGGGTCCTCGGCGGGGTATTCCCATACAAACTTGTCTGACGCATCTGGTACTCCAATCTCCAAAACACTATAGTTAACAAGATGTTGCTGAAGAGGATTTTGTCCCCCTCCTTCACGTAACTAAAAATTTCCTCCGCGATGTATGCAGGTAGGTTATAGATGGTTCCCTCTATAATTTTCTTGCAGACATGTAACCAAGGCTTATTGACCTGAGTCCATCTCTCCTGCCATTTAGCTTTGTTACTAGATGTGCAGCCATCTTCATCACTGGGTCCTTGATGTCTGAGATGTCGTAGTATCTCGACCCTTTCTTGTAGGCATATTCAGTAATGGTTTCCTGAATTACCTCCTTGTCACTCAGGTCATCATCTAGGTTGACTCCTTGGCATTTGAGGCCCGTGAACTGTGAGATGAGTTGAGGAGTAATGTGCATCTTGTGCCCTACAAAATGGAAGTAATCCTCATGTAATCATGATAAGAGCCATTGATATAGGTGCTTTGGATTTCCAAAATAGGGTAACTCATAGAGTTGTAGCAATCTTGCCTTCTCCATCTTGACCTTTAAATCATCATTGTAAATGGGAAACCCTTCTAGTGTCTATTTATTTGTGGGCACGCACTAACTCCAGTGCTATATCCTTCTCGATCATGCTCATTCAATGGTTGTAATCACTCACAAGCATGTTCCTTAGGTGAGACTCCTATTCCTTACCCATCATTACCTGTCAGGGTACGACATCTCTACATACCACTCTTCATTTGTACTTGTCTCGGGATCTTGTTGCTTGTGATGCCCTTGCCCTTTCCTTTCTTTGTTGCCATTTTCTATTTCCTCTTACCATTCACTTACTCCTTATCACTCTTCTTTTCAACTTCCTCCAGTCTCAGATCTCAATTCTATGAAGAAAATCACTTTTCCTGTGCCCTAACTTCGTAAAACCCTAACTTGGGATAATCCTTCCACGAAATGGAGCCTCCTCACAATCCTTCTAATGCCCATGAAATCCCTTCTAGTTTATATTCAAACTTAGCTACTCGCACCTCACCCTTATAGATTCTTCTTCACATGATCAAATTTTGAAGCCCTAGTTTGCCACAAATGCACAATTGCTTCTCTCTATTCGCAAAGTGAAAATGAAAGTGCCTCGACCCTTTTTTATATTTTTTTTTGATAATTAAATAATATTTCACCTACCATAGTACCTTGCTCATTTAATGTGACTTTTTCAAGCAAATCCCCTCTTCTAACCTTCCGGCACGCATGCAACCAATCCAACCTAACGGGGAGACTCTTACACGTGCATAACCACACCATCGAAGGCACTTCTTCTATCTTGATCCTTGCTCTCACCTACCTTGTGTTGTTTTCAAATGCACTTTCTCCTTCTCGGTACGTGGGATCTACAAGTAGCTTTACCCTGGCACCAACCATTCTTTTATCTTCTCTTTATATACCTCTTTCAACCCGGCCATTCAACAAGGCTTTTCAACACAACTTTCTTTGTACTTTAATCATGCGCTTCTTCAATTTTCTCCACCCCACACTTAAAGTGATGCATGGTCCTCTGTGCACTCACAAATTCTCAAAAAATAGCAATAAGGTTACCGATGCCCCGAGGCACAAAAACAACAACGCAAAAGGGAAACACAAAAAGGGAAAAATGCATAAAGGAAACTTCTAAACTAATTGGAAAAACTACCTTATTTACAAACACCAAGAAGAATTATTTATAGTAGGGCTTCAGCCTACTCCCATTGAAGTGTCCAGGAAGCTTCGTCCCATCTAGCACTTGTAACTGGCATACACCCAAATCGAGGATGTACGAGATTGTGTAAGGACCCAACCAATGGACTTTCAACTTTCTAGGATGGCGCAGAAACTTGGAATCATATAATAACACCATCTTGCCCAACCTTAAACTTCTTGTTTCTAATATGGTGATCATGCCAAGCCTTTTGATTTTCCTTTTCCACTATTTGGCTCCATCGGGCAAGTGATTGTCTCTCATCTAGTTTCATTAGCTCCTCAATTCTTTCTTCCAGTGCTTGTTCATCGGCTAACCCTCCTGCGCATGCTATTCACAGAGAAGGCAACATAAATTCAACCAAAAAAAACTTCCACACCAAACACCAATTGAAAAGGTGTGGCTTTGTTTAGTCTTTTATACATTGTCCTATAAGCCCATAATACTGCTGATACCTTGTCATCCCAATCTTGTCTTCCAACATCACAGATTTTGGTCAAGGTATGACTCAGTATCTTGTTGAATGCTTTTGCGGTGCCATTTTCTTGTGGGTGATAGGGCATAGTCTTGTGATGAGCCACCATGAACTCTGATAACAGGATCCTCATGGTCTCATTCAGAAAATGTGATAATGTTCTCCCATAAGAACCTTGCCATTGTTGTTGTCATGCAATCTTTAGTTGGGGCTGCCTCTACCCACCTTGTGAGATAATCCGTACAAGTGATGACATAACGTGACCCAGTCCTACGCGCTACTGGTGCAATAGGTCCCACAAAATCTATCACCCATTTTTTAAAAGGCTCTGCACTAGGGATAGGGTGTAAAGGCATTTCATCTCTCCTTCCTAGTTTGCCAATGTGCTGATAATGGTCACACACTTTACAATAATCTCTACAATCCCTGTACAAGGTTTCCCACCATAATCCTGCCATTAAAATCTTGTGCATGGTGGCATCACCTGTGTAATGCCCACCTGCACTTCCTCTGTGTGCTTCTTCCATGATGGCTAGGTGCTCATGCTCTAATACACACTTGCACAAAACTTCATCACGTCCTAACTTGTATAAGTCTCCACTAATTAACATGTAGGGCGTGGCACGTATGGCCAACTACTTTTTTCCAATGCCTTCATTCCATCCGGCACCACACCTTCCTTTAAGAATACTGCAATCTCCTCTAAATCCGAGGGTGCATGCCACAACCTAAATAGTTACGCATCTAACATTGCTTCCTCAATACTCTGCGCATCCTCCCTGAATCAATTCTTGACAGATGATCAGGCCCACAGTTGCTTTTCCCAGGTTTTAATACAATAGTGAATTCAAATTCTTGAAACAACAACACCCATCTGAGATGCACCCTTGTAGAACATGTTTTTACTAAATAATTCAATTCCATGTGGTCGGTGTAAAACACAAACGGTGTTACTAGTAGATATTGTCGAAACTTGAAGAGTGCATAGATCATTGAAAATGCCTCGCGCTCGGTTGTGGTATAATTCTACTCTACGGGTGTCAACTTCTTGCTTGCAAAACAGAGAGGATGATCAATAATCCCTTCACCTGGCTGTCATGCAAGCATTGTTCCAATGGTGGTCCTTGAGGCATCTACATGAACATGAAAGGGCTTGTCCCAAGAGGGAAACTGTAAAATAGGTGCGGTAATAAGCCTATCTTTTAATGTATCAAATGCCCTCTGTTGCGCCTCTCCCCAATGGAAGGAACTTTTATGTCTAAGAAATTCCTCTAATGGCGCAGATCTTGGCATATCCCTTAATGAATTTTCTGTAATAGCCCACAATTCCCAATGAATCTGCACACTACGACGATTTTTCTAGTAGGCTCCCTTAACCCCACAATAATTGTAACTTTAGCGGGATCTACCAGCAAGCCCTCCTTACATATGATATGCCCCAATAAAGTCCCAAAGGGTGTAGTAAACACACATTTCTTAATGTTGAGGGATATCCTCAACTGCCTACACCTCTCAAACATTAACCTCAAATTGTCACAATGGTCTTTAACCAGACCATATACTATCTAGTCATCCAAATAGACCTGAAGAAACTTATGAAGTCCTGGAATGCTTGCACCACTATGTGTGAAAAGACAATAGAGCACATTCCTCAACCTAAAGGGCATGACCGTATATGTAAAAATTCCCCACTTGCTAGTGAAATTTGTCTTCTCTTGGTCTTCCTTTGTGATTTGGAGTTGGTGGTACCACGAAAATCCATCTCAGTAAAGGAGTAGATTTCACACCCGAAGAACTCATTCCAAAATTTCTTCAGTGAAGAGGGTTGAAAATGGATCAATGACACAAACTACATTTAATTCCCTATAATCCACACAAATCCTAATCCTCCCATATTTTTTTATGTTGATTACCATCAGGCTTATCCACTTTGATTCTTCCACTACCTTAATGATCCCAGAAGCTATCATTTTGTCTATCTCCTCTTTAACCTTCACCCGTAAATTGGGATTCATCCGGTAGGGTCTTTTTCTCGACTGCAGGACACGCACCGTTCTTTAGCTTTATCTTCATTTCCCCCAAGGAGTGGTGAACACCTTTGAGCTCATGGTACATGTGTGGAATAAATCCTCAAATTCATATAGTAGATCAATGATCTTTGATAGTTTCTTCTCTGTCTAGTAATTCCCAAATAATAGCTTCCTTCGGTTCTTTTTTGAACTCGATGTTAACTTTCTTCATCTTTAAATGCTCATGGTAGGCACATGTGCGAGCATCTCGCACTATCCACTACCTCACACATCCCTATAGAATGGATAACATCTAAGATTTTTGATTCCTCTCCATTAATCACATATACCAACTTTCCCTTATCTTTTTCCAAACACGTGAGCTCAAGCAGTAACTCTTCCATTTCCTCAAATTCTTCAAAGCGTGCCAATACACTGGTTCACCTAATAATTCCAATAACCTATCCTCCGTCCTAGCACTATCCTTCATGGTAAGGCACTTGATACCACTGTAAGGCCTTATCAATCGAAAGGCTTGGTACTCCGATACTCAAAGGTTTGAATAAGGTAAGCTACGAGCTCCTGCCAATTCCTTGTCTAGTGACGTGTCTCCGAATGAATATACCATACACACGCATAACCCTACAATGTATAATACAACTTGTGTAACCAGAGGGATGGTGGCAAAGCTTCTACACATTCTCTCCGGGCCCATTCACACTCCTGGATATGGAAAGAGGTAGGCTCCTTCCCATGGTAGTCCTTGATGATGGTGGGTACATTACTCCTAGAAAATCTAACAGAGAGAATTATTACCTCATGAAATTATAAAAGGCTATCCCGATGTGTGGCCCACCACCGAGCTACTATGACAAGTAAGACATAACTTAACATCTCCTCTCCATTCCTTCTCATTCTTCCACTAAGCTTCTACCTCCTGCAAAAAGATCTCGGGAAGGCCCCTCCCGAATACTTGGGTAGTTCTTTTCCTCCAATGTGCCTAACCATGACACCTTTATCACCTTGGTCACTTTGAACCTCTCAAGTGTCATCTCATTAATTCGTATGTTCCATGCACCCAATTTTCACATGCCGGACTAGTGGTATCACTCAATGACGAGAATCTTCAAACTAGATAACCCCATTAGTAGGGTGTGTATCATCTCGGGTCTCTCGATTGAGTGCACATAAATTTTTTCCAAAACTTCTTCCCCAATGGTTCAATATAGGGCATTAACTTCCCATCAAACCAAGGGTTAATGACCCGTTCCTCCTTGTTCTCAAAGCTAATGTACCCTTAGTTGAACCGAAGGTCTACATTATTCTTATAACACCAAGGGTGCCCAAGTAGTGCTAGGAAATTGTCCACCTCGGTGAATGTAAAGACCTTGAAGTCCCTAGAAAACTTGGCTCCCTAGATAGTAATAGCTGCATCCTTTAAGACACCGATGGGAAATGCCTTAGTTTTGTTTTCCATATACAACACATTCGAAGATGGTTGTAATGCAAGTCTACCCATCGATGCCATGCATGCAAAATCGAAACTTAACCTCCACACCAATGTCAATGTGTATATTGTTGAGGAGCCATCCATCTATAACTGTATTCAATGTAATCTCCTTGTCATAGTTGAGGCTATGAGGGGGAAGGTTCACGTGTAATACCTATCTATTGTGCTCTTCTCGCACGTGGTACCTTCTCTCTCAACTAGGATCCTAGCAAAGGAATGATGTTCTCCTACCTTATCATTTTACACACCTCCTTGACCTCATCCAGGTCACCCTTTTGCGCCTCGACTCTCCTTCCTTGTTCCTCCCTCCTAGATTCTCTCTTTAGACATTGGATCTCCCCTTATAAGCTTAGAATAACATCCATGGTATCTATTGTTACAAATCAACAACACCCCTGGATGTTGATCAGACTCCTAGTTGACATTTTGGACATCCAGTGTGATTGCACAACATTTAATCCTCTCCCCAAGTGTGGGACTTGTAAAAAATGGGAGAGGAATCTCCAGATTAGAGGTTGGTTCCTCAACTCCTCTGATTAGATATATCACTTGCAAGCTATACAGAGGTTTCAAACTCAAAATCCTACTCTCCTTTAGACATTGGATCTCCCTTATAAGCTTAGAATAACATCCATGGTATTTGTTGTTGCAGCAAATCATCGCACCCCGGATGTTGATTAGACTCTAGTTGACATTTTGGACATCCAATGTGATTGCACAACATTGAATCCTCTCCCCAAGTGTGGGACTTGTAAAAATGGAGAGGAATCTCTAGATTAGAGGTTGGTTCCTCAACTCCTCTGATCAGATATATCACTTGCAAGCTATACAGAGGTTTCAAACTCAAAATCCTACTCTAAATTCCAAAGTGGATAGGGATAGAGAATGCAAGAAACTAAAACTAATGCTAATAAGGTGATGCACCAAAGGAGTGGTGAGCATTTTTCACTTCTGTAGATTGACACAGTTCATAAAATTACAACAAAACATCATGCACAAACTGATGACATATAATGAAAGATCATAAAGGAAGCAAACAACACAAGAAGAGGATTGAACTCATTCACAAAGCTCACATTGCCATTTTCCAATATCAAAATACATGCATTACAAAAGATCTCGGGAGGCGAAAAACATGTTACGATTCTGGAAGAGGTTTGATATTTCCACAAAATCACCTTTTTAGTGAAGGAGGGAGCACTGTAATATATGAAAAAATGTTCCACCCTTTGAAAAATGAACCAAATCTAGTTTTACAATGCAAGGGATGAGCCTAGGAGAGAGAAACACGGAAAATGGGAGAGCTTCAACCACTGACCAAAATGTAGTAAAATAGCATGGGAATCCTACAGACCCATCCTCTAACATTTTTCACCATAATGGGAGAGAATGCGAGCCATTCTTCATTAAAAACGGTGGTTGAAACGTCATTTTGTCCATGACCACGTGCCATAGGTGTTATTCAATTTTATCTCTCCATACTTCATTAAAATGAAAAAATGACATTGAATATTGTAGGTAATTTCACCATCTTTCCATTGATATAAAGAACGTGAAAACCAAGCTCGGATCAAAAGATATGGCCATTTGAAATTTTAGGGCAAAACAGGGCCAAATCGGATTGGCGGGCAAAAATTTTGAATTTTTCACCTTTTTGTATTTGGAAAATTTTCCAAAAATTCCCCACGCTCTGCCTTTTCGGTACCATGGCATGCTTTGATTGGGCATGGGCATCTAATGCTTCATTTTCCTTTGTTTTTCACCTTTGGAAAAAAAAACTAAAATTCCCCTTTGACTCGATGAGTTGAGGACACGTGGCATCATTTCATTCACATCGGGCCTTGGGAAAACACTTCTCCTTTTGCGCAATCCCTTTGGGAAAAATTTTAATATCCTCCCATACTCCACCGGTCAAAAGGCCCATGGACATGTGGTAAAATCTATTGGATGTGGGCTCGCCCCTTTGAATTTTCCTTGCTTGCTGTCCTCTATTTTTTTCCGACACATGGACATGGCAAGATTCCATTGCTTGCATTTTGGGGGGGTTTTCCTTTCAAATTTCCTTTGTTTTCCTTTTTTAACATTTTCTCAATTTATCCCTACCTCCTCTGGTTTGAGACATGTGGCATCATTACATTAGCCACGGGCCCTCCACAAACATTTTTACTTTTGCGCCAACACTTAGTCAAATTTTGCAAATTTCTCCCCTGCACATGTGGCATAACATGATTGGTTGGCGAGAAGGGGAAAATATTCCTTTTGAAAACTTTTTCCAAACACTTGGTAAAAACCAATTTTTCTCTTACCCCCCCACTTCCTTGGACACGTGGCGCCATTTCATTGGTGCGGGCCTTTCAGGGGAAAATTTCCCACAAAAACTCCACCGAGCCATAACTTCAAAAATACATGGAGTTAGGAGAAAAAATTTACCTTTCTCGGAAATTTGAGAAAGATCTCTATCCAATGTTGCCATTTCTAGGAAGTTTTGAGTTCCTAAAAAGCAAAAAATTATGATTAGAGGCACAAGAGATGGGAGAATGGAAGGAGTTAGCCACAAAATGTTCAAGGTGAACATTTGGATAACAATTTTGGTGACTTAGAGGGGTCATCTACCTTCCGATGAAGTTACCAGGTTGCCCAAAGCAATCCATTGGGCATGGATTCATCAAATTCTCTGTTTGGTACCCCAACTGACTAGAGCACCGCAAGGAGGAAGGTGGAGGGTGGAACATCACCTGATGGAGCAAGGTGTGTAAACACATTCCCAAGAACAACAAGCTTGTGCCAAATCACTTAGGAAAACAAAACTAACTACAAAAAATAACGTGTATGAGCACTTGAGGAATGGAAATCTAATCTAATATGTACAAGGTGGAAAGTTCCTTTCAATAGATGCTTTAGATGGATCCCATTTACTTGAATCTACCGTTCTTCGCCATCCAATGAAGACAATTGGAAAGCATTATTGTCCTTACACTTTATGATCATGTATGGGCCACTCCAAATGGCATCAAATTTTGAATGCCTTCCCGGTTTTCTCTATCTGCATCCCATTTTAACACTAGATCTCCAACTCGGAAGATCTATCATTGGCCTTCTTATCAAAGGTCTTCTTGATCAAAGCTTGATCCTTCTCCATTGCTTGGGACGCCTAATTTCTAATTTCTTGTAGCTCCATCAAATCTCGCATATCTAACTTCCATGGGCTCAAACTCCAACAAATCCAATCTGCTTTCATGAGTTAAAATGTTGGTAACTCAAGTGACATGGGCAAAATTTCCTCTCTCCCATAAACAAGCTTAAATGGGGAGTTACCTCTCTCTTGGGAGTTATCCTATCAGCCCATAAAGTTGATTTCAATTTAGTATGCCAAGACCTCTCGATTTTCATCAAGATTCCTCCTAATGATCCTCAACAAGTTCTTATTTGTAGATTTAGCATGGCCATTACCCTAGGGTAATAGTTTGATGAAGTGATTAAGTAGATCCCATTTTTGACAGCCCATTCAGTCACCTTGGATCCAATGAATGCCAATTATCTCGATATTATTGTAGCAGTATGCCAAATCTGGTTGTTATTCCCTCATATAAGTCCAAGATGCTAGATTCATTTTCTTCCTTGAGTGCTACCGCTTCAATCCATTTGGTGAAGTAATCCATTGATGTTAAAATCCATTTGTGCCCTTGGCTTGAATCGGGATTAATGACTCTAATGAAGTCTAAACCCCATTGCATGAATGGCTGGTCAACTCAAATTGATGCAATGGAAGGGCAGCTAGCCTTTCTTTACCTATGAAGAATGCACAATTCTTGCACCTCTTGATCCATGCATAACAATTCTTGGGCCAATAATACCAACCCTCATGATCTTTATGCATAACAATCACCACCAGCTGGTCCACCATGGAACTCTTCCAACACCCTATGTATCTGATTTGTACCAATGCATCTCAAAGAAGACTCCATTGACATCCCTTTGAACAAAACACCATCAACAAGGGCATATGGGACAGCCTGCAATCTAAAGTGTCTTCTTTTGGTCTTGTTCATCTCTAGAGGGCATAGACCTATGCTTAGGAAGTGCATTATGTCTTGGGTCCAGCAAGGAGTGAGAACACCATTATTTTCCTCTTGAGTGCTTCCTTGCTCATGGCTGTCTTGCAATGCCAAAACAACCTCCTTCTCATTACATGCTTCTTTTTGTTTGTTCGAGACCATCTGCTCACACAATCCTTTTCCTCTTACCAACTTTGTGACTTTGATCTCAATGTCATACTCCATGACACAAGTAATCCAACCTTCTCTCTTTCCATTCAAGTCTTTGTTGAGGAGGAAATCTTTAACTCCCACATGAGAAACTAGCAATTGAACCTTATTGTTTGAAACTAGATGCTTGAATTTCTTCAAGCTCCCGATTCTTGCAAGAACATGCTTCTCAATAAAAGAATATCTCACCTCATAGTCCTCTAGGATTTTGTTGAAGAAAGCAATTGGTGCACATCATTGTTTTTGTTCTGTGTACTAAAATTGCAAAATAGTATCATCACCCCCAAATGCATAGAGGATGAAATCCTTGGAGAAGTCCGAGTTGATGAGAGTTAGTGCTTGAGAGATGGATTCTTTAATTGCTTCAAAACTTTCCTTGCCTTCTGCTTCCATTTGAAATCCATTTTTCTTTAACATCTTGGTGATAGGCACGACAAGAGCTGCAAAATTTGGGACAAACCTCTCAACAAAATTTATTCTCCCCAGAAACTTTGAAGGGCCTTCTTGTGGCTTGCAATGGTAGTGCTTTTATGGCTTCAACTCTTTCTAGATCAATTGTTAACCCTTCTTTGGAGACAATGTGGCTAAGGATTTTTCCTTTATGGGCTAGAAAATACACTTTTAGGATTCAAGGATACTCCAAATCTTATGCACATTTGAAACACTTGTCTCAAATGAAAGAGATGGTCTCTGCATTTTTGAAAAAAAAGTGATATCATCAAGATATATCAAAGCACAATGTTGTTAATCAAACCCTTGAATGCCATGTCCATTACTCTTTGGAAGGTAGCTCTAGCGTTGATATCCCAAATGGCATTTTCCCGTATGCATAAGTTCCCCATTTGGTTGTAAAGGCTGTCTTGAACTGATCTTCTTCCTTCACCATAATCTGATTATACCTTGAATAGCCATCAAGTAATGAAAACCTCTCGAGCCAGCAACAACTTGCAAAATTTTCTCCATGGAAGGAAGTGGGTAATGATCCTTGAGAGATGCTCTATTCAAATCTCTGAAGTCAACACACAATCTGATTTCCCCACTCTTCTTTCTAACTGGAACCAAGTTGGCTACCCAACTAGAATGTTTGATAGGGAATATGATTCTTAATTCTATCAACTTTTTCAATTCCTTTCTCATGAGAGGCTCCATGTGTGGGTTAACGGCCTTTGTTTTTGTCGATGGGTTTAGTACTTGGATCCAATTCAATGGTGTGTTGAGCTAACTCAGGATTGAAACCTTTGAAATCTTCATAGCTCCAAGCAAACACATTAGGGAATTCTTGACAAAGCTGTATGAACTCATACCTTTCTTGTTCAGTTGTCATCTTACCAATTTGCAATGATTTGCCTTCTTCCACCAAGATGGACAATGAATCTTCTCCCTTGACTTGGATGTTTGCTTTCTCCTTCCTAAACTGATCATTAGGATTGAAAATGGACTCCAAAGTAATAAGTCCCTTGGGTAGTTTGTTGGTTCTCAACTGTACCACTTGGTCACCATACTGCTACTCCAACTTTTCCTAGTTTTTAGCTGAGAACTCAACCTCTTCTTGCAATAAATGGATGATTTACTGATCATTCTCAAACACTTGCCAACTTACATTGTTGTCTAGTCCTGAAGGCCTCACAATCACATGGATGTTTGGTTGTGCCTTATCTTTTTGGATGCTTTCAACAACGTCAAAGGCTGCCCCAATGCTGCAATGCCGCTCACAAGCCGGCAGCTTGGTTTTCTTTTCTAGGAATGGATTTTATGCCAAAACCCTAAAAATCTTCAATGAGGTCCCACACCCTGTTTTTGTAGCACTTGAGTAGATCATTCTTGACAACATGTTGCCCCTTAACTTGGTTGACAATCAACTCACTATCACCAAAGAATTGCAAGTTTTTTATTCCTCTCTTGATTGACCAATGCAATCCTTGTATCAAAGCTTCATATTCAGTAGTGTTATTAGATCATGCAAAATAAAATCTAAAAGCTAATAATACATAACCCTTGAGGTGAAACCAGCATAGCTCCCCCTCCTACACCTTATCCTGCTCCTTGATCCATCAAAAACAACTGCCATACCTCATTGTCATCCTTTGGTTTGGCTTGGTGATGCTTTGGAATAGGCTGATTTTCCTCATGTATGCAATAGACTCCTAGCTCGATTCTTCTATTTCTTGATAAGGATCAAAAGAATGCACCTTGTTTGCCCATTCATCAAGCATTAGATCTAGGATACTTCCAACCTTGGTGTCGACTTCATCGAGTTCTTGGATAATCTTCTTGGTCAAATGCTAAACAATTGGTATTGATCTGACTTGGAGTGTAAAGCTCAATGTGAAAGTTTGTAATAGGTTCATATCTGATTGTGGCTTTAGTTCCATATCTTGTTCTAAACAACATGTGTGACCAATCGTAGATAAGTAGCTTCCAATCTTGGCTGTAAAATCCTTTGATAAACATAAGGCAAAGAGTGGTGGAAGGTCTATTACTTGAGACATCTTACAAAACAACAACATTGGGACATGCATGCAAGGTAAGACTCAATTTTTAATCACTCCAACTATTATTACTGTGTCCCATCCAATTACACTACCCCTTTGGAATATGACTTCATCTTGAATTCCCAACTGATCAGCTATTTGCTTGGGCATTACTGAACTACTTGCCCCGAATCAATCATGCAATTGTGTACTAATTGGTTTCCAATGATCAATGAAACATAGAATGGAGGGGGCTTCAACATTTTACCTTGTTGTCCTCCATGATTCCCCTCAGGCTGGGCAGCATTTGTGAGCACCTTCTCTTGCATTTGGACTTGTTGATTTGAAGTTGACCAGTCCTTCATGGTAGCTTGTAGAAAATCTCTTTGGCCTGGGATAGATAGTGATTCCCACATTGATATGTTTATATTTGTCTTCTTCATCTGATTAATGATGTTGAATGGAGATGAAGCATCTCTTTGTTGTCCCTTAGCCTCGCATTTCATTCCTTGCATATGGGTAGCAACAATCGGCATTTGAGTTGGCCTAGGAGCTATTTTAGGAAGCCCTTGCATGTTTGGGACTGCACTTTGCTTGCCAATAACTTGTGGAGTAGTAGGATGTTATGGGTTACTTGGAGCCAATGGTTGTTATTCACCCAAATTTCTCCTTTTTGAACTTGTGTTGGCTTCAACACTTTGGGAAACTATTTGATTCATGCCACAAAAATCTTCTGCCTACCAGTTTACAAGTGTGGTATCATTTGGGGCTGATTACTGGAATGTTTCTTGTTGTTGGTTATTTCCTTGACTACTTTCACCCTCCACACCAGCAGTTATCACCATTAATGCTTGATTCAAGGCACCGTTGAAGCACATAGACTGGTTGTGAGGTTCATTGCATGGGAAACACCAATCATACTCTTGAGCTATATTGTTTTGTACTAGCACTAATGCTTTAGAGGTAGATGTAGCATTGGGATTATAAGGTTGAAATGGTCTGGCAAGGAGGCCTTGCTTGGTTTAGATTTGCAGCTAGATTGGGTGGTCTTTGAGGTTGGTATGGCTACTTGTTAGGCTGAGCTTAAGGCTGGAAGGAAGGTCTAAAACCTTGGGCTTGCTTTGTCTCTTGAGTGTGACCAGATTTGTTACCTATATTTTGCAATTGTTTCATGACTTCTTGAGGCTCATTTGAGGCACTAGAAGATGAAGTAGAAGCTTCACTTGAATTCTATTTCTAGGAGTGGAATAGGAGCTAAATTAGGTATTTGATTAGTGTTTGGGCTCTCTAAACTTGGAAATAGTGACATTGGAGGCCTAGGAGCTAGCTTGCCACTTGAATCAAACAATTTTCAGCTCTAATGGTAATGCTATAAACAATAGGGATAGTTGTGCCTCTCATGGACTAAATTAACAAAGAAATATTATAATTTAAAGCTTTAAGGTAATATAGAAAAGAACTTCTACTTTTGGCCTTCTCTACTATCGAATTCTCTCCCAAGTCATTTGAAATTTGAAGTTGAAGTCGGTCGGTTGCTCATTGGGAGCTCTCTTGATGGTTGTCAACCGCTCCAAAAGGGACAAATTATCTCCCTTTTCTCCAAATTGCTCATGGAGGGTTATACATAGCTGGTTCCAATTTTGTATAGATCTTGAGGTAAGACTCTAAACCATTACAAAGCTTTCCCTTTGAATGAAGATGCCAGTTTGAAAACAACTTACATCTCATTGATCTCATGGATTGCAAAAATATTAGCAATATCCTTGACATGATCACGGAGTTGTCTA
Source organism: Taxus wallichiana var. yunnanensis (assembly GCA_018340775.1). Lineage (NCBI taxonomy): Eukaryota > Viridiplantae > Streptophyta > Pinopsida > Cupressales > Taxaceae > Taxus > Taxus wallichiana. The sequence goes on along the minus strand of CM031243.1, from coordinate 638,581,392 downwards.
ATTCTCTCCAATAAAATATGTAATGTTCTTCAATGCTATAACTCGGATTTGATTACGTACATTGAGAGCAAGTGGGCTCTTTGCCAAGAAGTTGACATAGGGGTTGTTTTGTGCCATTCGATTGGCCTTAGACCCTTGTTGATTGAATGAAGGGCCTACTAGGTGGGGAGTTGATAGAGTTTTGTTTGGTGGAGATGGAGACCTTTGAATTCTCCTCCCTCTTTTCCTTCTTCTTGAAGATAACTACGATACTCAAACAACACTTCTTCTTCTCCAACTCTTGATCTTGTAGTGATTCTTCTCATGAGTTTTCAGTGTCTGCACTACCAAAACCAACTGATTCTTCTTCTTTGGAGTCGCCAGGATGTGTAATTTAGGGATCTTTCAAGATAGAAACTTGCAAAAAATGCACATCAATTTGTTGCAATGAAGATGAAGACCTTTAAGGTCCCACCAGCATGCTAAAACTATTGTTGCAAATCAAACAACACCCCGGATGTTGATCGACTCTAGTTGACATTTTGGACATCCAAAGGTGATTGCACAACATTTTAATCCTCTCCCCAAGTGTGGGACTTGTAAAAATGGGAGAGGAATCTCCAGATTAGAGGCTAGTTCCTCAACTCCTCGATCAAATATATCACTAATGCTATATAGAGGTTTCATACTCAAAATCCTACTCTAAATTCCAAAGAGGAGTGGTAGAGCATTGCAAGAAACTGAAAACTAATGCTAATAAGGTGATGCACCAAAGAAGTGGTGAGCATTTTTCATAAAGATTGACACGCTTCATAAAATTACAAAAAAACATCATGCACAAACTGATGACATATAATGAAAGATCGAAAGGAAGCAAACAACATAAGAAGAGGATTGAACTCATTCACAGAGCTCACATTGCCATTTTCCAATATCAAAATACATGCATTACAGCATCTAGGAGGTAGAAAACATGTTACAGTTCTAGAAGAGGTTTGATATTTCCACAAAATCACCTTTTTGGTGAAGGAGGGAGCCTACAATACATGAAAAATGTTCCACCCTTGAAAAATGAACCAAATCTAGCTTTTATACAATGTAAGGGACGAGCCTAGGAGAGAGAAACATGGGAAAATGTTGGAGAGCTTCAACCACCCACCAAAAACATAGTAAAATAACATGGGCATCCTTATAGACCCATCTCCTAACATTTTTCGCCATCTTTGGGAGAGAATGCTAGCCATTCTTCATTAAAAACGGTGGTTGAAACGTCATTTATGTCCATGACCACGTTCCATAGGTGTTCTTCAATTTTCTCTCTCCAAAATTCATAAAATACAAAAATGACCCCGAATTTTGTAGTGTAATTTCACCATCTTTCCATTGATATAAATAGCGTGAAAAACTAAGCTCGGATCAAAAGATATGGCCATTTGAAATTTTAGGGCAAAACAGGGCCAAATCGGATTGGCGGGCGAAAATTTCAAATTTTTCACCTTTTGTATTTGAAAATTTTCCAAAATTCCCCATGCTCTACCTTTCCAGGGTACCACGTGCCATGCTCTGATTGGGCATGGGCATTTAATGCTTCATTTTCCTTTTTTTTTCACCTTTGAAAAAATTCAAAATTCCCCTTCGGCCCAATGAGTTGAGGACACGTGGCATCATTTCATTCGCACGGGCCTTGGGAAAACACTTCTCCTTTTGTGCAATCCCTTTGGGAAAATTTTTAATATCCTCTCATGCTCCACCAGGTCTTTAGGCCCATAAACACGTGGCAAAATCTGATTGGATGTGGGCTTGCCCTTCGAATTTTCCTCAAGGGCTGTCCTCTATTTTTCCGCCACATGGACACGTGGCAAGATTCCATTGGCTTGGATTTTGGGGGTGGTTTTTTTCTTTCATTTATTTTCCTTTTTAACATTTTCTCAATTTCTCCCTACCTCCTGCCAGGTTTGAGACACGTGGCATCATTAGATTAGCCGCGGGCCCTCCACAAACATTTTTACTTTTGCGCCAACACTTAGTCAAATTTTGCAAATTTCTCCCCTGGACATGTGGCATAACATGATTGGTTGGCGGGGAAGTGGGGAAAATATTCCTTTTGAAAAAAATTTCCAAACACTTGGTAAAAACCAAGTTTTCCTCTCTTACCCCGCCACTTCCTTGGACACGTGGCGCCATTTCATTGTTGTGGACCTTTCAGGGAAATTTTCCCACAAAAACTCCACCGAGCCATAACTTCAAAAATACATGGAGTTAGGAGAAAAAATTTACCTTTCGGAAAGATGAGAAAGAGCTCTATCCAATGTTGCCATTTCCAGGAAGTTTTAGTGCCTAAAATCAAAAATTATGATTGAGGCACAAGAGAGGGAGAATGGAAGGAGTTAACCACAAAATGTGCAAGGTGAACATTTGGATAACAAAGATATCTGATATATCTCCTTATGATGATGTGGGGTTTAGATACTTTCCATAAATGACATCTTCTCTTGAAACCAAGTTCTTCTATCTTGGTACCTCTCTTGCATGTGCAGATTGTGCCCTTGTTGTTACCAAGACAGGCTCTAAACCTTCATCCCATGTTACCCAAGGTACCCATTGTATGTCTGCCTTCTTAATACCGACCATTTCCTTGCCCTTGTCCTTTTGGTGCTATTGATTCATATGCTCAAATAATTCCAGGCACTCTTCATACTTATGCTTCTTTCTACACCATGAGCACCGCCACAAGTCCGGGAACTCACATTTCTAATTTTATGTAGATCCACAATTGAAACATGTTCCATGTGGGAAATCACTCCTTCCACCTCCATGGTTACCTCGACCATGGAATCCTCCTCGAAAACCTCTCCCATGCGTGCCTCCATCTACATGCTCCTCATAATGGCTATTATCATTTTTAGAACCACTAGTAATGTTGGTCTGATGCATCCCATGATCAATGAGCCTACACTCCTTAGTATCATGGGTTGTGGAGGTGAAAATTTTATAATAACAAGATACATTCTTCCCGATCATGAACTCGTAACAAGGGACACGTACTTGCATCATGTTCCCCATGATAGATTTCACAATCTACTATCACAAAGGCATAACATCCTTTAGAGGAAATTATCCTTAACGTGCCCTTCTATTTCAAAATTTGTGCACCATAAACAAGTATGAGTCTCATGGACAAAGTTTGCAGACAATTTTTCCAACTATTTGGCCATAGTAGTAATCTAAGCCTCCATGTATCAGGGCTAACACTAGTATTAATACTACCAACAGCCTCGGTGTAAGGCATCTTCCAATTCTTTGTGCGGGTCTCAAAAAGTCTTACAAGACAAGGCCCTTCTAAAAGGGGTGATCAATCCTCCAACAAACCACCGTGCATGCTTTGGAAGGATGGATATCATATGATAATTTAGACAAGAGAGTTTTAAAGTACACATACTCTCTCTGCCCATTCCTTGTTGAATCTCCTTCAAAGCACTAATGCTTTCTGCTCGAACTCAAGAATGTGGAACTCTGCCAAGAATGCATTCTTTAAGGTAGTATAGTCCACCACCATTTGATGAGGGTCATACTTTCTATACCAGCTATGCATGTGCCCTTGCAATGTGGTCACAAATTGACTAGCCTTTCATTTTGGGGTTGTGATACCCTTCATGCACCATAGCAGCTCACATTTGTGAACATGTTCCGCTGCATCCTCAATGCCCCTATAATCTAGCAAATGCAAAGAAATTTCAAAGAATACTTGAGGTGGTGGTGGGGTCCCTGTCCTCCCGAGCCTAATCCACTAGTTCCACCGAGTCCCCATGCCTCTAGATCCACTAGATCCACCATAACCACTGGGTCCAATAGGGCCTGTAGGAGAATGCCAAGTGCTCCCACAGTCCCACTGAACTATGTGCTGATGGTTTGTGATAGCACCCCACTACCACTACTTTGTCCCGCACCACTCCCTGATGCGAGACTAAAAGCTTGTATACCTACCCCTTGTCCAAAGACTCCTCCAAATATTGGAATATGTGTAGCCATAGAAGAAGGAATTGAAAATTATACCTCCTAGGTGTGGATTTGTCTCTTCCACTGATATCAACTGGTCAATAACACTTCTTCCTAGGATTGGGAAAACTAAGTGCACCCGGGATTTATCACCGGGTGGGTTCAGATATGCGCCAATGACTCTCCTCTCTCCATGTGACAAAATCTCACCAGAAGTCAAGGGGTCTCCCTTACACACTTTCCAAGATGGGGTAGCACATACTTCTTAGGTTCCACGTCCTCCATGTGAACCTCAACTCCTTCCCATAATGTTTGTCTCCATAGATCCATCACACTAGCAACCTCACATCATCTAGCAATCTCCCTTTCACGTGCTTCATTATACTTGAGTTGTCTTTCTTCCCTCTCCTTTTCTATCATGATATCTACCATCTTCCTCCACCCAAGCTCCCTTACCTAGTGCTCATAATGGTTTATCCAGCCATTGGGAAAGCCTCTAAACTCATGGTAACCATCAATATCTTCATAGCTAGAGGAATAACATGTAGAAACGTTCCTCTAGGTTCTCATAGAAATTCAAACTCAACAACCTCCGTAGACAAGAATACATGGAAATGGCATATTCCAGAGTGTAACTAGTTAGTACTCCTCTCCACCAATGATCTACAACATGGGTCCATGTCAGATCTACATCCTGCAACCTTTGGTAGTCTTCTTTGGCCCATACATGTGATCCATAATGCCAACTTGATCTAGATAGGCTGAAATCCATTCATATAGTTCTACTGGGAAGTAGTAGAAGAAGGTCTCATATAGATCATGGTAGAGGTTCTCTTCTACCCATCTATGTGTATTAAACTTAGGTCTAGTGTTATATCTCGAGAAAATTCATCCTCTATGCTCTTGAACCACGATTCAACATTCTCCAATGTCAACCACTCTGTCATTACTCATTACACAAATCATGATGTATGTTATATCCCACTACAACTTCAAAAAGAGGTCTCGGTAATGGAACCAAGATGTAGTCAATTTTACTCCTATCACAAAGGAAGAAACCCCATGTGCGCCGGCCTATCACCCAACAGAAGTTGAGCACTCACCCGAGGCACACGCGGGTACCGAGTCTCTCTTTTATGTGAGTTTAGCGGGAAGCATCATCTATGATTAGTGTAATATTTTTTAGGAGTTAAGACAAACAAGAACCATAGGGCTCAAATGGCCTCTAGATCCTCGTAATCACTTAGATCAAGGCTTTTAACATAATCCAATATATATATTATAACATAAAGAAATATACAAACATCCATTCTTAGCATGAAAGGATAGAGAACTCATATGAGAGAAATATGCATTAAAACCATTGATATCCATGTCTATTTATAACAGGTAACCTCATTATATTCATTGGTTCATTACAGAGTGTCACAGAGAGCAGACTGCAGTCATGCATATCATTGGATGTATGTAACTAAGCTAAAAAAATAAAATAACAACTTCCATGCTTAGTACATTCTTTCCCGAACCCAAAATATCCACTCATGCATAATTCTACAGAGCTCCGCTCACTTTCTAACCCACTATTCCCTATGTATATCTCCCCATATGTCTATATGTCTCCATGTATCTCTATGAAGATGCATCTCTATCTGAAGATGTATATGTGTATATCGGTATATCCTCTACTCCATAGGCACTTGTATTTATAGCTTTCCCAGGCTACCAACTCACCTTCCAACACCCTCAAATCGGATGCCAAGTGTTGATTGTGGTCCTTCATGCGAGCATGCTCCTCCAGGCCTAAGCTTTCCACTTTATCTCATGATGATATTCTAGAAGATTCCATCTAGGACATGCTCTTTCCTAGGCCAACCTATCACCAGGCTGGCATCTTATCCATGTGTAACCGATCACACTTTTCATGTGTTCCCTACTGGATTCTCAAATTGGCTAAGTCTCGAACCTCCTGTCATGCATCGTGCACACTATGTGCTTCCTTAAACCTTTCTCCTATGAGCTTTTTCCTTGTGCACCATTCTCTAACTGGGATCCCGTGTGCCTACGCACCTTCATACTTGGTCAAAATTCTAGGGGCCCAACAATAGGGAGTGAGTTGAAAGAAGTGTTACATAACATATTTGAAGGAGTTATCATCTAGTAGCTTAGATGGGGGATGGAAGAGATCGTTAAAACTTGGTCTAAGGATGTAGAATTTTGTATTGGAAGAAAGAAATTGTTGGGCCTATTATTCATGTGACAAGCCTTGAAAGGATTTAGATCGAAGGGAACTATAAAATATTTACCTTCATGTTCATATTTTAGAAAACGATGTAATGTTGATGGGATACAATGCGTAGTGCATATCCAAGGACGTCTTAACAACATGTTATATTTAAACTCTCCTTTTATAAAAAAGAAGAGCTCATGGAGACTTTTAACTCCTATTTTGATGGGTAAAATGACCATTCATAATTTAGGGGAAACAGTGTAATTAAATTCATGTAACACCAAAGGTCACTAGGAAATGATGGTGTTGGGTAACTAAATTTTTTTGAATACATGAGATGATATGATATTGATCTTCGGCAGCGTTGTTGATCATAACTCTTTTTATGAGAGCATTGTTGACTTCAAAGGGTAACGTGAGGGTAATATCGTGGTATTCAAGTTGTAAGGATGGGATTTAAGAATCATTAAAGGTGATAACATCAAACATTTTGATAGTTCCAACAAGTTTAGCGAATAGTTGTGGGACATCCGATGGTACTGAGATTGATTGAAGAGCCTCAAACATCACTTATCGGTGTTATGAATAATTATGAACAAGATCATAGAGAGACATCTTAGCCGTAGATTGGTGTAGTTGTTTGATAATGGTATTTTTATGGAATTCTTAGATTAGGTGTGTGGGGAGGCAAGGATAAAAACCTTAGACTTGGAATATGAAAATTTAGGTGACTTAGGAGGAGTAAGGGAAATAGAGACTTTGGGTCTCTTTTGATTTGGGGCCTTTGAGTCTTGTGCCCATCCTCTTATGGCTATATAGAAAACATCTATTTGATAGAATGGGGTTTTCTTGAGGAAGCCTCACTCTTATTTGAATTGAAGGTGGTGTTGGGTGATGGTTTGGAAGTAGCGGATTTAAGAATTTGATAGGTTGGTTTGATTTTATGGCTAGGATTGATTACATCTAGATCTACAGGAAGAATTATTTTGCTAGCAAGGCTTCAAATCCTAGAATGGACGGATTTATAGTCCTCAAGGAGTATCCTATTGTCAAAAGGTATGTAAAGAATGACTCATAATCATACTAAGAGGGCTTCCACCTTGGGAATTAGATGAAATAGTAGAGGGTAATGTTATGATAGATGATTGGATAATATTTTTTTAAATTCTAGTATAATATCTTGTCGTAGATATCTAGGATGAAGATGAGGGTGGAAGGACTTGTTTATCATTTTATTTTTCATAGGTTTGAGTTAATGGGGTTGTGTTTTGTGTGGAACATTTATATGTTAGTCATGGAATGACCCTATATTTGGTAATGATGTTGTGAAGTTAGATGAGAGGCGAGGCCCTAAGATGGAAGGAAAGGACTAGGTATTTTGTGATAAGGTAGTCTTATGATCTTGTGGTAGAATTTCTATCTAGTGTGATTATTGAAATTATTTATGTGATGTTGGGTGACATGGTCTTCAAAGAGCTTTTAAGATTTCTATGAGATGTCTCTTTTCTGGGGCACTTTGAGGCACAATGAGGGATCTTGAAGGACCGTACACACTGGAAATCAACACATGATTCCAAAAACACTCAACCTCTAGATGTTGTGCAAAGACATCCGAATATGCAAGATTATGGGAATGATGATGGGAAACTATAGGAGAATCATCAACTAAGATTAGGTAGCGTGAGTTCCTAGTAGTTGAATTGGCTAAAGGGAATAGTCATGTATGAGTAGTGTAAGTTCCCTATCATTTAATTGTTTGATTTGATTTGTTTTCTACGAACTACGTTGAAAGTTCATTTTGAGTAAATAAATAAAGTAAATTCAACATAAATTAAAAAAATAAGTTTGTTTAATCTTTTAATGAACCAAATTCATTCCCAATTAATTAAATAAAGCATAATGAAATGTCATCTATTATATTTGTTTAAACAAGAAATGAATAAAATAAAACTAATTAAACACTAACATATTTTTGTATTTTTAGAATTTAGATAAAAACTATTCTACAGACACAAGAAATTAATTAAAATAAAATACTACTACTAATAAAATAAAATAAAAACAGAGAATAGCCGATGTGGCTATTCCTCTATTGCATAGGTTGTCTAACAATTTTATTCTAAAATAATTTATTCAAAAATTATTAATCTAAATAAAATAAAATAAAATTCTTTTGGAAAAGCTTCTACCTCAAGTTTTCTGGAAAGGGAAAACTTCTTAGAAGCAATTTCCTCTTTTCCATATGAACTTTCCTCAGTAGAAGTAAATCTAAACTAATTAAAAGAAATAAAAACCACGTAAGGATTTCTTCCTTTCTTCCTCTAGCTAATTTCCCGAGTAAATCCACAAGGATAAGCCATGAAAATGTTATCAAGGGAATATATAAGAAATATTTTGAAAAGGAATACTATAAATAAGATAAATACATTCGGGAAGTGATGAAATCTTCCACTTCTACAATTATACAAACTAAAAAAATGCATTATTTGATTAAAGATTCAAAGAATCCAAGTAAAACCCTAACCTAGTTACTACTTTGCACTATGGTAGCTTCCCAAATGTGATATGTTCTTGTTGTCTCCTCAACTTTGTATCCTCTTCCAAAGATGAAGTCCAATTGATCCAGGAATGCACAGATGCTGGTTGGTAGCAAAGAAAACAAAATACTAGTTGTGGTTGGCTTGGTGTAAGAAATGACTAAAAGTAAATGGTAGGAAATAACAGAGAAAAGATCTAGTTGTCTGTGTGGTTCCTCTCAAAATTTCAGCAACATAACTTAACCTCAAGAATATGAAAAATCCATCCCATCATATGAGTAAAATTTTGGCTTTTTATAAAATCTGGGAAATAAGAATTCAATTACATGTGTTGATGAAGAAGTGACAAATCAAAAAAAGGAGAGGTATTCAACATTCTAAACATATCCAAAGAGGAATAGAAAATCAACATAATTCTAATGATTCCAAAAATAAGAAAAATAGTTTAGAAACAAGTGAGAAAATAATTCTGAAATACAAATGTGCATTTGAGTTTCTGATTTTAAGTGACAGGACCACCGGTGAACGCAGAGGGGCCGTTACACAACCGATGGTTACACAACCACCGCTCAAGATAAATAAAAATATAAAAAGTGGTCTTACAAGAAAAATTAAAATTTGGAGACAAAACAAAAGGGTTAATTTGAGTCAAAGGAGGGATGCAAAGAATAGGGGGAAGGATCTGGACCTCATTTTTACCTTGGAATAAGTTTTTATCATCATTGGATATTTTACCATTCCAACAATATAACATCATGCAATTTTGGGTGTGTACATATTTCCCCCTTAGAGAATCATTTTAGCCATGAAGAGGCATAAAATGTGAAGTCCGAGTATGACGCTCCCAAATTAGAAAGTTAGAAATTATACCTTATTCTCCATTGTGTTGAAACCATGCCAATTCATCCTTCCCACCACGTACAAAATAAAGATGAAAATCAAGTGCAAATATAAAACATGATTAGCAAAATACTTTAAAATAAAATGACAAAATTATGTACCGTATTTGTGAGGGAAAGAAATATACCTTCTCCAAAGCATACAAGCACACACAATGTTATAAAATCTAAATATATGTTATATATGTCATTTTCACTTTTTTAGAAATCATTTCTGTTTTGCAAGTTTGTTTAATTTAGAGCTCATGTTTCATTGCAACTGTTTCATTCATGAGTATGGTTAAATTGGAAAGGATTTGAAACAATGGTGCCAAACCCAAAAAAAGTGGATGGGGATCGAAAAGGGGTAGATATGAGAGACTTGGTCTTTTGTGTTAGGCTTTGGCTTTTGACTTTTGAGTGCACTTGGAAAGAACTTATGGGAAATTTGTAACTAGAGTGGTCGTAAGGGGCCTCAAAGAACCGGATAGGAAGAGTACATTTATTTCTTAGTCTCATTTTTGTGTATTTTATTGATTTCATTTTTGTATTTTTGGCTCATGGTGAGCATTTTTACCACACTTACTCTATTATTTTATAGCACTACATGCGAGAAACTCAACATTAAATATATACATAGAATTTTTTTGGTTTTACATTCCTTATAAGAGTTGACTTCATTGTAGTTTGCTTCATCTGTGTACTCTTAGATGGTTTTGAATTTCTGATACTTTTTTATGTTTTATGAATGCATGCCATGGATGATGATGATGATGCAAATGTGTTAACAAAATGATTTCTCTCTCTCTTTCTCTCTTTGTATGATTCTCATGAGAACAAATCGTAATCAAATACTTTGGTTTTTCAAGCAATATTTAGCACTTTTGTTTTGTTGGTAAAACATGATGAATGTGATATGAATAAGAAAATGAACTCTCCATACCTAACCCCATGCAAGTAGTAAGATGTGAGGGCTCAGTATAGAGATTCATAAGGGAAGTGAGTTATATGGTTTTGTGACAAGAAGACAAGATTTTGACAAAGATCTAATTAGGAACCTACAACTCAACCCTAAGCACAATTAAATACCCTTTACAAAATTTGATTTACTTGTAATTTTATCTAGAATTATATCCGTAGATGGCATTTTGATTGAACAAATATGGTTTTAAGTATTTAACTCTCTTACAACATACACATCTAATTCATTTTCAAGGTAATTTTAAGGTTTCAAAGAACTCGTTATTGATTGAATTATTTAAAACTTATTGACTTATTTGATGGGACCCCATAAATCTTGCCACATGTTACCAATGAGAAGCATGGCTCAACTCACCGAGGAACTAAGTTACATATTTCCTTCTCTTGTGCCTCAGTCAGAATATTTTGTTTTCTAGGCACTCAAAACCTTCTAGAAATGGCACCATTGGATAGAGCTCTCTCTCAGCTTTCCAGAAAGGTAAAGTTTTCCTCCTAACTCCTCATATTTTTCAAGTTATGGCTCGGCGGAGTTTTTGTGGGAAATTTTCCCTTAGAGGTCCCCATGAGCCAATCAGAACGTGCCACGTGGCACCTGGAGTGGCGGAGCATGGGGAAAATTTGAAATTTTTTCCAAAGACCAAACGGGTAAAAATTCAAACTTTTTGCCCGCCGATCCGATTTTGGCCTGTTTTTGCCCTAAATTTTCAAATCGCCATATCTTTCGATCCAGAGCTCAAATTTTCACGTTCTTTATATCAATGGAAAGCTGGTGAAATTATCTACATGATTCTGGGTCAATTTTGCATTTTGGTTCAGTTTGGAGAGAGAAAATCAAGAAACATCTCTGGCACGTGGTAATGGCCAGAAATGACGTTTCAACAACCAGTTTTAATGCAAAATGGGTCGCATTCTTCTTCAGCATGGCCAAAAATGTCAGGGCATGGGTCTGTAAGGATGCCCATGCTATTTTAATGCATCTTCATTCAATGGGGAATGGCTCCCACGTTTTTTACATGTTTTCTCTCTCCTGGGCTCGACCCATGCGTTGTAAAAGCCAGATTTGGCTCATTTTTTGTTGGTTGAACATTTTTTTGGGACAGCAAGCTTCTTCTTTCACCTTCAACAAGTGATTTTTGCAAGTATCAGACCTTCTTCATGATTGTAACAGGTTTCTGCCTCTTTGATGTTGCAAATGCAAGGATTTTGACAGTGAAAATGACAGTGCAGACTCTGTGATCAATTTTCAGTCCTTTGTTTGTATTGTCTTGTTTCATTTCAGACCTCTAATTGCATCTTATCAGCCTGTGTATGATGTTTCATGTTGCATTTCATGAAATTGTGTCAATTTTCATGAACAAGAAGTGTTCACCACTCCTTTGGTGTATCACCTATTAGTTTAGTTTCAATTTTTGTACTTTCTATCTCTGTCTCCTTGGAATTTAGAGTAGGATTAGGATTCAAACCTCTGCAATTGTGCAAATAACAGATCTGATCAGAGGAGTTTGAGGAACCAGCCTCTAATCTAGAGATTCCTCTCTCATTTTACAAGTCCCACACTTGGAGAGAGGTTTCAATGTTGTGCAATCACACTGGATGCCTGAAACATCAACTTAGAAACCTGATTTGCATCCAGGGGTGCTGCTGATTTGCAACAATAGTTTTGGCACGCCCGGTGGGACCTTAGAGGTCTCATTTTCATTGCAGCAAAGTTGATGTGCATCTGCTGTAATTTTCTTGCTTAAAAGAGCTATAAATTACACATCTGGCGACTCCAAGGAAGAAGAATCAGCTGGTTTTAGCAGTGCAGACCTGAAAACTCATGAGAAGAATCACTACAAGGTCAAGAGCTGGAGAAGAAGAGGCACTTGTTTGAATATCTGCAGTTATCTCCAAGAGTAAGGCAAAGTGGGAGGAGAATCCAAAGGTCTCCATCTCCACCAAACAGAACTCTCTCAACTCCTCCACCTGGTAGGCCTTTCATTCAATCAACAAGGGTTCTAAGGCCAATTAGAATGGCACAAAACAACCCCTATGTCAATTTCACTGGCAGCAGCCCACTTGCTCTCAATGCACAAAATCCAATTCCAATTGCAGCCTTGAAGAACATTCCATACTTCACTGGAGAGAATCAGACTACTCCTGGTGATCATGTTAAAGACATTGCCAACCTTTGTGCAATTCATGAAATCAATGAGATGCAAGTTGCTGTCAAATTGCTGGCATCTTCATTCAAGGGGAAGGCTTTGCAATGGTTTAGAAGCCTTGCCTCAGGTTCTATTCAAAATTGGAACCAGCTATGTGTAGCACTTCATGAGCAATTTGGAGAGAAGGGAGACAACTTGTCTCTTTTGGAGCAGCTGACAACCATCAAGAGAGCTCCCAATGAGCAGCTGACTGATTTCAACTTCAGATTTCAAAGGACTTGGGAGAGAATTCCAGTGGCAGTCAGGCCAACAGTAGAAGGTGCTTTTCTTTACTATCTCAAAGCTCTAAATTCTGATATTTCTATGTTAATTCAGTCCATGGGAGGCACAACTATCCCCATTGCTTATAGCATTGCCATTAGAGCTGAAAATTGTTTGATCCAAGCTGGAAAACTAGCCCCTAGACCTCCCATGCCATTGTTTCCAAGTTTAGAGAGCCCAAACACTAATCAAGCACCTAATTTGGCTCCTTCTCCCACTCCTAGAAATCAGAATTCAAGTGAAGCTTCCACTTCATCTTCTAGTGCCTCAAATGAACTTCAAGAAGTCATGAAGCAATTGCAAAATTTAGGTAATGAGCTGGTTACTCTCAAGAGGCAACAAGCCCAAAGTTTTAGACCTTCCTTCCAGCCTCAAGCTCAGCCTAACAGGTCAGCCATATCAACCTCATAGACCACCCAATCCAGCTGCAAATCTAAATCAAGCAAGGCCTCCTGCCAACAGACCATTTCAGCCCTATAATCCAAATGCTATATCTGCCTCTAAGGCATTGGTGCCAACACAAAACAATGTTGCTCAGGAGTATGATTGGTGTTTTCCATGCAATGAACCTCACAACCAATCTATGTGTTTCAATGGTGCCTTGAATCAAGCATTAATGGTGACAACTACTAGTGTGGAGGGTGAGGGCAGTCAAGGAAACAACCAACAACAAGAAACATTCCAGCAGCAATCAGCTCCAAATGACACCACACTTGTGAACTGGCAGGCAGAGGATTTTTGTGGCATAAATCAAACAGTCTCTCAAGGTGTTGCAGCCAACACAAGGTCAAAAAGAAGGAATTTGGGTGAAGAACAACCATTAGCTCCAACCAATCCACAACCTTTTATGGCTCCACAAATGGTTGGCAAACAAAATCCAGTTGTAAATGCACAAGGGCAGCCAAGAATAGCTCCTAGACCAACTCAAATACCAGTTGTTGCTGCCCACATGCAAGGGATGAATATGCAAACCAAGGGACAACAAAGAGATCCTTCATCACCATTTAGTATCATTGATCAGATGAAGAAGACAAATGTAAATATATCAATGTGGGAATCCCTATCTATCCCAGGCCAGAGAGATTTGCTACAAGCTGCCATGAAGGACTGGCCAACTTCGAATCAGCAAGTCCAAATGCAAGAGAAAGTGCTCACAAATGCTGCCCAGCCTGAAGGGAATCATGGAGGATAGACAAGGTAAAATGTTGAAGCCCCCTCCTTTTTATGTCTCATTAATCATTGGAAACCAATTGGTGCACAATTGCATGATTGATTCCGGGGCAAGTAGCTCAGTGATGCCCAAGCAAATAGCTGATCAGCTAGGACTTCAATATGAAACCATATCCAAAGGAGTAGTGCAGTTGGATGGGACAACAGTAACAACAGTTGGGGTGATTAGAAACTTGAGTCTTACCTTGCATGCATGTCCAAATGTTGTTGTTTTACAAGATGTATCAGTTATAGACCTTCCACCACTCTTTGCCCTATGTTTGTCAAGAGATTTCACAGCCAAGATTGGAGGATATTTGTCTGCTGATTGGTCACACATGCTGTTCAGAATGAGGTATGGAACCAAAGCTACAATCAGGTCTGAACCTATTGCAAACTTCCACATTGAGCCCTACACTCCAAGTCAGATCAATGCCAACTGTTTGGCATTTGATCAAGAAGATCACCCAAGCACTGATGAAGCTGACACCAAGGTTGGAAGCATCCCGGATCTAACTCTTGATGAATGGGAAAACAAGGTGCATGCTTTTGATCCTTATCAAGAAGTAGAAGAATCTGAGCTAGGGGTCTATTGCATACATCAAGAAGATCAGCCCATTCCTAGCATCACCAAGCCAAACCACAAGGATGACAATGAGGTATGGCAGCTGTTTTTTGATGGATCAAGGAGTAGACAAGGTGCAGGAGGTGGAGCTATGCTTATTTCACCTCAAGGAGTAAAGTACTATTCAGCTTTTAGATTTCAGTTTGCATGCTCCAATAACACTGCTGAATATGAAGCCTTGGTGCAAGGGATGCATTGGGCAATAAAGAGAGGAATAAAGAACTTGCAAGTCTTTGGTGACAGTGAGTTGATTGTCAACCAGGTCAAGGGGCAGCATGCTGTCAAGAATGATCTACTCAAGTGCTACAAGAACAGGGTGTGGGACCTCATTGAATATTTTGAGGGTTTTGGCATCAAATCAATTCCTAGGAAAGAGAACCAAGCTGCTGACAGGCTTGCAGCAGTTGGGGCAGCCTTTGACGTTGTGGAGAGCATTCAAAAAGATAAGGTACAGCCAAACATCCATGTGATTGTGAGGCCTTCAGTGCCGGATAACAATGTAAGTTGGCAAGTGTTTGAGAATGACCAGCAAATCATCCATTTCTTACAAGAAGAAGCTGAGTTCTCAGCTAAAAATCAGGAAAAATTGGAACAGCAGTATGGTGACCAAGTGGTACAGCTGAGAACTAACAAGCTGCCCAAGGGACTTATCACTTTGGAGTCCATTTTCAATCCCAATGATCAGTTTAGGAAAGAGAAAGCAAACATTCAGGTCAAGAGAGAAGATTCAGTATCCATCTTGGTGGAAGAGAACAAACCATTGCAAATTGGAAAGATGACAACTGAACAAGAAAGGTATGAGTTCATACAGTTGTGTCAAGAGTTCCCTGATGTGTTTTCTTGGAGCTACGAAGATTTGAAAGGTTTCAATCCCAAGTTAGCTCAACACACCATTGAGTTGGACCCAAATACTAAGCCCATCAGGCAGAAACAAAGGCCAGTCAATCCACACATGGAACCTCTCATGAGGAAGGAATTGAACAAGTTGATTGAGTCAAGAATCATATTCCCAATCAAGCATTCTAGTTGGGTTTCCAACTTAGTTCCAGTCAGAAAGAAGAGTGGAGAGATCAGATTGTGTGTTGACTTCAGAGACTTGAATAGAGCATCTCTCAAGGACCATTACCCACTCCCTTCTATGGAGCAAATTTTGCAAGTTGTGGCTGGCTCCGAGAGGTTTTCACTACTTGATGGCTACTCGGGCTACAATCAGATTATGGTGAAGGAAGAAGATCAGTTCAAGACAGCCTTCACAACCAAATGGGGAACTTATGCATACAGGAAAATGCCATTTGGGCTGTCCAATGCTGGAGCTACCTTCCAAAGAGCAATGGACATGGCGTTCAAAGGTTTGATTAACAACGTGGTGCTGATATACCTTGATGATATCACTATTTTTTCAAAGAATGCAGCAGACCACCTCTCTCATTTGAGACAAGTCTTCCAAAGGTGCAGGAGATTTGGAGTGTCTTTGAATCCTAAGAAGTGTATCTTCCTAGCACATGAAGGAAAGCTCCTTGGCCATATTGTCTCCAAAGAAGGATTAGCAATTGATCCAGAGAGGGTTGAAGCCATAAGAGCACTACCATTGCCAAGCCACAAGAAGGCCCTTCAGAGTTTCTTGGGGAGAATAAACTTTGTTCGGAGGTTTGTCCCAGATTTTGCAGCCCTTGTCAAACCTATCACCAAAATGTTAAAGAAAAGCATGGCTTTCAAGTGGACAGCAAAAGGCAAGGAGAGTTTTGAAGCAATCAAAGAAGCCATCTCCCAAGCACCAACTCTCATCAACCCAGATTTCTCCAAGGATTTCATCCTCTATGCATTTGGAGGTAATGATACTATTTCTGCCATTTTGGTACAGCAGAACAAGGACAATGATGAGCAGCCAATTGCTTTCTTCAGCCAAAGCCTAGATGACTATGAGGTGAGATATTCTTTTATTGAGAAGCATGTACTTGCAGTAATCAGAAGCTTGAAGAAATTCAAGCATCTAGTCTCAAACAACAAGGTTCAGTTGTTGGTCTCTCATGCGGGAGTAAAGGACTTCCTCCTCAACAAGGATTTGAATGAGAAAAGGGCAGGTTGGATCACTCGTGTCATGGAGTATGACATTGAGATCAAGGTCACCAAGCTGGTAAGAGGAAAAGGATTGTGTGAGCAGCTGATTCTGGGCAAGCAAAAAGGAGTATGCAATAAAGAAGAGGCTGTTTTGATAGTTCAAGACAGCCATGTGCAAGGTAGCACTCAAGAAGAGGATAATGTTGTCCCCACTCCTTGCTGGACCCAAGGTATAATGCATTTCCTAAGCACAGGCCTATGCCCTCCAGAGATGAACAAAACCCAAAGAAGACACTTCAGATTGCAGGCTGTCCCATATGCCATAGTAGACGGTGTTTTGTTCAAGAAAGATGTGAATGGAGTGCTGCTGAGATGCATTAGCACAAATCAGATTCATAGGGTGTTGGAAGAGTTCCATGGTGGACCAGCTGGTGGTCATTTTGCACCAAGAGTGACAGCTCTAAAAATCATGAAGGCTGGTTATTATTGGCCCAAGATTTTCAGTGATTGCTTTGCGTGGATCAAAAGGTGCAAGAATTGTGCATTCTTCACAGGTAAAGAGAGGCTTGCTGCCCTTCCATTGCATCCAATTTCAGTTGACCAGCCATTCATGCAATGGGGTTTGGACTTCATTGGAGTCATTAATCCCAATTCAAGCCAAGGGCATAAGTGGATTTTGACAGCCACAGACTACTTCACCAAGTGGACTGAAGCAGTAGCACTCAAGGAAGCAAATGAGTCTAGCATCTTAGACTTCTATGAGGGGATAGTAACCAGATTTGGCATACCTACTACAATAATCTCAGATAATGCATTAGCATTCATTGGATCCAAGGTGACTGAGTGGGCTGTCAAGAACGGGATCTACCTAAGTACTTCATCAAACTACTACCCTCAGGGTAATGGCCAGGCTGAATCTACAAACAAGAACTTGTTGAGGATCATTAGGAGGACTCTTGATGAGAATCAGAGGTCTTGGCATACCAAACTAAAATCAGCCTTATGGGCTGATAGGATAACTCCCAAGAGATCCACAGGTAACTCTCCATTCAGGCTTGTTTATGGAAGAGAGGCAATCTTGCCCATGTCACTTGAGTTGCCAACATTGGAACTCATGAAGCAATTAGAGTTGCTAGAGTTTGGGCCCATGGAGGTGAGATATGCAGAGTTGATGGAGCTCCAAGAGATCAGAGATCAGGCATCCCAAGCAATGGAGAAGGATCAAGCTTTGATCAAGAAGACCTTTGATAGGAAGGCCAAGAGTAGATCTTTCCAAGTTGGAGATCTAGTGTTAAAATGGGATGCAGATAGAGCAAAACCGGGAAGGCATTCAAAATTTGATGCCATTTGGAGTGGCCCATACATGGTCACAAAGTGTAAGGACAACAATGCCTTCCAATTGTCTTCATTGGATGGTGAAGAACTGCAGATTCCAGTCAATGGAATCTATCTAAAGCATTGCTACTAGAGGGAAATTCTCCACCTTGTAAATATTAGCTTAGGTTTTCATTCCTCCAAGTGCTTGTGCACATTGTTTTGCTTGTAGGTTGTTTTTGCTTTCCCTAAGTGCTTTGGCACAGCTTGCTGTTCCTGGGAATGTGTTTGCAGGCCTTGCTCCATCAGGTGATTTTCCATGTTCCTCTTTGCAACGTTCTAGTCAGTTGGGGTATTAAACAGAGAATCAAGTGACTCCATGCCCAATGGATTGCTTCAGCAACTGGTAACTTCATCCAGCAGGCAGATGACCCCTCTGAGTCACCAAAATTGTTATCCCAAATGTGCCCCCTGCTCATTTTGTGGCTAACTCCTTTACATCTTTCCTTCTCTTGTGCCTCAGTCAGAATATTTTGTTTTCTAGGCACTCAAAACCTTCTGGAAATGGCACCATTGGATAGAGCTCTCTCTCAGCTTTCCAGAAAGGTAAAGTTTTCCTCCTAACTCCTCATATTTTTCAAGTTATGGCTCGGCGGAGTTTTTGTGGGAAATTTTCCCTTAGAGGGCCCATAACCAATCAGAATGTGCCATGTGGCACCTGGAGTGGCGGAGCATGCGGGGAAAATTTGAAAAAAAATTCCAAAGACCAAACGGGTAAAAATTCAAACTTTTTGCCCGCGATCCGATTTTGCCTTTTTTTGCCCTAAATTTTCAAATCGCCATATCTTTCGATCCAGAGCTCAGATTTTCACATTCTTTATATCAATGGAAAGCTGGTGAAATTCTCTACATGATTCTGGGGTCAATTTTGTATTTTGGTTCAGTTTGGAGAGATAAAATCAAGAAACATCTCTAGCACGTGGTAATGGCCAGAAATGACGTTTCAACAACCAGTTTTAATGCAAAATGGGTCGCATTCTTCTTCAGCATGGCCAAAAATGTCAGGGCATGGGTCTGTAAGGATGCCCATGTTGTTTTAATGCATCTTCATTCAATGGGGAATGGCTCCCACGTTTTTTACATGTTTTCTCTCTCCTGGGCTCGACCCATGCGTTGTAAAAGCTAGATTTGGCTCATTTTTTGTTGGTTGAACATTTTTTTGGACAGCAAGCTTCTTCTTTCACCTTCAACAAGTGATTTTTGCAAGTATCAGACCTTCTTCATGATTGTAACAGGTTTCTACCTCTTTGATGTTGCAAATGCAAGGATTTTGACAGTGAAAATGACAGTGCAGACTCTGTGATCAATTTTCAGTCCTTTGTTTGTATTGTCTTGTTTCATTTCAGACCTCTAATTGCATCTTATCAGCCTGTGTATGATGTTTCATGTTGCATTTCATGAAATTGTGTCAATTTTCATGAACAAGAAGTGTTCACCACTCCTTTGGTGTATCACCTATTAGTTTAGTTTCAATTTTTGTACTTTCTATCTCTGTCTCCTTGGAATTTAGAGTAGGATTAGGATTCAAACCTCTGCATTGTGCAAAACAGATCTCGATCGGAGGAGTTTGAGGAACCAGCCTCTAATCTAGAGATTCCTCTCTCATTTTACAAGTCCCACACTTAGAGAGAGGTTTCAATGTTTTGCAATCACACTTGGATGCCAGAAACATCAACTTAGAAGCTATTTGCATCGAAGATTTTCTCTCTCATTTACTCGGATGATTTCCATGAGGGACAATAGGGGTAGTTAGGGAAATATGTTATTTCTGTATATTTTCTCGAGTTAAGTGATTTGTTTCCATATATTGTGGATGAGATAGAAGTTGTCCAATATCTATAAATATTGCAGCTCTCTCCTTTGTTTGTAATGCGTGATTTTGATATTAATAAAATACACAAGCACTATCTTGTTTCTATACAAAGCTTCTGTGTTAAATATTGTTTTCAAGTATTCATTGTCAAGAAGAAGTTTTAAGGGAAAGATGTGACATCAAGAAACTTCTAGAATAAACTATGGGCAAAGACACCTGAGCTAGAAGAAACCATAAATAGAACTAATTGTGAAAGTATTGGTAGCACTAATGTTAAAATTTTGTCTTAATTTCTGAAATGATAAAGAGATTTAAATAATTCGGAGATGATATGATGGATATTTGAAGAGGTGTGATTAATTTTTCTACGAATATTTGAATTTTTTTAAAGGTTTCTTGAAAAGTAAGTTTCTTGATTTACAATTTCATAATATGTTAATGCAGTATGGATGCAGCATGAATGTAATAATGTACAAGTGTGGAAATGCAAATGAACTATGCATGGAAACATTTAGGGTGAATCTAGTTGACAGATGTCAAACTCCTCACCTCCCAAGGTACACAAATGATACGCATGATCTTTAAAGTTTCCATTCTCTTGACAAGGGCCTACTACCTTGGGTTTACACTTACACCCCTTATCTATAACTATACACATCTGAAAATCTAACCTTGGCATGAATCATCCATTTGAAATAGGTATTTATGAACCTCTTTGTCATGTTTTTGACATATTATATTCATGTGAGCATGACTATGTTGCTCCACTCTATTCCCTACATAGGGAGTAGTGGTTACATTTTATGTTTTTAACATTATTTGATTATGTCCCATGGACACAATAAGCTTGGATTTTGACATATTTGTGTCTAGACCAAGGTTTAGAATGGAATAAGCCCTAGAGATGGATTTGATGGGTATCATTTTGTTCTCAAAATCCTCTCCTTCCTTTGTTATTTCTATCATGTTTACACCTAGGCCAAGATCATTGGTAGGAAGAGAAGCTATACCAAGGAGGTTACCCATTCCTTATGGTTTGAAGGGGAGAAGGATCGGTTCATCACTCTCTAAGAGTTTCATAATATCGGTTGTGGTTTTGGTGGACACGGTTTCCATAGATATCACCTTATGTAGACACTAAAATTAGGTCACACTCCCCCTGGTCCCTTGATAAATAAATACCTTGAACACATCCACCTAGCCATGGCCCCCTTCACCCCACTATAATATTAATTTAATTATTTAAATTAAATTAATTCATTATCCTCACCATATTTATTATTTAAATATCCTAATTGGGATAATGCCCACATATCCACCTCACCTAGACACCTCATCTAGCCACCTCATCCTAAGACCTATTCTTAGTAAGTTGCCATAACTAACTAAGACCTACCCAAACCCTAAAAATCAATGCCTACATTCCCTCTAACCACATTCCCACATGTTAGAAGGAGGTTTCCATGCTAATCTGTGGGGTAAATGAACGTGATCCCAGAAAATCAAGGGGATCTTCCCAGTTTAGTAAACCTAGGAAATCCCACCCTAACCAATGCCGGTTACCCTTAACCACCACCGGTTAAGTCGGAACCATCATCGGTTATCATTTAACACCCAAAAAAATCTTATTTCGAGGTTGGCACATTTTTGAGACAGAGAGAGACATATTTTGAGAATGAGTGATGAAAGCCGAGCTACATGTAAGCAAACCAACATCCGTACAAGCATCAAAACACCCATAGCTAGTACTTGAAGCAATCACACCACCACCTACCTTCACGGGAGCTTCTAGGAAGCACCAACATTACACCAAGTTCATTTGATCACCCACCATTACCAACCAGGCATCAAGCTTGTACAAATAGTAAGTTTGTTAACCTGCATTGGTTCCTTGTCATTTGAGTAGATCCTTTTACATTTGTTATTAGTTTCTGCTTTCATTTCCATTCCCCACCATTTTACCTCCATGAAAACTTGACCATCCTTTTTACCCACACCATTGAACTATCCATATCTAGACTTTCATCATTCTGTGCATATCCAGGATCCATACAAATCTCGCCATTTCCCTTCCACCTTTATCTAATCCCGGATCTATCACCCACCAAGTTTTATTGAGTTTCTTGTACCTAACCATACCGATGCCGGTCACCCATAACCATCATTGGTTAACCTAAACTGACGTCGGTCTCTGTGTATCTTTTACTAGAAACCCAGATCAAAGCCTAAAACCACCACCAAATACCCTAAACTGACCAAAATCTAACCCTGACCAATAACAGTATCCTGACAGTGACCTTGACCTTCAGATTCAATCATAGCTTAGCTTGTTGTGAATGAATTTGCTTATTGTAGATGAATGAGATACCTAAATCATTTTAACTACAGTAGGATTTACTTTATTACCAACATTAAGTTGTTTTTAATAGTGGATTGACAGACCATCTAGGAAGTATCACACTTCCCGGATCTAGCACACGTTAGGCAGTCCACTACATATATTGTTTAACTTTTATTTGGTGGTCTTGTGTTCCATTTCAGGTAGTTCCTCCAAGAAAAAAGGAAGCTCTCACGATCATCGTGGATTCGAAATCATACGCATGCAACAACCTATCAACCAACATCTCAACAGGTATTCCTCCTACGCCCATTACCCTCATTTGTTTCGTCATTTTCTAAGAAACACTCTAGAATCAGGTGAAACATTTTGGCACGCCGTGGGACCCATTTGGGGTTCCTTGCATTCATTCATTTCTAGGTGAAAAGTTGCATGTTTGTTTCCTTTCTAAAAGGTTCTCACATTAAAATTTCTCCCTTGGAATCTTCTCTTCTTTCTATTGTCTCAAAGCAATCATGTTTTGGTGCTTAAAAATAACTCTTCTTCTATTTCATTTGCATTGCATTAGTGAAGGATCATACTCTCTCCTATTCCTCTTATTGTGTCATCAAATTCCATATTTTGATTTGGGTTTAAAATTAACTTCATTTCATCCTACTTTTCTGCATTAGCTCACATTAAATGAGGGCAACCTATACACTTGGAAGTCATGACCAGCTGATGGTTGACAAACGAATCATAGAAAAGCACTTCTTTCTCTTTCTCTTTCTCTGAGTCTTACCAAACCTCACAAAAATTGAAAATATACACATTCTTAAACAACATCTTTCTGGAAGAAGTTGTAGGTGATCACATGATCACGACATAGTGGGCACCCAACTCAACTTGCTTGTCGAGTCATACTTTAAAGAAAATCCCACCCCCACCATAACATACCTAAAACCTCTCCTTGTAGATCTCCTTCTTCATAGGAAGCCATCCTCACCAAAAAAACTCTATTTTACAGTTCATGAGTCGGTCCTTAAAATAGCATAAGCTAAACAAACATAATAGAAAGGCACTCTTAGGATCATGTTTTCTTAGTGTTTCTGCTTGGCTTGCATTTTGAGGTGAGAGGTTTCACTCTTCATTTTCTTATTTCCCTTGCACGCTCCTCATCATAGTTGGTGTATTCCAACTTCATCTGAGTGTTCCTGGACCATATTCTCATCATTCCTAGAATTATGGGTTTGATTCCACATCAAATTTTAACTCACAACCACATTTTTTCATCATTGTTTCAATTTCATAGTGGTCTGGTGTTGGTCCCTGACCATCATCGGTTATACCCAACCGGCATCGGTTCACTTTGTTCTTTTGGTTGACCTACCCAAAAGGACACATATTCACCTTCTTCGACTATTTAGAGTCCCTGTAACTCTTATCATATCCATTGACCTAGTAAATCTCATCAATGTATTGGCATACCTAGCAAATTTGGCCTTATACCTTATTTTTGACCAAACTATCCACTTTCCATAGTAACTAGGTTACGGTTACCTGTGACCGTGTCGGTTTAACCTAATCGGCATCGGTCAGTCTGTGTCATTTTCTAGCTGACATTTGATTCCTAATCCACCTACTACCACCTATCTCTCCTATTTTTTGTTGTATTTCTGTGTCATTTACAGAAAATAGTCCAACCTGATCAATACCTATTCACATGGTGCTGACCCAAAGCCAAGCGAACACCCTCATATTCCATGCCAGTTGTCAACCACTCCCACCTAGTCCTTCACCACCTTCTATTTTATCACCCATGGATCCTACCCAACCTATCACTATCGCTATCGAGACAAGGAGTTCACACAACTCCTTGACCAAAATCCTCTCGCCTTGCGTTTTACCTTTCCCACTCATCCACTTGAGATGCCTCGGGTCAATTGATATATGGCATGCCCATATATATCCCCCAAAACTCACTCCTACTCTGTGTCAGCCCCATTTGGCTCCACGTCACCCATCTACCTTACCCTCAGTCATTTCATAGCTAGGCCCTATACCCATTTATGATGCATATCTCTGCTACATCCGTTGTACCCACCACATCCACTATACCTTTGCCAACCACCTAGAATACAACCTCATCCATACCTATTATCTCTCATATACCCATAGCTACACAACCACCCTTGGTGTCGGTGACCCCTACCCCTTTTCAAAATGTTGTCCTTTCTATTTTGCAATCTTTATCCCCCATTGCCACTAGGGTCACCACGACCCTTCCACCTTCATATACGTACTATCAATAGCCTCTTGTTTCATCTATTATTCACTCTGGGTACGTACCCCCTATTTCACTACCTTCTTCTCAATCCACCTATGCGGTAGCACCATATACTAGAATTCCACCCTTGTTATAGGCCCAACACCAACCCTCTTATGCTACAAGAGGCACCCATCCATCACAACCTACCAATGACCTAATCAAGTTAATGATGGACAAGATGCAGACATTGGAAGCATCAGTTTCTAGCTCATGCAACTCTCTCACCTACGATGAGATTTGTAATGAGCCTATCCACCCATCCATTCCTATTCGTCCATACCCCATGCATTGGGAAATTCCTAAATTCAACTGTTTCAATAGCAAGGAAGACCCGCAACAACATTTGTGGTCGTTCAAACACAAGTGCTACCTAATTGCCATGATGATGCTTTTCTCTTGAGGAAATTTCCCATGTCTCCAACTAGGCCTGCGTTAGATTGGTATAGTGGGTTACCTAGAACTCTATGTTTTCATTTAATCAAGTAGCCCAAGCCTTCTTAGATCACTTCTCCATTAACATTGTTAAGAAGGTTACCATGAATGACCTATACTCCACATTAGTATGATGACGAATCTATCGTAGATTTTGTTACTCGGCATAGCTTTGATCAATCAACTTAGATTCCAACTCACCGTAACCAAACTCATCAAGATCTTCACATGGGCTTGTGCTAGATATATTTCACCAGCCCCTGTAGGTCCAAACTTTTTAAACTTTTGATGAAGCATTCACCATGGCACAAAGCTAGAGATTTGGGCCATCAAAGAGAAGAAAATCAACCATGTAATAAGAATTCAGAATTCAAGTCAAATGATGCCTCTTCTTCTTCAAAACCACAAAAAAATTATTTAAAGTCCAAGGGGACCGCTAACTCAATGGTACTCAAAGCTAGCCCATCTCATCCATGAAATCAGGCTAGCCCCTCATCTAATCTCTCACGTTTAGACTTTTCAATTCAGATGAGAACAACGAAATATACCCCAATTAGGGAGCCTTATTCTTCTGTCTTAGAAAAGCTCATCAAATTTGGGGCCATCACCCTTCCTCCTATAAAACCACACACTAGTTTTGACCCTTGCTCACCCCACACCCACATGGTATAAAGAACATGACTTTTATAACTATCATCGAGTAAAGGGTCATAGTGACGGCAATTGCATCACTTTCAAAACATTTTCCAAGAAATTCTCAAGAAAGGTGAGTTAACCGTGGATAATCCTAACGCACATGCCAATCAAAACCTACACATATTCAAGAAACCCTTTCCTAATCATGTCCCTTCATCTGATCAAACCATAGAAACCTCAACTCATGATAGCCATACCCGCGAGGTCCAGCTATTTTTAATAATGCACCCATTACATCCCAATTACCACATATTCCTTCCATTGAGGAAATTATAGCCCAAAGTCATCCTTTTGCATTATAACCCACCTAACCTATTCCTCTACCCATAGAGGAACACCCTTCACCTCCTTTCTTACCTATGGAGGAGCCTTCCACTAATATTGAGGTTGTTTCACCTTTGGCTTCTCCACCTATGGAATCGTCACCCATAATACTTCTTCAGTCCATGGAGGATACTTGTTTACCTCCTCCACCCACAGAGGAGCACCCATCATCTCCTCCACCTATAGAGGAGCACCCATTTTCTCCTCCACCTATTAAGGATCCAATAGAGATACCTTTGCCTCTTGGTGACCATTCTCCATTAGCTACCCAAGATCCTGTAGACCTAATTTCGACTCTCTTACCCATGGAAGCTGAGGCTAGAAAATTCCCCATCTCTAGGACACATTTGATAGGAATTGACATTAGGTCCTCATCAACCTTGCCTACAGACGTGTTGTTCTCATGCTTAGCTAATCACTTAGATTATGTGGACAGAGCCTTACTGTGGGGGCGTCTTCTACTTCCTGTCTCAACACAGATGCAAATTTCACTTGCTGACACTTCCACTATCTACCCAAAGATATTTCAACCAATCAAACCGAGCACAACCACCTCTATCAAAAATTCTTACATGCCACCCAACATAGCTCAACATACACCCTCATCCATAACCTAACATACATCTAAATCCAAACCTGCACCTACATCATCTTCCTCGACTAAACCTATTACTACCTTAGGGGTCACCCCAACCACTAACCTTACTCATCCACCTATCAAACTAGATTTAGCTACATCCTCCATGGTCAATACCCAACCTACTCCGGTACCCAAACAGAAGAACCAAACCCATAGAACTCACACCCCGGCTGCACCAATCATACCTTCATCACCAACCCCTTTTCATCCATCTTAAGACCTCAATCTCCCAACACGGTCAAGAAACCTCCACCCATCAATAAACCAAAAACACAACAGCCCATTCCTTCCTCACAAACCTCTAACATACCTAGGCACCCGACATGACTTACACCCACACTGCAACATCTTTACCACCCATACCTCCAATACCCTCAGTAACCTCTTCACTACCCACTACACTTCAGTCTCTATCCCTCACACCCCCTGCATGATCTATGTCATATACCTTCACATCACCTCCATTATCCCTTGGGTAACTTGCCCTCTTCCCCGATCCTATTTTCCCTCTAGATCTCGTACACCCATATCCCTTTACCAAAGAAGGTGCAACCCAAAGACAAAAATCCTCTACCCTCCAATAAGGTAGTCAAAACAACCACACACTCCCCTACCAGTTCATCTACCATACCCCTACCCAAGCAAACATGACCAACACCCAAGACCATGCCAGCACCCAAAACCATAGCTCGACCCACTCCCCCTCCTACAAAGACCGTTCCTCAACAATCAACCACACCTACACCTAAACCCACTTTCACTTCCCATTCATGACCCACTAGTAAGTTCCTATGCCAAAATATTAACCAACCTCCTTGATACTTATGTCATCACATTACTGCCACTCAGACCTTATGACCCCCTCAAACCCAAGCCAAAAGGGTTTGATGACACTAAAATTTGAACCTACCATCGTGTGTCGGGGCACGATGTGGAGAATCTGCAAGGATTTAAAACCATCCTTATCCAGTTATGTCCTCCTGAAGCAAAATTTGATGATGATGACCTTCTTGATGAGGACCCTGTTTCACCAACACCCATTCCCACAGTCCTTCCCTCACTGCCTACTCAAAAACCATGATTTCCACCCCCTCAACTCTTAGAGCCACCCCCAATATTAGAAATTAACATGGTTTGCATCAGAGAACTTACCACACCATCACCTAAATGTCATTGCACCCAACTCACTTCACAAGGATTTTCTCCCCTAGTAGGTTTTTTCCTATCATGTCATTATACCACTCATCCTACACCTTCTCCATTTTCCAACTCCCCTCATATCAACATGATCCACATTCTTACCCATGCTCAGAGAGACAAAGGTAAGGAAAAGGAAACTGACTTGCCAACCAATCCTATACCCAACATACCATCTGCACCCACACCTAAAATTACTATCCGCGGCCCCACATATCCTATTTCTAATGGGGTCACACATCGTGTCATGATCAAACAACTACACCAATCCCCCCTCAAAATGTCCTTATATAACCTCATCCAAACCTCATAATCCCATCATCAAGCTCTCATGGAGGTTCTGTAATCTATTGAGTTTTACCAAATGACCCTACACCCGTAGCCTCCATTATCACACCCCATCATGTAGCCTCTCTCACCAAATTGCCACCTTTATCCACACCTCACCCTACTCACCAAGTATCCTCCCTTAGCTTCTCAGAGGAAGAGATCGCACTGCACCAAACTAATGACCCTAACCGATCTCTTCATCTCTATCCACATCGATGATATATGTGTACAATGTGTAATGATTAATGGGGGCGCTAGCATTAACATCATTTCATCCCATACATTTTCTCAAATGCACATACTCACAATTACATGCATAAACATCATGTCATGTTGTGTTCATTCAATGACGCTATCACCTCTACACTAGGCACCGTCATCCTCCATGTTCGTGTGGGCCCCCGCACTATTCTAGAGTTATTTTACATCTTGGAGGGGAATTTCAATATAACTTGTTGCTTGGTAGACCCTAGATTTGTGTCATGGGTTGTGTTCCTTCCACTTTGCATCATTGTGTAAAGTTTGAGCATGAAGGACACACCTATACTATTCTAGCTGATCCATCACCTTTTAAAATATGTAACATGCTTTACTAACCCAATGATGTGCTTATACCCATTAAGGTGTCTACCTTCATGACCACTACCACTTCATCTACACCTTTGCTTACCAATCTGATCGCTTACCTCAACCACACATACCTCCTCCATTCCTACTTGCTGCCACGACCTCCACAGTGACCCATTAGCCTCCCAATCTACTAGCTCCACCTCCGTGCATTGACCTCGATACATTATGTATTCTAATTACCCACATACTAACCACCGATCCCTTGGAAGGCATTTTTCAATGCCTCACTCTGGGGGAGTATCGCCTATATAGTGTCAACACATTCCTTACTCCATAAGAGTATGGAAGTCTTCACCAACATCCTCACTATGATCACCACATAGGAGAATGACTCATTTATGGTCCTCCTCACCTCCGTACTAGTCTCACCTATGGGGGAATTGATACTACCACTTACACACCCGAACCACCGTCATAAACCCACCCATTTTTTGTTGACTTCCAGTCACTCACTAATCACCATTTCACCCACACCTTCCTGCATTGATGTGCGTGGAAGGGTTTTGGTTTTGGCATCTACGAGCAAGGCCACCATACTGTTATTCCATGTACTACCCATAAACATAACAACCATAGTGGTATTGGCTTTGCTTGAACCACCTACCAAGCAGGCCCACATTGAACTCATCAAGGACATCATCCCTTCTCTACCCTCTTTGCCCGCTCCACCTTCATCACCACCTTTGCCGACGGAGTCGATGGATCCAAAATCTATCCCTCCTAACTTTTTTTTCATAAACACCATTTCCTTGGGGCCTCTGACTTATCAACGCGAGGGCAAGGCTCCTTCCTCTCTTCCCTTCCTGTACCTTGAAATGATCGATGACGATACACCTTCAATTAATGTTGTTCAATGTCAGGATGATGAATATCTACTCACCTACCTTGGTGTAGAAGACTCATATATTCATCAATCATTACCCTCTAAGATGTAAACCATGTTGAATGAATTGACTATCGAGATCAACATTCATACTCAGGACAACCCGCACA
Source organism: Taxus wallichiana var. yunnanensis (assembly GCA_018340775.1). Taxonomy (NCBI): domain Eukaryota; kingdom Viridiplantae; phylum Streptophyta; class Pinopsida; order Cupressales; family Taxaceae; genus Taxus; species Taxus wallichiana. The sequence continues at coordinate 638,551,362 of CM031243.1, read as the reverse complement.
TCCTAAAGATCGGTCAATCTTTAGATGTTGTTGAATAGGAAGCCATCACTTCTTTTCTCAAAGATCATAACCACACTTTTGTTTTCTTACATAGACATGTCCAAAGATTGACCCCACCATAGTGGTCCATAATATTGTAACCATTCCCGATGCCAAACCCATCAAACAAAAGCTGAGGAAAATACACCCTCACATTTCCCTTCTTGTCAAAGAAGAACTTTAGTGCCTTCTTTTTGTTTCCTTCATATTACCCATTGATTATCCCCATTGGATTTCTAACATTTTCCTTGTCACTAAGGTGATAGGGGGACTCCGCATTTGCATAGATTTCCATGACCTCAACCTAGCCTTCCCAAAAGATGACTTCCCTACCCAACCCGGTATTGACCAATTGGTTCACCTTACCATTGGTTACATGCTATCACTTATGGATGGTTTATGGGGTTATAACCAAATCTTGCTTGCCCCAGAGGATCAACACAAAACCATGTTCATCACCCTTGGGGCACCTTCTGCTACCGAGTTATGCCATTTGGCCTTAAAATGTTGGTGCCACATATCAGTGGGCTATGACTTACATCTTCCATGACATCATGCATCATATATTGGAAGATTACGTGGATGATCTCTTGGCCAAATCTAAATGCCACTCTAAGCACCTCACCGTCCTAAAAACCATTTTTGACCACCTCATTAAATATTGTGTTCACCTTCAGCCTAAGAAGTGTGTCTTCGCAATTCTCTCAGGAAAGCTCCTGGGATTTATCATTTCCTTCGTGGTATAAAAGTTGACCCTACTAAAGTCAAGGCCATTCTAGAAATGCCTCTAACCACTAACCTTAGACAACTTTTTAGCCTGCAAGGTAAGTTGCAATCTATCCGCCACTTCATTTCACAATTATCTCGATCGATGTCAACCATTTCATCATCTGCTCAAGAAGGATGTCTCTTTTAAATGGGATGATGACAGCCACAAATATTTTGAGGCTTTACAACAATACCTTCTCCAACCACCCATACTCATTCTACCTAAATATGATCAACCCTTCTATCTATACATCTCTGCTATTGATCACTCCTTAGGGGCCATTCTCACTCATCATGATGAACAACACACGGGGAATAAGTGGTTTATTACATAAGCCATACTCTTTTAGACTATGAAACCCAATACACCCCTCTAAAAACTTTACATAGCCTTAGTTTTCATTGCCACAAAACTCCACCATTATCTACTCAACCAAAAACCCATGTTATGACCAACATCGACCCCTTACACTTCATGTATACTAAACCTTATCAAAATTAGCATGCCACATGCTAGCTTATGCTTTTATCTGACCTTGACCTCAATTAATTCATCAAAAGTCCATCAAGGGCCAAGCTATTGCTGACCAATTGGCCAACGTACCTATTTTCGGGATCAACCCTCTAATTTTGACTTTCTAGATGAGTCAATTGCTACCCTTTCCTTGATGAACCCACTTACCAAATGACACTCTTCTTTGATGGTTCCAAGTGTCAGCATGGGGGTGGGGCTGGTGTTATCCTCATTTCGCTTGATGGTGAACCCATGCCTTTGTCTTTCAAACTTGATTTTGATTGTACAAACAATATTCAAATACGAAGTGCTCGTATTAGGTCTCCAAGCCACCTATGCCCTAGATGTCAAATCAATCAACATCTTTGGTGATTCTCAATTGGTTATAAACCAAGTCAATGGTATATACCAATGTCATAATGAGATACTTCAAAAGTATAAACATTATGTAGACATACTTTTGACCACCTTCACCATTACGCCCTTCACACCATCCCCTGTTCAAACAAAAATTTGCGATTACCATGCCCTACTTGGCGTCTCAAATACCCACTTTTCCTGCCGATTCTAAAATCTTTGTCACCATACAATGACTCCAATCACCCTCATATTTACCTCGTGACATTTACTCCATCGAACTATCGCCTCAGACCTGAGCGACCTTTGGTATAAACAATACTTTGACTATCTTTCTCTCTCCATCTTACCTCTTGATCTCACCCGTAATGGACAACGTGCCTTCCTTAAAAAGGTATCTTGTTACATCACCATGGGGGGCCTCCTCTATAAGTGTGGCTTTAATGGTATTCTCTTACGATGACTCACAAATTCTAAAATTCCTTATACCATCAAGGGATTTCATGATGGCATATGTGGAGGTCACTTCAGTGGCCTTGTTGTTGCTAAGTGTATTCTTCACCTAGGCTATTACTGGCTGACCCTTAACCATGATTATTGTGACTACATAAAATGTTGTGTAAAATTCCAACAACATGCCAACCTTCATCATACACCCAAATCACACCTTACAGGTCACCCATGACCTTTGGTCTTTCTCTCAATGGGGTTTGGATCTTGTCGAAGAGATCAACCCCATTCTTCCCAACGCCATCAATGGATCATCACCGCTACCGAATACTACAAAAATGGGTTGAAGCCATAGCACTCATCTCCACGAAAGCTAAGAAAATATGTGAGTTCATCTATCACCAAATCATTTTTCACTTTGGTGTCCCACATTGCCTCATCACTAATAACGGAAAACAATTACCTACGTACCAATGGCCAAGCCAAATCCACTAACAAACCTTAAAAAAATTCTCATGAAAGTGGTTAACAATCTTGGGAAGGACCGCCATACACGCATTCCTTTTTCCATGTGGGCATCTTTGCACTAGTATTTACACTTCCACCGCCACTACACCTTTTCTCTAGTCTACGATGCAGAGGCTATTCTACCTCTCGAAGTCCAAATTCCCTCACTCCACATTTCTCTTCAAGACATGCTCAATGATGATGATTTTCGTTAGGACCATTTAGCACAACTTGAGTTATTAGGCGAGTGCCTTCTTAACTCTCTTTACCACCTTCAAGTTTACCAAAAACGTAGCAAACATGCCTATGAAAAATGTGTCCATGAACAAACCTTCCAAGTCGGTGACCTTGTCTGAAAGAAAATCAACATGTAACCAAAGTAGAAAAAGAAAACGGGGTAAATTTGCTCCTAATTGGCTTGAACCATACATTGTGACCCATACTTATGAATCGGGGGCTTATCATTTATCTTCACTCAATGGTAAACCTGAACTTGAGCCCTTAATGCCTTGCATCTTTGACCATTCTAATGTTGGATTTTAGTCCTACCTAAAATTTTGCCTCTTTTCATGCTTGTCTCTTAAGCGCTATGCAATTCTTACACCTCACTAATGATTAAACAAGAATCATGTGTGTATCATCACTTGTTATCTTCTCTTGAATATGTGTACCATGATGCTACATATAGCATGATTCTCATGGATAGTTTTCGCTACCTTTAGATGAGATCCCATGGTCGTTTCACCCTACTTTTTGAATAAGAATCCTATTCTTCACCGTGGTCTTGTCCATTTTAATACTTTAGAATCAAGAGAATTTTTTTAATAATGTTCACTGTTCTAAATAAAGCAATATTTAGAACAAACATTCCATGTCAATCAAATTCAATGGATAAACAGATGCAACTATAATGACTCGTGATTCACCGATCTATTCATTCCATAACTTGGTAAGCTACCGATCCATTTATGTTATCTTATGTATTGAATACATATTGTATACTTTTTATACTTTGTCATCCTACCCTACACTGGAGTCTTGAGTGATCTGTTTAAAAATATATCTAAATATTTGTTACCAATATTCATCTGATATCACGTTATTTTAAACTTAGTGACATAAGACAATGCAACCAATAGTTTGTGATACTTTGGCCAAATATTTATAACATACTATGTATGTCACTATTCCTAGATGGCATACTCATCATTTTAGACTACGTCCTTCACCTCACTCTTCTATTATCATTATTGGTCTTTATTGACTACATCGTCACAGTCCACTTGTTCCATGTTTTACCTAGCCCTAGATAGAAACATAACCTATTATAGGAAGATGCTAAAAAGGCTTAGGGTAGATGGGCATACTTGTTTGACCTAATTCATCTGAATGTGTAAACGTAACCTGAGCCTTTGGAAGCTAATTCCTATCCTAAATATGCTCCTGTCTAGACCTAGAGAGAAACTAGGTTCAAGTTTGAGTTCCAAATGTGTGTAGATCTAGATGATCAATGCGGAACGGTGATGCCACATGTCAACTACAACGTTGTATTCTCAAGAAGATCTAAACCTTCTCGAAATTACAGCCTTACAGCTTATCGTGTGCCAACATCCTACAAAACCACCTCATCGAGATGTATATACCCCCGAGGAGATTGTTAATACATTATTAGTTTGGATTAAACCCGATTATAGTAACCCTTCCAAACCCTAATCCAACGCTCAATTATTTCTTCCTAAATTTTCTTCATTTATTCCACTAAGAACTTTGTTATTTTCATATTCGCTTTTAATAATTGATCACATAGTTTAAATTGTCAATTAACCATAATTGTGCAGCATTATAATATGTCTTATTTAAAAAGTACAATAACTTTTTAGAAATTTCAACACCAGAATATATCCAATATAAGGTATACTTCATACAAAATGAAGTCTAATAAATTGTAGTCATACTTGCAAACCTTTTGGGTTTATATTCCATTAAGAAAGAGAAAGATTCTTTCTCTACATGTTACGTGTTAGGGTTTATCCTACCCAATGTCCACATTTTCTTAATGTATGTTCATCACACGTTACATTACTATGTTATATAGTTTGGATAATGAATATCATATACTGCAACTTAACAAGTTGCATCACAAGTAGGGAGATTGAACTAAATCCCTCTATCCAACTTATGAAAAGATAACCAATTAACATAAAAATAAAATAAAGAATATCAACAAGATAGAATCCATCTCATCCATACAAGTACAAAATAATTTACACAACCAATGCAGGTAAACTCTCAACTTTCAATTTATCTTTATAACTTATACATTTAAAATACTTATGCATTTAGGTATACTTTGCATAACAACCGTCTTCATTATAAAAGAATACTAAATTTCTTTTTTCAATACAATCTCAAGAATGAATCAGAATTCTTCACAAGGAATCAGATTTAATTCAGCCAATGCATCATATATGTTTTACCTTCTTTTATCACTTACGAAGTCCATCTACAAAAATTGCTAGAATGAGTAAGTTCAATGAACCGATTGAGATAAGCACTAAGCCTTAAAACGAGGTACATTCCAATAATTGTTCCATTAAAACAAATCTAATTTAATGAGACAATTATTGCATCATTAATATCAATATAAGTAATAGCAAACGGAAAAGAAGTACATTTAACCAATTGAATTTGCTTCCAAGAGAAGAACGAAATGTAATCTACTAGATCTTCCTTACAAATTAAAGTTTAATTGATCCTATCAATTATCTTTTAGAAAACAACAAATCATATCATCTCATTGTTCCCAATTCTATCATAATAGAATACAACATTTATCTTTGCTTTAACCAAAAGAAGGGTTTAAAGCATGGTTCTCATTAGGATGATTCATCTAACTCCTAAGCAAAAGAAAAAGAAGAACCATTACAAACTATGCTCAACATAAGGCATCAAAACTAAAACAAATTCATAACATGAATTAACATTTCATTTAAGATATTCATCACAACAGAATCCCATTTCAATTCAAGAAGGAATAGGGAATCAAACAGTCTACTTGCAAGTCTAAATCTACTTCCACATGTTAGAAGTTAACATTTAAAGATTAGAAACCAACGTTCACAAATCAAGGTAGACTTATACAGGAGTTAATCTCCACCATCCAAGGAGGATCCAACCAAGGAGAGACAAAACTTACCATAAACCAAACAAAGCAAAGCCTTGTCAAAAACAATCAGTCTGCCAAACAAGCTTACATTTTTAGTTCAATAAAACCGAATAATCTAAACTCTTCCTACATCATTTCTATAAATGATTTGAACAAGGAAGACCAAACAACTCATAAAGAAATCTCCATTTCATAAGAGAATCAAAATAGAAAAGTTCAACTAATGAACTTATCCCAACAATAGAAGGAAAGGGATCTTAATTAGAAAATGATCTAATCAATAATTCATTTTATTATACTAACAAATGAATTTCCGCTTTTAATTCAAACATAGAAATTCATAAGCTAGTTCCTAGGAGAGAGAACAAAATTGACTCACAATAAGAAGAAAGCACACTGCCATTTTCCTTACAATTCTTTACCTTCAATAAACATGAGTTTCAATTCCAATCTCAGAATGAAATATGCATAATAGTCCTAATAACAACATTCATTCCAAAGGATTCACATTCCTTTCTTTTAAAAAGATACAAGGTTTATTTACTATATCCAAAGAAATAGAAAAACAAACCGATCAGTAAGCTATACATGTTCAGAGTATCAATGAACTCAAGACTGAAATCCCATTATCAGGTTTCATTATTGCATTACAAAAGAGTAATTAGTTCTTGATTTAATAAGCACTAAATACAAAAACAATATGAATATAGGCAAAGTAATCCCATGATAGCAATTCATAGCACTGAAGTAATAAACTCTTCTTTAAAATGAAACCCAGAGCTTATTTAAAAAGAACTAAAGACGCGGGTTTCCAAAAAATAGAGGGGAAAACAATACCCCTGATAAAACGCCATTGCCATCTCTGAAAAGAATAAATAATTCACAAAAAGGAATTACCAAATCCATTCATCAAACAAAAATGTTTTTAGTTAAGATCTCAAGAGTTTACCCAACAACTCAGCCAACTATTCTCCCAGTTTTCTTTGAGCAATAGTTCAACAAAAGAGTTATAAGTTTTAAACTTTTAATACAAGTAAAACCCAACTCAAAATACCATAACAGAGTTGAACATGAACTTTCAAACAAAGGTTCAGGGCTACACAAGTCTATAATCACAAGTTCGGAGCAACATAAAGTTCCCATTCAATTTTATATTTTAAACAAGAAATCCTAATACCATCTTAGAATGAAACACGAGCTTCAACAAGAGTTTAGAACTATACAAGTATCAAAATATGAGTACAGTGTAAAACACAAACCTCCATTAATAGTCCAGATTTTCACAAGAATAAATCATGGTAGAGCCACATATGGGATTCAACAATAGTCTTGAGTTACCCAAGATTCCCAAACATGAGTCAGCATCAAGAATCTCCATCACCACTTTTATCAAACACGAAACCAAGAACAAGATCCAAACCAAAAACAAGCTCGATTACAAGCTCAAGCAAAACACAAACTCCAACAAGATCAGATGGAACTCAAGGTTCCCATATAGTTCAGAATCCACATAATGCAACGAAGGTCAGTTCCAACACAACAACCTCAATACAAATTTTAGAAATGGAAAGCAAAGCTACTAATACAAGCTTTGCATGCATGTATCACTATTAAACTATCACAAAGACAGTTTCAAAACCAACGTTATTTTTGCCATGGATTCATATCCAAGATAACAAAGATTATAAAACCCAACAAACAAGTAACTAGATAAAACATGCAAGCCAAAAATCTCAAAAGAGTAGAATCATTTTAATGAAACATTTAGAAGAAAGCAAGAGATCTTAAAGATTAGAGCCTATCATGCCTGATAGTGCTTCTGCCAAATCGAAGGAGACCTCCAGTAGGAGCTCACAACTTCTCCTCTTCTCCACGAAAGATCAAACAACCATATTATTTTTCCACATTGTCTCTTATACATCCCACGAACTGAAAATAGGTCTAAAACTTCAAAAATAGCCATTAAGTGCAGTTCAATCTACTGGTTTGAAAACCTAGAGAGCATGCAGAGTGAAAATCGTGAAACATGCAAAGTGAAACAACCCCAAAAAACCTGCTTGCATGCCTACCAAGACGGTTTGTGCACGAAAACCAAAAATAATAAGTTTCATTAATTCCAATTTTCCCACCTATCCTTCCTTACCACCGCCTTCCAAGTCTAGTGATTTCCAAATCAAATTTAACATGAAATTCCATTTTAGTGATACTTCCACATAAGCCTCCGCCAAGTCACTAGCCCCTGCCAAAATTGGTAGTACCCTATGCATTAAAAACCTTATCAATAACATAAATGCCATAGGAACCATTTCCCTTAATGCATGTGACCACCTAATTCCCTTTTCATACCCATTAGTTTAGGATAGATCAAATTGCTTAGGTTAGATCTTAGGTAGTTTATAATGCATACCTTAGGATATAACCCTAACAACAAATTTCCACCATAGGTCTTAACACATAGCCTTAGGTAGTTTCCACATAGGTTAGATTAATTCACCACATAATAGTTTTAGGCATTAGATTACATCATCATAAAACCTTATAGTATTAGGTTTAGGTTAATTTTAATAGCCTAGTAACCTTTCCATATCCTTTAGCATATAGAGCTTAGGTTAGGATGCCAATCAACCAACAAAGTAGAATAGGAAGCTTTAGGTTAGAATAAAAATTCTATTAAGTGACATAGCTTAGGTAGCAAATATTCTTACCTAGCTTAGGATTTCGTAGGATAGTCCTTTTTAGGATCCTAAATCCTTCGATGTCGTGAACAGGCTGTATTTTCATGTTTCATCAACAATGTCTTGCCATGATCGATCTCCAGGACTCAAGCACAACATAAAATGAATGGAAATACATTCACACAAAAATCAAAGAACTTGTAACAACAAGGTTCAGTCAATATGTCTCTTAATTCATGGAATGTCAATTTACCATTCATTCCAAAGAGTAGATTTAAAACATTCCTTGGATCATTGAAATTGATCCAAGGATGAGTCATATTAATAGATAAGTTTACAACTCTTAAACCAGATTGCAATTCATCTAAAAGAAGTGAAAATAGATTCAAGGAAGCCATTCCAATTTAGTCAAAGGATCTTAAGAACAGAAATGATTTGTCCATATCAAGCATGATCTCCAACAATCAAAAGAACATATCTTTATAAGGAAAATCACATGTCAACACTTGAAATGCAAAGGAGGAAAATAACAACTGTCAAGGGTGTTACATGTTTCCCTCCTAAAAGAATCATCATCCTGATGATTACCTCTTTTAATAATTTACACCAAGGACAATCAATTCATTCACTTCTCTTATCCTAAGTCAAATATACCAAAATCTTATAGTTCCAGAAATCAGCATTAAATAGCTATTTATTCAAATCAAATAAATATCTACCCAAAACTGGCATACTTATTGTCATATAAAGATAAAATCATAAATTTTTATCAATCAACAAAATCAATTATGTTCAAATAGATATGGAAAAGTAGTTTTCATATCCTCTAGATTTTCCCAAGTTGCACTCTCTTCGTTAAACTAGTCCCACTGGACCTTACATTGACTTATTTCTCGATTTCTTAAATGCAACTGGTGAGTTTCAAGCACTTGTATGGGTTTAACCATGATTATTCCTGGGTCTTGGACCTGCAAGGAATTCCAATTTAACACATGTGATAAATCTAAAACATATTTCTTAAGCAAAGAAATATGGAAAACATCATGCATTCGTGACAAAGCAGGTGGTAATGTTAAACGATAAGCTACAAGGGGTTGATTACTTCAACTATTTTAAAAGGTCCCACATAATGAGGTGATAACTTGGCAGCCTTGCCAAAATTTATAGAACTCTTTTTTGGTTTAACTCGAAGAAAAACCTTCTCACCAAGTTCAAATTTCCTATCAACCCGCTTCAAGTCAAATGTAACTCTTTTACCTATCTGCTACTTCTTTCAAGCGTTCACGAATCATTTTAACTTGTTCCATTTCTGTAAGGATTTCAGGTCCAATTACCTCTCTCTCTATTCTATGCTATCCCAACTAACAAATGGGTTCTACATTTTCTTCCATATAATGCCTCAAAGGTGTCATCTTAAGAGAATCATGATATGTATTATTGTATGTTGTAGACATTCATAATTATGCCCAAGATATTTAAATACTTAAATTGACGTTAATTATCATCTTTCTCACAAATCGATGACATATCATCATGTGTGCATTTATACTTTGCTTAACGCTAAATCAAACGAAGCAAGAACTACCACCTAAAATAGTTCTACAATTTAGCTAAAATTAAAGCATAAACACCATCAAATAGAGAACTAAGCATTCTAAACTAACATTATAACTGATTGAAAACTCTCCAGATCAAAACTAATGCATTATTTTAACATCTCTACTCTCCCAATTACCAACAAAATGCATAGACCTATTTAGCTCCAATGGTAATCACATTTGCTTTTTTGATCCAAAAGAATACTAAGAATAGGACATCTTATTTCTTATTTCTCCACATGGTGACCTCTCAAGAAAACAAAATCCAAGCTCTATCTCTTTCTATATGCTTTGCATTTGCTCTCTTAAGAAGTTTTAGGTTAAGTAAAAGGTAAATGGAGGCTCTTTATATAGCCCAAAGGATCAAAGGAAACACTTCATCCCTTTTCATTCCTGGGATAAAGGTAAAATCATGATTAGGAATGGATAAGGTTGCTTCATTAAAGGTAAAAACTTTAGAAGGGTTTAATTTATGCTTAAAAGTCATGGGAGTTGGGGGTTATTTTAATTAATCAAAGGTGATTAACTAATAGGTAGATGTAAGCTTATAGAAGATAATTAGAGGAATATTAGTATGATTTAGGCTATTAGAACGGGATTGAATCAATTAAATATTGATTTATTGGTTAAATGGAAAGGAAAGCTAATTAATTAATAACACTTAATTAGTCTTCAGGTAGAAGGGTGATTTATTAATGTTATAGGATCGTTAATTAGGGCTTTTGTTAGATCAGACAACTCTAATTAATTTTCCTTAGTGTAATTAATGTAATGATCATATGAGGGACAAATGAGTGCTTTTGACGATATGTTGTCGATTTAGATTTGATGATAATTAACGCAATTTAAGTTCCCCATTTAAATTGCTTAGATAATTATGGGTGTCTAATATGTGAATTCAACTAATGGAAGATACTCTTCCCACTTATACTATTGATCCATGCAATACATTCGTAACATATCTTCTAAAACTTGATTTACTCTTTCAGTCTACCCATCTATTTCCGGATGATACACAGAACTGAAAAATTTAGCTTAGTTCCTAGAGTTGCATTAAGTGTTTGCCAAAATCTTGATGTCATTCTAGGATCTCTATCTGAAATGATTAACTCAGGTACTCCATGTAATCTGAAAATTTCATGTACAAATCTTCTTGCCAAAATAGGAGAATCATCCTTCAGATTTCCAGCAATAAAATGTGCTACCTTTGTTAGTTTATCAACAACTACTAAGATAACATCATGCTTATTTCTTGACATAGGTAACCCTTGTACAAAATCCATGCTTATTACTTACCATTTATATTGCGGTATGCTATGAGGATACAACAAACCAACTGGGTGCATATGTTCCGCTTTAACATGTTGAAATTCAAGGAAATGTGTCACAAAATCAATAACATCCTTTTTCATTCCTTTCCAGAAATATTGTTGTTTTATATCAGCAAGCATCTTAGTAATGCCAGGGTGTCCAGAAAAAGGTGAATTGTGAAATTCAATTAATAATTTCTTTCTCAAATCATTAAGCAAAGGTACATAGACTTTGTTTTCAAATCATAAGATTCCTTCCTTATCAAAGCGAAAACCTTTATACCTCAAATCATTAGAATCTGCAACAAGTGCTTGCTTTTACTTGTTGAAAGTAAGAATCAGATTCCATAACACTTTTTACTTCATCCTTAAACTGAGTTCTAAGTGTTATAAGAGCAGAAATGTGCTTCCTACAACTTAGAGCATCAAGCCACTCTATTTTCTTTTCCTTTAATGTAACTTATGTCAAAATCATATTGAGACAAAAACTCTAACCACCTTCATTGTCTTGCATTCAGATTTGGCTGAGTAAAAATGTACTTCAGCCCAAGATGATCAGTTTTCAACTCAAATGGTTTACCAAGTAGATAATGCCTCCAAACTTGGAGTGCATGAACAATGGCAGCAAGCTCTAAATCATGTGGAGCATAATTCAACTCATGTAACTTAAGTTTTCTACTTTCGTATGCTATAACATGACCACTTTGTAACAAAATACCTCCTAGACCTTCACCGGATGCATCAGTTACCACCATAAAATCTCCATTAGGATCTGGTACTATAAGAATAGGTGCTGAAGTTAACTGTTCCTTCAAGGTTTTAAATGCAATTTCACATTTCTCACTCCAAAAAAACTTTTATCTTTCTTCTGTAAGGAAGTTATTGGTGTAGCTATCTTAGAAAAGTCTTTTACAAATTTCCTATAGTAGCCAGCAAGTCCCATGAAGCTTCTAACTTCATGTACATTCTTTTGTGCAGCCATTCCGTTATAGCTATAATTTTAGAAGGATCTACAACAATTCCATCTTTACTAATTACATGACCCAAATAGTGCACTTTTGTGTCATAAAAAGGAACATTTGGACAACTTACCAAACAACCGTCTCTTTCTCAGAATTTCCAAAACTATTTTCAAATGCTCATGATGCTCCTCAATGCTTTTAGAATATATGAGAATGTCATCCAAGAATACGAGCACAAATTTGTCCAAGTATTCTTGAAAGATATTATTCATTAAATTCATAAATGTCACAGGTCCATTAGTTAATCCAAAAGGTAAAATATAAACTCATAATGTCATACCTTGTTCTTAAAGTTGTTTTATGAATATCCTCATCCTTAATTCACGTAATTGATGATATCCAGATCAAAGATCTATCTTGGAATATACCGATGCTCCACGCATCTGATCAAATAAATCATCAATCCTAGGGAGTGGATATCTATTCTTGATTGTTTCCTTGTTTAACATTCTGTAATCAATGCACAATCTAAGTGTTCCATATTTCTTTTTCACAAAAATTACGGGTGCTCCCCAAGGTGAAACACTTGGTCTAATCAAACCCTTAGACAAAAGTTCTTACAATTGAGCCTTAAGCTCTACTAATTCTATAGTAGTCATTCGATAAGGTGCCTTAGAAATAGGTTCAGATTCTAGGCTTGATCTCAATCGTGAAATCAAATTCCTTTTGGGTGGAAGACCTAGCAATTCTTCTAGAAATACATCATTGAAGTCTCGTAATAGCAAATATTGTTCCATAATATCATTGCTTTCTTCTATTGATTCAGTAATTTTTACTACATATAAGGTACATCCTTTATTTTTAGCCTTTTTAAGTTGCATAGCTGATAGTTTTCTAACAAAAATATCATGTTTCACACCCTAAATCTCTGTTGTTTTCTATAGGTCATCTAAACAACTAATGTGTTTTTCAAAATAGTCCACTTTAGCCTTATGTTATAACCAATTAACACCTATGATTACATCATAAGACCCTAAAGGTGCAACATAAAGATCAACCTCTGTGGAAAAGTTAGGTAAATCAAGGACTACTCCAAAAAGACACATACTAACCATATGAACAACATTATTACCATACTATATAGTCCATGTTTTATCCATGTTTCCAGCTTTTCTTTTTAATTTTGATGCTAATTTACTAGAAATAAAACATTCAGTAGCTCCGGTATCAAAAAGAATAGTTATTGGTAAACCAAATAACTTACCGAAACTTCTATGGGTGTGGCTTGTTTCTCATCCTGCTTGTCAGCTACTGCAGCATGTATCTTGTGTTGTTGATTGTGATCATCCTTTTTCAAAGGACATTGATTTACGTAATGATCTTTTCCATAGTTATAATAGCCTCCTACAGGTCCCTTCCTAGGCTCGGGTTTAATTCCAGCCTTAGAGTTATCATTCTGACCCCCATAGGACTTTTGTCTATTATTATTGTTCTTGGCAAAGTTGTTCCGTGCATTACCAACAAACTTGTTTATTGTTGCTTTCCTATTTGCATCAGATGAAAACTTACTTTTCATTCCAATTTCTTCCATGGTCCTTTCTTGGGTGCAAGAGAGGATGAAGAGGAGTTGGGATTCTTCTTCCTTACTTCCTCCTTATGAGTAGAAATTGCCTTTAATTTATGTTCCTACCTTATGGCTTTTTCAACAACCCCTTCCATCGTGGTTGGCCGTGAACATCCACCTCTCCTCCTATAACGGGATTTAATCCCATGATGAATTTCCATATCCTAAACTTCTCATCAGTTTGGTACTAAGGCACATACTTAAGGATTTTTGTAAATCACTCCCAATACTCAGTTACAGTTAGCTTTCCTTGAGCTAAGTTCTGAAATTCAGTCATTTTTTGATCATAGTAAAGTTGTGGCAGCCATTGTTTCCTAAAGTAACCCTTAAATTGGTCCCATGTGATATTAGATTCATCAATGTTCAACTCAGCCTTGTGGCTATCCCACCATGAAGATGCTTCATGTGAAAGTTGATATGCTCCCCATATCACCTTTGTTTCTTCTGAGAAATTTCTTATTACAAAGTATTTCTCCATTTCACTGAGCCAGTTCTCAGCCCCATCTCCTAATGTGGTGCCATCAAACTTGGGTGGACTTATCCTTTTTATGTCATTAGTGAGTTCTACTGCTAGCCTAGCCTTTTTGTTCTTAGGATGAACAGGTATGTTAACATTGTTATTATCAACACCCACATTGGCATTGTCCCTTGGAGGTGGCTGATTATTGTTATCAGCTTCTTCTTCCTCCTCATTACCCATTACTTGTTGTTCCAAAGACAAATAAATGATCTCTTGTGTCCAACAGGGTAGTAAGGATCTCATCAATTTTGGGTAGTTGCCACTCCTTCCTCAGGTGGAGGGTTATTTGCAACATTTCCTCTTGTTCTCACCATTTTTTGTTACAAGAAAATTTAAGTTTCATCAGATTGTGGACACAATAGGTCCAAGAGCTACAACCTTCAGCTCTGATACCAAGATGTAACATTCCCATTTTAAGACTTTAGAATCAAGAGAATTTTTTTAATTTTTTAATAATGTTCACTGTTCTAAATAAAGCAATATTTAGAACAAACATTCCATGCCAATCAAATTCAATGGATAAACATATGCAGCTGTAATGACTCGGTGATTCACCGATCTATTCATTCCATAACTCGGTAAGCTACCGATCTATTTATGTTATCTTATGTATTGAATACATATTGTATACTTCGTATACTTTGTCATCCTACCCTACACCGGTACTTGAGTGATTTGTTTAAAGAACATATCTGAATATCTGTTACCAATATTCATCTGATATCACGTTGTTTTAAACTTGGTGACATAGGACAATGCAACCAGTAGTTTGTGATACTTTGGCCAAATATTTATAACATACTATGTATGTCACTATTCCTAGATGACATACTCATCATTTTGGAATACGTCCTTCACCTCACTCTTCTATTATCATGATTGGTCTTTACTGACTACCGTCAGTCCACTTGTTCCAGGTTTTACCCTAGCCCTAGATAGAAACATAACCTATTATAGGAAGATGCTCACAAAGGCTTAGGGTAGATGGGCATACTCATTTGACCTAAGTCATCCGAATGTGCAAACGTACCCTGAGCCTTTGGAAGCTAATTCCTATCCTAAATATGCTCCTATCCAGACCTAGAGAGAAACTAGGTTCAAGTCCGAGTTCCAGATGTGTGTAGATCTAGATGATCAATGCGGAAGGGTGATGCCACATGTCAACTACAACACTTGTATTCTCGAGAAGACCTAAGCCTTCTCAAAGTACATCCTTATAGTTGGCGTGTGCCAACATCCTACAAAAACTACCTCATCGAGATGTACATACCCCCAAGGAGATTGTTAATACATTATTAGTTTGGATTAAAACCTGATTACAACAACCCTACCAAACCCTAATCCAACGCTCAATAAGTTCTTCCTAAATTTGCTTCATTTATCCCACTAAGAACTTCATTATTTTCATAGTCACTTTTAATAATTGATCACATAGTTAAACTGTCAATTAACCGTAATTGTGCAGCATTATAATATGTCTTATTTAAAAGTACAATAACTTTTTAGAAAGTTTCAACACCAAAATATATCCAATATAAGGTAGACTTCATACAAAATGAAGTCTAATAAATTGTAGTCATACTTGCAAACCTTTTTGGTTTATATTCCATTAAGAAAGAGAAAGAGTCTTTCTCTACATGTTACGTGTTAGGGTTTATCCTACCCAATGTCCACATTTTCTTAATGTATGTTCATCACACATTACATTACTATGTTATATAGTTTAGATAATGAATATCATATACTGCAACTTAACAAGTTGCATCACAAGTAGGGAGATTGAACTAAATCCCTCTATCCAACTTATGAAAAGATAACCAATTAACATAAAAATAATATAAAGAATATCAACAAGATAGAATCCATCTCATCCATACAAGTACAAAATAATTTACACAACCAATGCAGGTAAACTCTCAACTTTCAATTTATCTTATAACTTATACATTTACAAGACTTATGCATTTAGGTATACTGCATAACAATCGTCTTCATTATAAAAGAATACTACATTTATTTTTTCAATACAATCTCAAGAATGAATCAGAATTCTTCACAAGGAATCAGATTTAATTCAGCCAATGCATCATATAAGTTTTGCCTTCTTTTATCACTTACGAAGTCCATCTGCAAAAATTGCTAGCACGGGTCAGTTCAATGAACTGAGCATGATAAGCACTAAGCCTTAAAATGAGGTGCATTCCAATAATTGTTCCATTAAAACAACTATGCTTTAATGAGACAATTATTACATCATAAATATCAATATAAGTAATAGCAAATGGAAAATAAGTACATTTAACCAATTGAATTTACTTCCAAGAGAAGAATGGAATATAATCTACTATATCTGCCTTACAAAATTAAAGTTTAATTGATCCTATCAATTATCTTTTAGCAAACAACAAATCATATCATCTCATTGTTCCCAATTCTATCATAATAGAATACAACATTTATCTTTGCTTTAACCAAAAGAAGGGTTTAAAGCATGGTTCTCATTAGGATGATTCATCTAACTCCTAAGCAAAAGAAAAGAAGAACCATTACAAACTATGCTCAAACACAAGACATCCGAAAAACTGAAACAGATTCATAACATGAATTAACGGTTTCATTTAAAGGAAAACTACCTTAAAATTCAACATTTAAGATATTCATCGAAATGAATCCCATTTCAATCTAAGAAGGAATAGAGAATCAAATAGTCTACTCTGCAGTCTAAATCTACTTCCACATGTTAGAAGTTAACATTTAAAGATCAGAAACCAACGTTCACAAATCAAGGTAGACTTATACAGAGTTAATCTCCACTCAAGTCCATCCAAGGAGGATCCATAAAAATATAGAGTGCAAGAGACAAAACTTACTCATCACAAACCAATCAACGCAAAGCCTTGTTACAAAATGGTCTTCCAAACAAGCTTACATTTTTAGTTCAATAAAACCAAATAATCTAAACTCTTCCTACATCATTTCTACAAATGATTTGAACAAGGAAGACCAAACAACTCATAAAGAAATCTCCATTTCATAAGAGAATCAAAATAGAAAAGTTCAACCAATGAACTTATCCCAACAATAGAAGGGAAAAGGGATCTTAATTAGAAAATGATCTAATTAATAATTTATTTTATTATACTAAAAAATGAATTTTTGCTTTTAATTCAAACATAGAAATTCAAAAGCTAGTTCCCGGAGAGAACAAAATTCGACTCACGAAGAAGAAGAAAGCACACGCCATTTTCCTTATAATTATTTACCTTCAATAAACACGAGTTTCAATTTCCAATCTCGAGATTGAAATATGCATAATAGTCCTAATAACAACATTCTGCTTCTGTTCCAAGGATTCACATTCCTTTCTTTTAAAAAGATACAAGGTTTATTTACTATATCCAACAAGAAATAGAAAAACAAACCGATCAGTAAGCTATACATGTTTAGAGTATCAATGAACTCAAAGACTAAAACCCCATTGTCAAGTTTTAATATTGCATTACAAAAGAATAATTAGTTCTTTATTCAATAAGCACTACTAAATACAAAAACAATCTGAATATAGACAAAGTAATCCCATGATAGCAATTCATAACACTGAAGTAATAAACTCTTCTTTAAAACGAAACCCAGAGCTTATTTAAAAAAACCGAAGACGTGGTTTTCCAAAAAATAGATGGGAAACGAATACCCCGATAAAACACCATTGTCATCTCTAAAAAGAGATGAAACAGTTCTCAAAAAGGAATTACCAAATCCATTCATCAAACAAAGACATTTTCAGTTAAGATCTCAAGAGTTTACCCAACAACTCAGCCAACTATTCTCCCAGTTTTCTTTGAGCAATAGTTCAACAAAAGAGTTATAAGTTTTAAACTTTTAATACAAGTAAAACCCAACTCAAAATACCCAAGAGTCGAACATGAAGTTTCAACAAAGGTTCAGGGGCTACACAAGTCTCTAATCATAGGTTCAGGGAAACATGAAGTTCCCATTCAAGTTTATATTTTAAACAAGAAGTCCTAATACCAACTCAAAATGAAACACGAGCTTCAACAAGAGTTTAGAACTATACAAGTATCAAAATATGAGTACGGTGTAAAACACAAACCTCCATTAATAGTCCAGATTTTCACAAGAATAAAACACAGTACAGAGCCACATATGGGCTTCAACAATAGTCCCGAGTTACCCAAGATTCCCAAACATAGGTCAGAGCATCAAGAACCTCCATCACCAGCTTTCATCAAACACGAAACCAAGAACAAGATCCAAACCAAATACAAGCTCGATTACAAGCTCAAGAAAAACACAAACTCCAACAAGATCAGATGGAACTCAAGGTTCCCATATAGTTCAGAATCCACATAATGCAATGAAGGTCAGTTCCAACACAACAACCTCAAATACAAATTTCAGAAATGGAAAGCAGAGCTACTAATACAAGCTTTGCATGCATGTATCACTATTAAACTATCACAAAGACAGTTTCAAAACCAATATTATTTTTTCCATGGATTCATATCCAAGATAACAAAGATTATAAAACCTAGCAAACAAGTAACCAGATAAAACATGCAAGCCCAAAATCTCAAAAGATCAAAATTGTTTTAATGAAACATTTAGAAAAAAGCAAGATATCTTAAAGATTAGAGCCTATCATGCCTGATAGTGCTTTTTCCAAATCGAAGGAGACCTACAGCGCTCACAACTTCTCCTCTTCTCCATGAAAGATCAAAAAACCATATTATTTTTCCACGTTGTCTCTTATACATTCCATGAACCGAAAATAGGTCTACGACTTCAAAAATAGCCATTAAGTGCAGTTTAATCTGCTGGTTCAAAAACTAGAGAGCATGCAGTGAAAATCGTGAAACATACAAAGTAAAACAACCCCAGACAAACCCGCTTGCATGCCTTCCAAGACGGTTTGTGCACAAAAACCAAAAACAATAAGTTTCATTAATTCCAATTTTCCCACCTATCCTTCCTTACCACCACCTTCCAAGTTTGGCGATTGCCAAATCAAATTTAACATGAAATTCCATTTTAGTGATACTTCCACATAAGCCTCCGCTAAGTCACTAGCCCCTACCAAAATTGGTAGTACCCTATGCATTAAAAACCTTATCAATAACATAAATGCCATAGGAACCATCACCCTTAATGCATGTGACCACCTAATTCCCTTTTCATACCCATTAGTTTAGGATAGATCAAATTGCTTAGGTTAGATCTTAGGTAGTTTATAATGCATACCTTAGGATATAACCCTAACAACAAATTTCCACCATAGGTCTTAACACATAGCCTTAGGTAGTTTCCACATAGGTTAGATTAATTCACCACATAATAGTTTTAGGCATTAGGTTAGATCATCATAAAACCTTATAGTATTAGGTTCTAGGTTAATTTTAATAGCCTAGTAACCTTTCCATATCCTTTAGCATAAAGCTTAGGTTAGGATGCCAATCAACCAACAAAGTAGAATAGGAAGCTTTAGGTTAGAATAAGAATTCTATTAAGTGACATAGCTTAGGTAGCAAATATTCTTACCTAGCTTAGGATTCTGTAGGATAGTCCTTTTAGGATCCTGAATCCTTCCTATGTCATGTGAACAGGCTATATTTTCATGTTTGTCAGCAATGTCCTACCATGATCGATCTCCAAGGACCCAAGCACAACATACAACTGAATGGAAATACGTTCACACAAAAATCAAAGAACTTGTAACAACAAAGTTCAGTCAATATGTCTCTTAATTCATGGAATGTCAATTTACCATTCGTTCCACAGAGTAGATTTAAAACATTCCTTGGATCACTGAAATTGATCCAAGGATGAGTCAGATTAATAGATAAGTTTACAACTCTTAAACCAGATTGTAATTCATCTAAAAGAAGTGAAAAATGGATTCAAGGAAGCCATTCCAATTCAGTCAAAGGATCTTAAGAACAAAAATGATTTTTCCATATCAAGCATGATCTCCAACAATCAAAAGAACATATCTTTATAAGGAAAATCACATGTCAACACTTGAAATGCAAAGGATGAAAATAACAACTATTAAGGGTGTTACAAAAATCATTACTATAAATAGAATACTCCTTCGAATGACAGCTATGTAAAGTTATTTAAAAAAGTGAGATAATTTGAAGCTTCCCGCATCGATCGCCTTCACGAAGACCTCAAGGAGTTAATCTCCTAATCCCATATAGACTTCCCACATCAATCGGTCTATCTCAAATACAAGTCAACACAGAAATCCTTTTAGTCATGGACTAGCCTATTCTAACCCTAGATCTCTTGCCCAAAGAGCATGCTACCTCATACCATATTGAAATTAACCACCTTTCACCCCTCTCACCATTTGCACTCCCATTTCCTACCGCCTCAAGGGACCTCTTGGAAACCGTGCCATTTGGTGATCATGTGACTACTTTTCACCCTTAGATCAATCAATCATGCAATGTCTTTAGGGTCTCACATTCATCACCTCCTCCAAGGTATGACCTACTCGGTATGATCCTAACCAATCAGGTGGCTTTCTTGCCCCCTCTTATCTTTTAACCTTCTTTATTACGTATTGATTACCTTATATAGGACTTGGTCCTCAACACTTACCTTTGGGGTAATCTTCTTCTTCTACCACACTAAAATCACCTATACCAAGTTTCCCACAACTCACCCACACCTAACAGACCTAAACCCAAATCATGCCTAAAACCTACCAACTCATTTTCATACCTCCTCATATTCTTCCCTAGCTTATGGGAGAACTACATCGGCCTGAGGTCCCTTTTCACCGGGACTATGTAGGTAACACTCTGAGGGCATGGGGCCCTTAGAGGTTAGCTTGGCCACTCTCTACCCTAACCAATTCATCTTTCATCTTCCTAAATTACATTCTACCCCACTTAGTTTCCTTTTTATGTCAAAATTTGAAATTAAACCAAACAAACAACAAGTTGCTTAACATTTTTATCATCATCACAACATACATTTATTATGACTACCATTCCTCTACCATCATCATGCATGTATTATAAAGCATCTTAAACATGACCCATCTCATCATTCATTGCACAAATTAATGAATCACAACTTCAACCAATTTAAATTCAACCCTACCTATGACCTAACTCAATCCATGCCTATGACCTAACTCAACCATGCCTATTACCTAATTCAACCATGCCTAGACCACAAACCTAACTCAACCATGCCTATTACCTAACTCAACCATGCCTCACTCACCTAGGTTCCATCCATATCATGACTAAAAATTAAAATTCTCATAAAACACCAACAAATCATTAGAATCTCATCCATCTCATCATATAAAAAAATATGTGTCTCTATATAATATACATGGATATCTAATCATGTACATCTCTCAAAATCATCGACACGTAGGCCGATACTCAATACAAAATATCATCTCGCACTTAGGTTGGTATATATCAAAAATCAAAACTATGTCAAAATCGGGAGCCATATATTAGGCATCATCTCAGCTGAATATCCTCCATATCTATATCACCTATCCCCTCTACCTCCTCAGCCCCTATCTGGTGACTTGCTAACATCTCCCCACCCATCATAGGTGGTGGCTGCTCCTATTTGGCGCATCAACTAGAACTAGCCTCCGGGAACTAGTGGCCTCACCCTGACCATGTCTTGGGGCTCGATGGCCCCATGTGCTCTCCACGCTATGGTAGCATGATTTAGTCCTCTCGCTAGAGGCCTATTGTACCTTATACTTGGCATATGATAAATAATCTATCCCTATCACCATCAGCTGGTCCTGATAGTACCTGGCCTCCTCTCTCGCCTCCCGTAACCTAGATACGGCACTGTATGTGGTGGCCCCATTAGCCTCTGACCCTGTACCTATCCTGTGGGACCCTATCCCACCCCTTCCTGTGAACTAGGACCCTATCCTGGTGCTTGTGGTGGTGCCATCGCCCTTACCCTTGTGCTTATATATGGGCCTGTAAAGCCCCAATCTGTGCTTGTGTTGTGGCCAACTGGCCCTACAACCCTATCACCTATGCCTATAGGGCAGCCACCTGACCATCATCCCCATCTCCATCTCCATCCCCACCCTGGGCCATCTGGGCCTGAAGACTAGCCACCTATACATGTAACTCAACCACCTCCCCCTCTAAACTAGCTAGTTGTCCCTACACCATACCCAACTGGGTAATCAAGGTTACCACCTACCCCTGTAGGGCATCCCTCTACACTATGATGGTGGCTAAATCTGATGCCCCGGCCTGGGTGGTACTACTCATAAATGAGCCACCACCACTATCTGTATCTATCTATAACCCCGACATCATCAATGCTTGGCCTACCACCTACTCCTCCCGCCCCGTGGGCATTGGCCTCTCCATGTCATCTTGCCGGTACTACGGAAGGGTGGAGGTATGTCCTATGGCAGTCTAAACTATCATCTAACCCTATCCACTGGGATCATCTTGTGCTCCCCGACACGGTGCCCCTCTATCCATCTCAACAACTGAAGTCCATCTAACTCATCATGCATTCATCGGTATGACGGATAACCCACAAACGGTCTCCATATGATGTCCACTCTAAATAGCCCCTCCAATAAATGCCTGTAATAGGCTATATCATGTGTAGCCCTATCCAATCACCACTCTCCAATCATATGTACCCATCGCATATACCCCACCCACACCAATCTCGGTGGAAATGCATCTGCTTGGGGCATACCTACTGCCACACACAAACTATGTGCTCATAGGCCCAGCAGTGTAGTAAAAATGTGCAACACAGGCTGAACCTACACAGATGCCCATATGCCCATAACTCTCTTTATAGCTACACCAGAACATTGATGCCCAAGAAAAGTGGGTCTGATCCATCACCATGTCATGTAGTACCCCCATCAATGAGCGGGGAAATCTCCCTCGCTCTAGCATCTAGCACTGTAAAACAACACACTGCCTTCATCAATAAAACAACAAGCCTCGTCTCCTCTGGATGGGCCTAATACATCCCTCTGTAACTCAAATTGGCACTATGGAATTTCATGTCTGCCAGTCCCTCTCCAAACATTGTCAACATCAACTCCTCTGAGGCCTCGAGGAGATCAAGTACACCTGTGTCCCCAATATTGGTAGCCGCATGATCCTAAACACATCCTCTAGGGTGACTATCATCTCACTCATCGGTAGGTGGAATGTGTTGGTCATTGAATCCCATCTATCGATGAGAGTGACCATCGAATCATCTACCGATCATGCTAATAACATAGGACCCCACTCAAGCCCACCTCCTCCACATGCTTCCACTCCTCAGCTATTGCCACGCCTCGCACTCTCAAGAGAAGGGGTGACACCCTATCTCTCATCTCGCAACTGATCTCTCCCCTGCATCCAATACAAACATCAAATTAATCCACCTTCATCATACCCATACTCACCCACTATCATTTACCCATACCTATTTCAACCCCCCACCTAGGTTATCTTTTTCACCCACATACCCTCTTTTACCCCTACCCATCTCACCCACCCGACCTGCGGCACTTTTGGCCCCTTTTTTCCCCAAACCATGACCAGTACCAATTATCTCTAATCGACCTCGGTCTCCCCTAAACTAACATTAGTCACTGTTTCATGACCGATACCAGTCGTACCCCACCAATGTCGGCCGAAGCCCGACTCAACACCGGTCACTGTTCACAGTGGTGAATACCGCGACACCCAAACCCTCCATTCTCTAAAAAAATCCCCCTTTCCCTCTCTTCTACCCACCCATCCTCACCTAAACCTCCCCTCAGCTCCCTCCACCCCTCCTTCACCCACTAACCTCTCTCCCCGTTCCTATTCTACACAATTTACCCTACCACATTTCAAATTTCATTTTTCCCCACCCAAAACAAAAACCCAATTTGTCAAACCCCAACTTATCACCTAATCTATCTAATAAAACACAATAGAGAATTAATTCTTACCTAATCATGTTGTTGTCACCATGGTGGCACGTCTGACCATGGCATCGGTGGCCCACCTAATCCCTCTTTGGCCTCTACCATCACCAATCACTAACCGCGCCTCCAACCAATCAAATCACACAATCTGATCCCATGGACCCACCTCTCAACTACCAATCACCCACCATTTGGCTTGCCAACTCAACTCTCTATTCTCGTCTGAAACCTTCCCCTTTCTCTCTCTCTTGTGTCATTTTCCCAATTCACAAGAAGACAAATGATTTGTAAAAATGTGGATTTTTCATTTTTATAACATCCCCACCTAACCGACACCGATTTTACCTTCACCGGCATCGGTCATGTGCCCTACCTTACCGTGATCGGTTACCCTATACCGGCATCAGTTAGCCTTGACCGTCATCAGTCACTATCTCTTCCACATTGCCTAAAATTCACCCTATTAATCTTCCTGTCACTCCTTTTTTCCCTCACCCCATGCTTACCCTGACCATTCACCTCACCTTCCTAGACCTCATCATTTACTACCTAACCTCATCCTCATTTGGGGACTCGTTATTTTACCCATATCTCAGCCCCCACCCATGCCTTGACCTAGATAATTTGGACCTTAAACATCATTAGTGACCTTTGACCTCATGTGTTCGTTATACCTTGTGGCACTGTTACTTGTGTTGATTGACCTAATGACCTTACCTTGCCTCTTCTTTGACCATTTATCCTAAAACAATCCTCGGTGTACCGAACATACCTAAATGTTATTACAAATAACTTTGCAATCGTGTTTCCTGACCATATCCCATACCTTGGATACCGAATCTCCTCAACCTTGTTTGGATAAACCTATCGACCTTAGACAATGTAGAGTTTTCCCCGTTGTTTAGCCTAGTACCATGTTGTGGTTTATATGTGTGCATGTGATGGATGGTTACTACCTTTGACCCTGACCCATTACCTAGATTACCCAAGTAGACCTTTTCCCTTTTCTCCCATTACCCACCTTCTTCTTCATCCCATTCACCTTTATCAAACCACTCACCGTTTCTACCTTTTGCCTCATCGGTTCCTAGTTTGGGGGGACCACCTTCACCCACACATGGGGCAACCGTATCTTCTTATTTTTGTCAACTCACTTATCAATATAAGCTACGCAACAAAAAGGGGCAAAATGTAGACACTAAAATTAGGTCACACTCCCCTGGTCCCTCGATAAATAAATACCTTGAACACATCCACCTAGCCATGGCCCCCTTCACCCCACTATAAATATTAATTTAATTATTTAAATTAAATTAATTCATTAGCCTCACCATATTTATTATTTAAATATCCTAATTGGGATTATGCCCACATATCCACCTCACCTGACACCTCATCTAGCCACCTCATCCTAAGACCTATTCTTAGTAAGTTTCCATAACTAACTAAGACCTACCCAAACCCTAAAATCAATGCCTACATTCCTCTAACCACATTCCCACATGTTAGAAGGAGGTTTCCATGCTAATACGTGGGATAAATGAATGTGGTCCTAGAAAATCAAGGGGATTTGCCCAGTTTAGTAAACCTAGGAAATCCCACCCTAACCGACGCCGGTTACGCTTAACTGCGCACTGGTTAAGTCAAAACCATCGTCGGTTACCATTTAACACCCAAAAACCTTATTTTTAGGTTGGCACATTTTTTTAGAGGTTGGCACATTTCGAGAGAGAGAGAGAGAGAGATTTTCTCGAGAGAACGAGTGATGAAACCTTCGAGAATGAGTTGAAACAGAGTTGCATGCAAGTAGAACCAACATCTGTACAAGCATCAGAACACCCATAGCTAGTACCTGAAGTAATCACACAACCACCTACCTTCACGAGAGCATCCAAGGAAGTGCTAGCATTACACCAAGTTCATTTGATCACCCACCATTACCAACTAGGCATCAAGCTTATACAAATAGTAAGTTTGTTAACCTGCATTGGTTCCTTGTCATTTGAGTAGATCCTTTTACATTTGTTATTAGTTTCTACTTTCATTTCCATTCCCCACCATTTTACCTCCATGCAAACTTGACCATCCTTTTTCCCACACCATTGAATTGTCCATATCCATACTTTCATCATTCCTGTGCATATCCAGGATCCATACAAATCTCGTCATTTCCCTTCCACCTTTATCTAATCTTGGATCTATCACCAACCAAGTTTTATTGAGTTTCTGTACTCCCCAACCATACCGACATCGGTCACCAATAACCATCACCAATTAACCTAAATCGACGCGGTGTCTATATCTTTTACTAGAAAGCCGATCGAGCCTAAAACCACCACCAAATACCCTAAACTGACTAGAATCTGACCCTGACCAATAACAATATCCTGATAGTGACCTTGACCTTCAAATTCAATCATAGCCTAGCCTATTGTGAATGAATTTTCTTATTGTAGATGAATGAGATACCTAAATCATTTTAACTACAGTAGGATTTACTTTATTACCAGCATTAAGTTATTTTAAACAGTGGATTGATAGCCATCTAGGAAGTATCACACTTCCCGGATCTAGCACACGCTAGGCAATCCACTACATATATTGTTTAACTTTTATTTGGTGGTCTTGTGTTCCATTTCAGGTAGTTCCTCCAAGCAAAAAGGATGCTCTCACAATCAGTTGTGGATTCGAATTCATATGCATGCAACAACCTTTCAACTAACATCACAATATGTATTCCTCCTACACCCATTACCCTCATTTGTTTTGTCATTTTCTAAGAAACACTCCAATCAGGTGAAACACCTTACTCTTATCTATTTTCACTACCAAAAACATTTTTGGGTCATTGACTTCAAATTTCGAAATCTCGAGTGGTCATGACCAATTCTTTTGATGGAAGCAAATTTTTCAACCGATTCACAGGGATGCTCATATTTTGAATTGATCCCTGGTTTCTTCTTGAGGTTTTCTATATGTATTTCAAAGGGCTTAGGATTCCCTTGAGTAATGAATACCTTTCCAAGTTGGAGAAATCTAACTTCTTGGAAAAAGTGGATGGAATGGCCTCATTCGGTGAATCCAAGGTCTACCAAGGATCATGTTATAATTCATCTCTTTGTAAATGATGTAAACCTCCCTTAAGATGGTTTTTTGCCCAAGTGAGATGAAGAAGAACTATAGTTCCAAATAAGGTAGCCTTAAGACTATCATACCCTTGTAATGTGTTTCCAATGGAGGATTAGTTAGTCTCCCCATATCCCAAATTCTCTAAAAAAGAGAAGAGAACCACATTCACATCAGCCCCGTCATTGATTATGGATCTCTTGATGCAATTATTATAAACTTAGACTAGGAGATATAACCCAATATCACCTCTTTTTCTATTTCAACATCGATGGCATCTTGTTTATATAAAAACAAACCCAATATCCTTATCACTTTGTCTTGTAGGATGTATATCAAGTCAATATGATTTATTTAAGCTCTAGGAGGAGGTGTAACATGGATTAAATTACCAACATCCAATGCATCAATTAATGTGGAACAATGTACGAGAGGAATTATTCAATAAATATAGAAACGAGGTGTGAGAAAAGGTCTTGTTCAAACCCGATATAAAATCATAATCTCCTACAAGTGTTGAGACTATAGGAACATTATCGTATGAGAGTGGGAAGGGGTTGAAAAATGTATTTCATTTTCCGAGTTGTCGCATTAATTTTTGGTTCAACCTCTAACTCAAATAATCTCAAAATCTTTGCATCATTGTTTGAGCCAAGGTTAGGAGAAACTCGATAGTTATCAGAAGTTGAGACCTCATGGTCTACAGGAATACCATTGTTTCTATTTTTAGGATTCACTTTAACATCTTCATGATGTTTAGGAGTGGGTCCCAAAGATGCCTAGGTTCACATTATGATGTGCAATGGATCTTGTATGACTAGATTGCGAGCATGTTTCATGATTTTCTAAGAACATGTCCATAAAGAGTCTTATTTGATTTTTAGGGATTATTTGAATAAACTTGTTATAGTCCCTACAAGACCTATCATCATGACCAATGACATGATTAAAACCAAATTAATGATTGGGTTCGTAGTCTCTTGGCCTTTGTTAAAGTTATGTTGTTGATTATAACCCTAGTTGTAGTTCGGAATTGGTTGTTATAATCATAATTTGTTGCCCTTTGGCCGAGTTTTGGTACTAGTTTGAGCCTTGGGTTTGATCTTTTCAAGAATGGGGATGGTTGACATCGAATGTGTTGATGGAGGAAATATAATTAGGGTCTCTTTTATTACTTATGTTATCATTGTTTGTAAAACCAAAATTCTTTCCTTGATCAAGAATACACCATCCATGGTATCACCACGATTATGATTCAAGACTTTAGGACCTTGGTTGTTGGCTCTATATTTTTGATGATTTTCACTATTTTTATTAGGGATACCAATTTCCCTTTAAGACCATAGGTCTTATGCCTATTATCAATAACGGCTTCATCAATTTGAAGTACACCTTCCAACACTTCCTCAGAATTAACTGGAGAGGAAACTTCTAGACTTCCTCCTTGGTCTCTCGATTGAGCGAATCTAAGGAAAATATCACTAAGTTCCATCTAGTCCATATTGGGCTCACTTATAGAGGAGTAAATAACTTTACGCCATCTTTCGATTGAAATGAGTGGAAAATTCATTTTTCTCATGCCTAATATGCATAAACTCCTAATCTATTTTGAAGTGACTTGTTCATGTCAAATTCTCTAATAAATTCTAATTTTTTTAAAGGAATGTATAGAGTCCTTAGGTATTTTATATTACAAGTCTAGGGAAATTATTTAAAGGGTACTTTGAAAATATATTAGCCATTATAGCATCCCAGGTGAGCATTTCCCTAATGGTAGTAGCATACACCTTGATGTAAGCATTCGATCTCTTTCTCCCTTAAATTTAAGAAGATAAAGCAATGGGAATGTGAGCATGACATCCCATATGGTAAATTCAAAGTGATCTTTCAAATACTCAACATAAGTACCCATTGCATAGGATTCCATAATCAAATTTCCCCAGATGAGGAGGTGGAGGAGGAGGAGATTGGATAGGATGTAGTGTAGGTGTTAGACGGAACATACAGAGCTCCTTGATATGGTGTATAAGGATTAGGGAAGGTAAATGGGTTCATCTAGGGGGACTTTGCATATATATGTAGGTAAGGTGGCAAAGACTAAGAAATGGGCTAGTGGGCATGAATCTAGGGAATTTTGCCTTTGCCTAATGGACCGATATTTGAGAAAGCACTTTTGGCCAGCCCTTACATATAGGATAAGTGTGAGAAGGGTGAGAGCCCATCCCTAGAGTTTTAGAACATATGAGAAGATCACTCAGATTTAATTAGACATGATAATCTTGTTGCATAGGATGTTTCATTAGTTGTGTTGTTGGTAGGGGTGTATCCCTTATTATCAACAAGATACCCTATGTTCTTCCCTACTACATAGATCGATTGTAAAGTTTGGGTACTTTCTAGTTTTTTAATCCTCCCTAATAAAGTGAAAATAACATAATGAGGCGAGGATTGTGTCTCTTTTTGAGTGCATGTTGTGTAGGGTCTATTTAAGAGGGCACATGATATCCTCTTATGAATTGTTCAATGTTGTCATTCTTGTTTTTATTAAAATTAGAGTCTTAGGATAGGTTTTCGATACATTTTTATTAAATAGTTATAAAGCTTGAATCTTCATCCTATCTAAGGACTCATCTATTTAGCAAAGAGGATTAGTAATTCATGTAAAAATGTCATCTTTTGTTGATTGCATGGTAATGTGAGGTCTTAACAAGACTCTAGGGTAAGGATTTGTTCCACTTGCAAAAACCATGTTGTTTGAATTGGGTGGATTGTATTACATATTTAAAGGTTGATCAACCTCCTCTATCCTCACATAACTAGTGGGGTTTGAAACATAGCTAGGGGAGGCTTGCATGTTGTTGGTGTAATTTTCAACCCATCCAAAAGGGAAAGGGGATTATTGTGGTTGAACGTTGGTGTAGTATCTATCAAAGCCAAATGGCCCACCAAACTCTCTACCAGACATATTTGGGGAGGTATAAAATACCTACTAAAATAGGGGAAGAAATGGAAAGGTAAGGTAATAACAATGAAAGAAAAGGAAATAAGAAGGAACTATTCCTTCATGTGGAGTTCACTAATTTTGTATACTTGAGAATCAACACGTGATTCTACATGTACTCAACCTCCCGAGGTCGTTCGAGAAATATGGAATATTCAAGATTGTGGGAATGTTGATGGGAAACTATAGGAGAATCAGGGACTAAGATCGGGTAGTGTGAGTTCCTAGTAGTTGAATTGGCCAAAGGGGAATTAGAGGCTATGTACGGGTAGCGTAAGTTTCGTATCATTTAGTTTTTTCATTTTATTTGCTTGTTAAACTAGGTTAAAATTTCATTTTAAATAAATAAAGAAAGACAATTCAACATAAATAAAATACAAGTGTATTTAATCTTTTAATCAAACAAATTCATTACCAATTAATTAAATAAAGTGAAAGTAAATATCATCTATTCTATTTGTCTGAACAAGAAATGAATTAAAAGAAAACTAATTAAACGGCTAACATCTTTTTGTATTTTTTAGAATTTAGATAAATACAATAAATAAACTATTCTACAACATAGGAAACTAATTAAAATAAAATACTACTACTTCTAATAAAATAAACTAAAAATAAAGAATAATCGGATGTGGCTATTCCTCTGTTGCATGGTTGTCTGACAATTCTATTCTAAAAGAATGTATTAAAAATTATTAATCTAAATAAAATAAAATAAAATTCTTCCGGAAAAGATTCCATCTCAAGAATTTTGGAAAGGGAAAGTTTCTCGGAGCAATATCCTCTTTGTCGTATGAAATTTCTCTAAAAAAACTAAATCGAAACTAATTAAAAGAAATAAAGACATGCAAGACTTCTTCCTTCTTCCTCTAACTAATTTCCCGAGAAGATCCATAGGGATAGGACAAGAAGAAGTTATCAAGGGAAGATATAAGAAATATTTTGAAAAGGAATACTAGAAATAAGATAAATACATTTGGGAAGTAATGAAATCTTCCACTTCTACAATTCTACCAACTCAAAACAAATGCATTATTTCTATTCTAACAAATAAAAATTGATTAAATCTTCAATAATTCAAGTACAACTCCAACTTGGTTACTACTGTATTGTGGTAACTTACCAAAGGTGAGATGTGCTTGTTGTATCCTCTTTCAAAGATGAAGTCCAATTGATCTAGGTATGCATAGATGTTGGTCAGTAGCAAAAAACAAATATTGGCTATTCCTGGCTTGGTGCAAGAAATAACTGAAATTAAATGGTAGGAAATAACATAACAAAGATTTGGTTGTCTATGTGGTTCCTCTCAAAATTTCAGCAACATAACTTAACCTCAAGAATATGAAAAATCCAACCCATCATATGGGTAAAAGTTTGGCTTTTATAAAATATGGGAAAGAAGAAGTCAATTACATGTGTCGATGAAGAAGTGAAAAATCAGAAAAAGGAGAGGTAGTCAACATTCTAAACATATCCAAAGAGGAAGAGAAAATCAACACGATTCCAATGAGTCCAAAAATAGGCAAAATAATTGAGAAATGAGTGAGAAAATCACTCTCAAAATCCAAACATGTGTCAAAAATGCACATTTAAGTCTCTAATTTTAAGTGATAGGGCCACCGGTGAACATAGAGGGCTGTTACGCAACCGCTGCCACAAAATTGTCACTCACGATAAAGAAAAAGCTAAAAATAGTCTCTTACAAGAAAAATTAAATTTTGCAGACAAAACGAAATGTTGATTTGAGTCAAAGGATGGATGCAAAGAATAGGGGGAAGGATTTGGACCTCATTTATTCCTTGGAATAAGTTTTTATCATCATTGGAAATTTTATCGTTCTAAAATATAGCACCATGTAATTTTGGGTGTGTATAGGGACGTGATAAATTTTATGTGTTATGATGTAGGTGCTCATTTTTTCTCAACAATGACAAGACTGGAAGAAATATGATTCAACCGGTGTTTTTGTCATAGAAACACAAGGTGTTGATGGTGTAAGTTGGAGATTTTTAAAGTGTTAATAGTATGATGGTAGTTGATGGCATTGGGTTTTGGTTTATTGGTAGATGGAGGATGATTTGGGAAATGTTTTTAAACACATCCATATTTTGATTTGGATGTGTGTTCAGATTTTAAAGTTACAAGTCACCTCGGTCAATGAGATCTTGAAGGAAATTTCTGAATGAATGACACCTCTCAATGTCATGGCCTTGGACTTAATGGTACTTACAATAATCATTGTCATTTCTCTATCTACCCCGAGGGTTTATATGTGGACATGTAAATAGGTAAGATGGGGGAGTTTAATCAAAGCACGAGGCTAGAAGTTTATCAAAGATTTCACTATAAGACTCCCCAATAGGTGTGTAATTACGTTGAGGTTAGATTCATTCAGATTCTAAATGGTTCTTAGACATAGTTTTTACCATGATTGGTTAGTTTGTCCTTTAGATTTATCATTTCTAGAAGAATTTTTAAATGTAGACTCAAGTTTGGGTTTCTTAGACTTGAGTTTAACCTTATCTTGTCTTCAAGAGCATGAAGCTAAAAATTTTGGGCCATGGTAAAGGCTTCATCAAATGTATGAAAGGATTGGATTTGGAGGGTTGATGATATGTGTTTGGTATAGGATCGAGAAATAACTTGATCAAATCAGTTTGTGGAAGAGAGAAAGATAATTGATTGATAATCCCTCACCATATGGTGAATAAATATATAACAGACTTATCTTCAAATTGTTTAATAGTTTCTACAGTGATGGAGATTTTATGAGAAATGTTGATGGAGAAATTCTCTAAGAACAACTATGCAAGTTGTGTGAAAGAGAAGAGGGAATGTTATGGAATGTTGTTATACCAGTCAAGGGTGGGCCTACCAAGCTAAGAACATAAAAAATTTCCTCAATATGAGATCTTGGTCATGGATGATGAGATAACATAGATGAGGAAAGTCTCTAGGTGCAGTGCAGATTTGGGTCCTCCTTGCTATAGAATTTAATTAATTTCAAGAGTTCCCAATGTGGGGGATAATCCTTATAAGGTATTGATGGGTGAATAGGTTTATTGAAAATTTGTTCGTATGATAGGATGTTCTTAGGTCCCATGATGTCAGCTTCAAGGCTATCTATTTTTCTTAATAAATCATACACAAGATGATTGTTCTAAGATGGTTATTCATTGAAATAAGAAGGAATGACTTGATGATAAGTGTGAGGGTTTTATTATCTATACAACCTATATGGTAATGGAATATGTTGAGAAGGAGGAATACTTTCTTCTATATGATGAGTATATTGAGAGACCAATAATTGTGAATATTGGATGTATTGATAGGAAAAAGAATAGTGGTGTTGATAGGGGTTGTGATGGTTCTATAATATAATGAGAAGATATATAACTATGTTGTGAGACAAATGTAATGGATGCTTATTGTGAAAAAGGCAGAGTGCTAGCTAGGAAACTCGTGTTGATAGATGGAATAGAAGTAGGGATGTATAAGACTAGATTATGAATTGATTACGTAGGTTGTTGTGAAGGGATATGTTGATACATGATTAAAGTACTTGAGGGGGAGAGGGACACCTACTAAGGTAGTAGGAGGAGGAAGAGTATAAGAGTTTTCTTGACTAGATGAGGGTGGAGTAGTAGTAGTAGTATTTTGTGTAACCTTTGGGCTACATGAGGAAACCAAGGACGTAGGTTCTTATTCAATAGTCATGTTTTGTGATGATATGGTGATGAGATAGGATAAAGCGGAAAAAGATGTTTCTAAATCACTTATGGTAGGATAGGGAGTAATATGCTCTATGACAAGATGATAATCAAGGTCATAAAGCTTAGAGTAGTCACAAGTATCGATGGTAGAAGATGCATAGGGTTTCGGATAGGGGGATAGCTGAGATGAATACCATTGGAAGGAAGGTAAATACAAAGGGAAATGGGGTTAGAATCTAAGATCTTTGTAAATACTAGGTCACTACTCTATAAGAACTACAAAGGGTCGGGACAAAGAGATTCAAATGTCATAGATTAAGTGTTGGGAGAATGCGGAGGTTACTAGTCTATTTATAAGGGTAATTGTAAGGGATTTGATGTGATTAATATGATATGGATATGATAATCTTTTGAAGTGAATTTTTCATACTTGTGATGTTTTGAAGGTGAGGCTGTAGTCTATTCATAACCATAAACTGAATAAAAAAATCAATAAAGAAAGGAAAATGGTTTTTTTAGAAAAATAAAACCACACAATCACAAGAATGTTTTTATACTATCTTGATTATTTAAAAAAGTGTGGAATTGAAAATGGTATAAAAGGAACTACGAGAAAGGTTGTCTAAGGCTAGTTTCGGTGAGTAAAGTTTAGATTCCTTGATATACCCAAGAAGGTATCTAAGTCTCATATTTGTGTTGGTGTCGCTACGAGGCATGGTATTGGGTCCTACTCTTCACTTCATGGTCTTACAGGTGATAAGGGTGTCGGTGCTTAGCCAATAAAATTCCCACTAGATTTTTAATACACGGCTAGAACAATGAGTCAGATTTTACCCTTAGTGATGAAATTCAAGTAGGTCCACCTAGAAGGAAATGTTTAAATGCACATTTTATTTGATGTGTTTTGGTTGTTTGTGAAGGGATTTTTGTGAATGCAATATGTTAACCCCTAATTAAGCCATGTGAGAAATAAGAATGAAGGTTTATTTTAAAACCTAAAAGAATATTTTATTTTGATGAAAATAAGCCTAACAAAATGTGATGTTGAAAGAAAGAATGAAAGAAAAATGGCATACACGTGCTCGTAATTTATTTTTATATTTTGCAATTTTTACGCTTTTTTGAAATATTGACAATGAGGAACTTTGAGCTGAAAGGTTAAATAATTTTGACAATAAAATAAACAACAAGATATAAAATCTAGTTAATTAGGGACTTGGGTCCCACCAAGCATTGCGGGGATGTTAGAGGTGAATTTCAATTTGTTACTAATATAATGAAACACTAAAAAATCTAAAAGGATCAAGGTTTAATGATACATGTTCCAACAAACACAATGTCGGTATGAGTGGATACATGAACAATGTGATAGAATCATCCTTCCAAAGCAAGAGGACTTGTATGCAAAGACAACTAAATGAGTAAGATATTAGATAAGGATTGAACAAGTTTCTCGAAACAATGATCCCAGAACCAATGGGATTCCTTTAGGGATGTCAACTTGTGTTTACATTTAAGTGATATGATATGAAATAAGATAATGAAAATATGATTAGAATTTAAGAGGGATGGAGAGATCATGTTCTCATGATAGGTAGGTGGCCCAAGAATGGGCTACAACAAGGTCAAAGTCCTAGAATTAGTTAAACCATAATTATTCAACATGAATCACATTCTTCCTATATGATTTCAAGTTCATATTCTATGTCTTTGATTTTAGGTGTGAGGCAATGTTTCACATGCTAATTTTGTGTGTGATGTCAAACTGTTTCCCACACAAAGGTTTTCTACATAATTGTGATGTCACGAGATATTTGTAATGGGATATGACTCACTGGAACTATCATCTATAGAGAAACATCTTGAAAGAAAATATATTATGCCAAAACATACTAATAAGTATATGAAAAATATATGATAACTAATATAATTAGTATATTGACAAAAGTTTTGACAATCCGTAAGGATCGTGGGTGATCGATCAGATAAATCATAGGAGATTCTAGGAATCATAAGTGATCATTATGTAAAGTTTATATATTAATAAAAGGATATTTTGATAGAAATAAAGACTTAAGATGTATTATTTGGATTATATATGATGTGCTAATGAAATTAAAACATAAAAATATGATGATTTGATTACCTTTGACATGAAAATTAGAGCGAGATATAGCTACAAATATTTACAAAGAGATTGTTGAGTGTCTGATAGATTGATGAAGGGGTGTTGAGGGCATATAGATCTTCATGATGATTTTCCTAGTATCTTAACATGAAAGAACATTGTTGTAATGATTATATATCCCTGAAATAGGATCCTTGAGGTCCTATTTATAAAATTTGGCAATCTATTAGGATCGTGGTGATCCAAAAACACGGGAAAACCATCTTAAAGTGGTTTTAACCATCACCAAGTTGAGATTTATCTGGTGAGGATGTGAAGGTAATGTGTTTAATGGTGTTAATAGGTTAGGTGATGGGATAAAAATGAGTTAGGATGGATGGTAGATGGTTAAGGAGGTTTTGAGGAGGTTAAGATAGGTTTAGTAAGGTTTATAGTGAGTAGAAGCACTATTTTATGGGGATGAGGGAAGTGACTTAGGTTATGATTATATGATAGGTTTTAGTTATTTGATGTGTGTGTGTGGGGTGTGGATAGGACACATAGGGTGCTAAAAACTTGGTGTCTACACCCAACTTTGTGTCCCAATTTTGTATCTACGATGTTGACTTTGGAGTCAATGTTGGAAGGGGAACAACATTTTTATATTTATATTTCATTTATTTCTAACTCTTGGATGATTCTACATTGGCTTTTTTATTCCCCAATTCATACGTTGAAGGGAAAACTTAAAAATTTTGTCTAAGAACTCCTTTAGGTACTCGGGAACAACAATTAGAACTTATACCTTATTTTCTAGGCTTAAAAAACTCAAAGATGTCTTTTTCAGGGTTGTGACCTTGATTAACACTTTGTAAATCCTGAAATGTTGTTTAGGAACTTGATAATGTTGTGAACCATGATATTTTTGACACACTTTAGGAGAGTTGAACTGGAAAAACACTTGTAGAAACCCAACACACTATTCAAGAATTTCTTGATGTTTAACACCTTGCAACGATTGATATAATTGTCAAGAATTTTAACTTGTTAAGAACCCTAAAAACCTTGACATGATTTATAATATTTTTCTGATTACTCTTAGGGTCTCAAAAACATTGATTCATATTTTTCATCATGAGAGATAGGCGAGAAATATTAACATGTCTATATCAAGATTTTTGACACATTGATCATGATGAAAAGTCTAAATATAATTTAAACATAAAGTTTTCAGAAAAAATATCCAGATTTCTTCTCATTACAAGAGAAAAATAATGTAAGGAAAAAATCCCCAAACAAATAAGAAAAGGATAAGAGAGCTCCAAAACGAAAAAAACTGCCATATAGTTTGGGAAAAACAATCAAGAAGGAAAGAGTGGAAAAAGGTACTTTAGAAATTAAAGGAAACCAACAAAATGATAAAACTTATCAAAAAATGAGGTGGATTCAAATAGAAAATGAATAAAATCATCCAAATCACCAATAAAAATGAAGTCAAGGTTTTAGAGTCTTTGAAGTAGATTCACAAGCTAAAATTTAAATTCATACGAGTTAAAATGACATGGAAAATTCAACTATATAAAAACCTAACCACATCAATTACACATTAGATGATACATGTGGGAGCTAATTGTAACTTGGAATTTAATGCATTGAATTGAGGGTAGGAAATTGACTACACAAAACATGATATGTTTCTATGTCGTTGGGTCCCGAAAACTTGACACAAAATATTTTTAGGCTTTGGATTTAGAAAATACATAACATATAACATGCAAATACCCCATAATGTACCAATGTATAATAAGTTTGAAAACCCAATGCACTACAATTTTTCATAGTTTCGGTTTAGAAAACATCTAATCAGAAACTATCTACTTTGGAATTTATTCACAAAATCACAATTATAATGATGTTCTACTTTCAAATAGAAAATGATAGTTGAGCTAGTGATTGAATTGTTTATGCCTTAGAACTGAAATTTGAAAGAGAAATGAATTAACACACACATATATGCCAAGGATTTTTATCCTAGAAACCTCCAAAGGAGGAAAACTAGTCGGGAGGGCAAACAAATATTTCTTCCCTTTTTATCTTATTGACCAATTCAAATAAAGAGATACGAGAACTTTATAATAACTAAGAAAGAAATTGATAATGTCTCCACTTCCTCCTAACTACTTGATTACTTCATTCTCAAAATATTTCTTCTACAAACTCAATTCCAACACTTTAAAACTCTTGCACTTACTCCCATGAAGTCTCTTGCTTCCGATAATCAAAAACTCTCCTTCCTACATGTATTTATAGCTTTTCTCATGTCCTCCTGTGCACTAGAGGATGGGAAAGGTCATGGAGGAGAAGAGACACAGACATCCTTTCCAACTCTTGGAGTGTTCATTTTGAATTTAATTTTCTATTTTAAAGTGACATGACCATCGACCAATGTAGACCCAGGAGGTAAAGGACCTCCGCCCTATCTCGAGTGGTAGTTATGTAACCACCGCTCCTGCACAGCAGTGACAATTTTGTTAACATATAGATAGAACCTCTGTTTCTTCATTTTCCTTCTTTTTTCTAGTTGATCTAATGAAGTAGAGTCATTTTGGATCCATATGGATCATACCTCCCCTGCTTAGGATGCTTTTGGTCCAAAAATCTTAGTGGGGGAGTAGATGAGGAAATAATTCCCTCACTTTCTCCTTCAAGTACCACCAGGCCTACCTTGGTGTCTTTCCTTTCAGTCCAACCTTCCAAGACTTATGTGGACCTCTCATAGTCTCTCCACCTTCTGTATTGCAGAAATAAACCTCCTCAAATTCACCTCGTGAGTCTAAGACAAAATCCTCAATGGAAGGTAGCAAAGAATCAGTAATTCTTCATTTTCATCTATCTTGAATGGCTCATATAGGTGAAAGTTCTCACATTCACTACTAATTACATCCTAATAAATGGCAAAAATCAATCTGAAAGAAATTTTCTCCAACCTGATCCAATGTGGTGAAGGCTCCATATCGTAGTGGCTTGAGATTTTGTGCTTGACCTTATAGTCTCTCCTTTCTCAAGTAAAGCCAAAAATTTCTCCAACATGAAGCTTATGCTCTCTCTTGTGTTGATCGTGTCTAGCCTTGTACTTGGCTTGATATTTCTCTAACTATTCTTTGACTTTGAGATGGATTTGTTAAATCCTCTCAATGAATTTGTTTTCTCTAGTCACCTTTGTGTCTCATGTCTCCTCCTCATCCTGCTACCCAAATACTATGTCTAGTGGATTTATAGGTAGATATCCCAAGCATGCTTCAAATAGTGACTTCATAGTGGATGTGTGTATTTCCCAGTTGTAGGAATGTTGAATGTAGGCTAAGGACTCATCCCAAGTCCTTGGGTATTTACTATTATACCCTCTAATAAACTATACCAAATTCATGTTTACCACCTTTGTTTTTCCATCTATTTGTGGATGGAAACTCGTGCTCCTCTGTAACCCGGTATCCATCTTGTCCCACAAACTAGTCAAAACTTTCCTAGAAACTTGGAATCCTGT
Source organism: Taxus wallichiana var. yunnanensis (assembly GCA_018340775.1). Taxonomy (NCBI): domain Eukaryota; kingdom Viridiplantae; phylum Streptophyta; class Pinopsida; order Cupressales; family Taxaceae; genus Taxus; species Taxus wallichiana. The sequence continues at coordinate 638,511,417 of CM031243.1, read as the reverse complement.
CAAAAACAATAGAATTTGGCAAGCCAAAAGCACCCATATAGTAGCAAAGAAAAGATCTATTACCTCATGTGCTTTTTACTTTGTCTTTTTACATGCCATAAGAATACACATCTTACCGAATCTATCAACAACAACATATAGATAGTCATGGCCATGTTTAGACATAGGTAAACCTCCTACAAAGTCCATAAAATGTCCTCCCATGAATGGGTAGGTACTCACAAAGGCATACACAAACCATCCTTCCTAGTTTTGGGTTTTTAGTACAACAAAGGTTACATCCACGTATAAATTTTGATACTTCTTCTTTCATATTGGGCCAATACACGTACCTTTACAACTGAGCTAGGGTCTTACCAACATTGAAATGTCCCGATAATTTCAAGGTATGTGCTTCCCTCATTAATAGAATTATTTCTTCTTCACGCACACAAAGCTTCCCCCTAGTAGAGCAGCCCATCCTTTTATCCCCTTCGACTTTCAACTCACTGAAATTTCACCCCAAAGTCTCTGTCATGGGCATATGTCTCTCTGTAAGCTTCTTCATGAAGGGATCAATCTGAGAGATAGTGGCCAAGTAGGATATTTTATCCTATGTAGGTGGCCTAGACAACATGTCTGCCACCAAGTTTGTACTACCCTTCTTGTATTTGATCACCAGATGGAACTGTTGAAGGAATCTCATCTATTTGTAATGAATTGCATGTTATAATTTATACTCTACCTTACAAATACTAGATAGGTTTGTGGTCGGTGTGCACAATATTTTCTTTACCCAACAAATAATGCTTCCAGCTTTTAATTTCTGAACTAGTGCATAAATTTCCTTAGCATATACTAAATATCCTTTAATTGTTGAAGTACAAGTTTTAGAATGATAACATATAGGTTTACCTCCTAAAGCAACACTACACCCATAGCATAATCACTGGAATTTGTCTCTACTTCAAAGGGAAGTTGTAAATTAGGAAGAGCAAGTCTTTGGCACATGACTAATCTTGTATTTCAATAACTCAAAGGATTTATCTTGTTCCTTACCCTAGTCAAAACCCTTACTCATTATGATCACGGTGTGCAAAGGTGTTGTAATCATGTGAGAAGCTCAAAATGAACTTCCACATGTGTTGTACTACTCCCACAAAAATCTTGGTCTCTATGGATCCTTTTGTGTTGGCCTCATAGGTTATGGCTTCCACCTTCTTTGGATCCACTAGTATCTCTCCTCTTCCAACCACATGCCATAGATAGACAAGTGACTATTTGGAAAATTCACATTTCTTCATATTACAAAGCATTTGTTTCACCTTGATAACTTGCAAGACTTACTGCGCAAATGAGTTAGATGTTCCTCCCATGTGGCACTAAACATAAAGATATTATCCAGATAAACAATGAAACATGAATCATGAAATCCCACAATACATCATTCATCAATCTCATAAATGTAGTGATTACATTGCATAAACCAAATGGATGTACTAACCACTCATACAAACCTTGTTTTGTCTTGAAGGCAGTCTTCCATATATCCTCCTCCTTCATTCTAACTTGGTGATAACTTGACTTGAGATCTAATTCATGAAGAATTTTACATGTTCAATATTTTCCAAGAGATCATCTATGAGGGGAAGTGGATATTTGTTCTCTATGATGATCTTATTCAAAGTATGGTAGTCGATGTACATTATTTAAGAACCATCCTTCTTTGGCACCATTACAATAGGAAAACTGCATGGTGAGGTGCTTGAACATATCACATCTTATACTAGTAGTTCATGGAGTTGTTTCTTTACTTCATTACTCTCCAACAAGGATTTCCTATACAACTCGATGTTTAGTAGAGGGACTCTAAGATAGCTAAAACTCATGCTCTACTTACCATTTTAGTGGTAACCCATTGGGAGCATGAAAAAATCCTGAAAAAGACTGAATAATACTATCCAAATCCTATTTTCCCTGGTTTGAAATCTCTAAAACTTCTACCCCATCTTGTTTATCCTTTAACAAAATTGATTATGATTTTCCTGTATAAGTAGTTTTTATTGGTTAGAACTCACCATAGTAACTTGTGTCTTTCGTTGGTGTGCCCTGGATGTTGTAGTTGATCCCATCCTTGACCCATCTATATAATTTTCCCTTCTCATAAATATAGCATCCTTGATATACAAGTAAGGACTCCTGAAAATAACATCAAAAGCATCAAGTGGAATAACATCAACTTTAAATACATCAATATATTGGGAATTTATGCTAAACTTGATCTTACATCTTTTTGTTAACAAAATTTCAACATGATTCTTCACCCAACCCAAAGGATAAGGTTGTGGATACTCGTAAGTCTTAAGATCAAGATTCTTTACAACTCGCTTCAAATACAAGATTAGACTGAGAACCGGTATCAACCAAAGCATTTACCTTAGTTTTCTTGATCTAGATTTTGATTAGAATAGTCTACTCATCTCCTCTTCCTAGCTATCCATGTTGGTGGTTGTGCATCCAAGACTCTCATCTACATTAGATTCATCTTTGATTTCCACCTCCCCTTCTATTTGTATAGTTTTCATGGACTTATTTGAGTCCTTGGTTTGATTCTTTGGATGTAACTCGGATGCAACTTCAACATGTAAGTGTCGGTATGACCATTGATATCACAATTTTAAAAATTCTTGGGATCTTTACAAGTATTTAAATTAGTGGGAGCTTGTTTACCTTTCCCTTTCCACTTACCCTTGTTACTCTTTTTCCCATGTTCTTTATTCTACTGATTTGTTGACTACTTTGTCCTTAGCTCTACTTCTCCTTGCTTCTTTTCATCATCTATATAGTATGCCTACACACACACCTCATTGAGATCTTTGCGCTTTGTGGAGATGAATTTTCTTCAAAGGTGAGTGTGAAGTCCTCCCAAGTACTTAGTCATAATATCCTCATCCTCCAATTCCATATTCAGCAACATGGTCTACCTCCAAAACTTCGTAGTATAGTCCTGCACACTTTGACCACTACCTTGTCTAAAATATTGTCATTTAATCATTTGGTTAGTCTTGTGGCCAATAGGATAGAAGTTAGCTCTAAGTAATTCTTTAAATTCTTGCCAAGATTTCATAATAGGATGTTTCTTCTTTTCACAATGGCTAGATGGATTTCCCATTAAACCAAAGCATGTCCCTCCATTTTGAGATGTACAAAAGGTGATCCTTTATACCTCAATGACATTATGGATGCTAAAGTAGACTTTTAATTTTTTAACCATTTATCAAACAATTCTACATCTACTTGTCCTTCAAATATTTTAATTTCAAACTTTCATCTCAGCTTTAAAAGGAGCATGATCAAATTTTACCTTCTCTCTTGAATTTGAAGAATACGGGAAGGAAGAACACACTCTTCCCCATATTCTTCGTCATGGTGGCTCCTCCCTATTCCAAACTTTGTAGCTACACCCCAAACCACTAATTCCATGGAGTCTTGCTTAACAAGTCATCTTCTACAAATCTAAAATTTCTTCTTGTCTTCTAAACATCCTATCCATCATGGTCTCCAACATCTCAATTCTACGGACTAAGTTTTCTTCCTCCATTTGTCCCCAATTCTCTATTTCCACTTGTAGAAATATCTGGATTGCAAGGTAAAGCCTCTTCACATTTGGATCTCACACTGTCATATAAATCCAAGAACAAATACCACAGTCTTGGATAGTTGTTAGCTCTGATACCAAAAATGATCTATAAACTATCTACTTTGAAATTTGTTCACAAAACCACAATTATATTATTGTTCTACTTTCAAATAGAAAATGATAGTTGAGCTAGTGATTGAATTGTTTATGCCTTAGAACTAAAATTTGTAAGATAAATGAATTAACACACACATATATGCTAAGTATTTTTATCTTAGAAACCTATAAAGGACGAAAAATAGTTGAGAAGGGAAAATAACTCTTTCTTCAATTTTATCTTATTGGCCAATTCAAATAAAGAGATACATACTTTACAATAAGTGAGAAAGGAAATTGACAATGTCTCCCACTTCCTCCCAACTACTTGACTGATTTGTTCTCAAACTCTTTCTTCTACAAACTCACTTACTCCCATGAAGTCTCTTGCTTCCAATAATCAAAAATCTCCTTCCTACATGTATTTATAGCCTTTCTCATGTCCTCCAATGCACTGGAGGATGGGAAAGGTCATGGAGGAGAAGAGACATGGATAACCTTTCCAATTCTGGACTATTTGTTTTGAATTTTATTTTTGTCCAAAAGTGATAAGATCGCCACCCAATGTAAACCAAAGGTCACAAGACCTATGTCCTAGCTAGGCAGTGGTTACAGGACCACCGCTATGGTTTGGTGGTGGTTTTGTAACCACTACTCTACAGAGAGCAATGGTTCTATTAACATATAGATAAACCTTTGTTTCTTCATTTTCCTTCTTTGTTACTAGATGATCTAATGAAGTAGAGTCATTTTGGATCCCTATGGATCAACATCAAACATGGAGCATGTTTTTATCGCTAAATGTTCCAATGCTTTCAAAACTTGAAACCCAAAATACTCTACTGTATTAGGTTTTGAGGTTTGAGAAACATATGACATATGACATGAAAATATGCATGTTGATCCCAAAAACAAAAAATCACTTGGAAAAGATACTTTGAGGCTAAAATTTGGATTTTCCAAAAACATGAAAAAATTTCTAAGGCCCCCAAAGATGAAAAAAATAATTGGTTATCTCAATTTTATCATAGAGCTCAAATCGGGATAACACATTTACAGATTAAGCATATTGTACATGTATTTCTCCTTTACTGAGTTTCATTTTTTTGTGTTTTATGTGTAAAATGGAAGGTAAAAAGCAATTTTGGTCTATGTCACACTTGTCTAACTTCTCCATATGAATTTCCTCTTTGTTTTCCCTCATGGAGAGTGTTCATCTCCCTTTTCTTAGTGTTATCACATTTTTTTTTTTGTTTATGCTTTCCCTTCTCCTTTCCTCTCTCTCCTAGTTACTTGGATGTATTAGTGTAGGATTATCATAAAGGGAACCAACCTTTTCTAGAGGTCTATCTCAAGATGTAAGTCCTACACTTGGAGACAGTCTTGTGTTAGCCAAAATGTTGAATATATTTGTAATATGATGTTTTGGTTGTATTTTTGGTACATAAGACCACAAATAAGTGACACTCGATGACACCATGAGATCTTGGATGGTATCCTAGACTGATAAATACAACCATGATGAAATATCTATTCTCATCAATAATATTGAGTGAGTGCATTTAGGATCATGGGAAAGGTTGTGTATGAGATTTAGAGACATATATATGCTCTAGCAATGGTGAGTGCAAGGGATATTACATCCTTGGTGTGGGGTCTATTGTAGGAATAATCATCTTTGGAATGATATAAGGTAGCAAGAATATCTAATGCATAGTGGTGGAAGTACACTAAGCAGTAGATGAGGCCCATATCACATCATTAGAATTTCATGTGGCTTTGGTAGAGGAGGATACTTCATGGTATTGATCTAGAGCCACTTCATTGGCATGATGGTTCAGGAATGATAAACTCAAATCATTGGCTGACCTCTATTTAAGGGAGGTAATGTTTATGGATGGTGAATTATATGATTTGGAGACATATGTGATAATAATTCATATTGATATAAGCTCACACGGTGGCGCAATGGCTTGGGATTTGGGTTTTATCCCAATGTACCTAGTTCAAAACTACTTTGCCTGATTTAACCTTCACATGTGTTTATGAGTGATTGTGTGGGGCCCCAAGACTAGTCGGTCTTGTGCTTTAAGTGGGTCGCGAGGACACCTAGGTTATAAAAAAAAAATCCATATATATATATATATATATATATATATGAGATACCATTATTTGGTGATATCGTGTGTATTGATTATGACGTATGTTTTTATGATTCATTTTTTATATATGCAAAATGTATGAAAAATATTATTGCAGAGAAATGAAATGATAAAAGTATTTTGAGCTTGATAGTATAAGTAAAGTAGGGAAATATGAAATGGGATAACATCCAATTATAGGGCTAGCCCAAGTGATGCTATATAGACTGTGTTTATGTGTAAATTAGAGAAATTTTAAGAATTGAAACTAAACACCTAAGAGTTTAAAATATTTAACTAACCTAACAAGAACAATCAAGATAAGAGCTTAGGGAGGCTAATTTCTTTAACATGCATATAACTTTGAAAACAATCAAACTAACATGCCTAAATCAATCTCTACTCTTTGAATGCTAACTTTGAAATGAACCTAAGAATATCCTTAGCAATAAATTTGATTATTAGTATGATCTCAAGGTTTGAGAATGGAGTCTCACCAATAATGGCTTCAAGACCATATGGTTCTCTCCATATTACTCAAGCTTGAGTTAATGGATGCACTATGAAGATATTATCTCAATAAATGGAGAAATTATCAAGATCCTAATTGCCTATAGTTTATGCTAGAGGAGGAAAAGTGTTCTAAGAAATGATGAGGAGGAGGGTTCTATTTATAGGTTTCCCAATCCAATAATGGTATGATTTTGTTGCATGTGGGACAAAAGGTAAGGCCAAATATCACTTTTAGTAATTAAAATCACTTTTGGGTAGGATTAGAAGCTAATTAATATTTTAAGATTAATTAAGAATCTAAGTAGGCTTAGGAGATTTCTCGATCATCTAGAGGATGATTTGATAAATTTTGAATGTTCTCGAAGCGAGAGTTAGCCAATAATAAGGTTTATTAGCCAAATGTATGGTATGAAGCTTAATCAACGTATAGTAGTTAATTAAGAGGATTTTGAGGAGGAAAAGAGCCTAATTGACAAAGTGTTGTCAATTTTTGGGGAATATAATAGTTAGTGCAATGTTATTAATAAAATTGTATTGATCAATATATAGGTTTCTACAAGACCCAAGAAAGATACATGAGGAATATCATGACCATAAAAGACAGGAATTCATAGTCATAAGAACCCAAGCGGGACTATGAAGCCAAGTGAGAGATAAATAATAATAACCAAGGTATCATAGAGAGGAATTCATGGTTTTATAAACCCAAGAAGGATGGATAAACCCAAGTAGGAGATAGATGAGAATTACCGAAGCATATAAGATAGGAAGAAGGGTTGTATAAACCTAACAAGATGGATAAACCAAAGTAGGGGATTAAATATGAATGAGGGTAAAATATCCCAATGATGGCATGTGAATAATTGGCATTCATTATTGATGATATTAGCTACATCATGCAATACTTTTTGGAAATTTTTAATCATGAGGTATTTGAGTATATCTTGGATGGTGTTGATAATGTAATGGACTTTGAATCATGTAGAAAAGAAATAATTGTCATGCTTTTCATAGATTTTGTGAGGACATCATGATATATATCATTAAGGATGGGATGAGGGGGTATGTTGATAAATAGATGGTGTAATAAACTAATCTAATGGGGGTCTATGCCCTATACTTATTAATATGAAGAGAAGGATCTCGAGATCGACACTTGTAGGAGAGATCCTTAAAAATATCATTTGTATGTGAGAAAAAAAGAGAGGTGTGGCATATGAAGGGTGTGTGGCCTTCTTTTGTTTGTATCACCTAAATTTTTCCTCGAGTTTAATCATATGTTAGCGATAGGATATAAAGTTAGAATCATCATGTCTAAGAGCCTCATGCCACGTAATGTATGGTTCATCTATGGGTGGGATGTTGGTGTGAGTGGTAAATTTGAGCCTTTATTTATTTATTAGGTGTATTACCACCTTACTAGGTGAGTCATCTCACTTAGGTGGGAGCATTGGTCATTAGTGTCATATTAATTATGACAGATTCCATGACATGTAAGTGTGTGTCTAGAAGTTACTTTCCATTTCCTAAGTAACTCCTCTTCTCCATTAGATATGCATGGGAGTTACTCAACACTCCCCTATATGTACACCTCTCTTCTTGATCTATGAGCATGGAGTCTTATTTCCTTAATGCATTAAAATTCTCTAGTGTTGATTTATTTCTTAAATCTTGAAGCTACTTCATCTCTCATTTGAGTGAAACTCCTTAATGTGCATGGATTCCCTCTAGATATTTGTTCTTCCTCCCTCCTTCATGGTATCAGATCTCGGGATCAAAATCATGTCTCTCTCTATGGTTACTTACCACTCTCCATCTGTTAGTTTCATGTGTAAATTATCAAATCCTTGCTTTGTGCTCTACTTGATTTTTTCAAGGGTTCTTATACTTAGTTTGTGTACTAGGGTGGGTTGTTTTCTAGTTTTTCATGTGTTTAAGATCGGGAAAAATTGTAGGTTATAAAAGGGTGCAGGGTTTTGGTTTTTAATAGGTTAAAAGAGCCACCTAAGGGCCAAACTCACCTGACATCACCAAGCTAAGAACTGAAATTTCCCACAACTTTCCACTTGCATTGACGACTTGTGATTTTTACATCACTGTGACTCGATTGTTTTTCTCGTTGCATTTGGACCATCAGCTCGAGTTGTTCTTTCACATATTTTTCATTGGTTTTCAACTTACATTGCATTAGCTGACTTAGTTCTACATGTTCCCTCCCACCACTCATATTTTTGCATTAACCTATATTGGTTTATTGGTTGGCTTCGCATACTCACTCGTGATTTTTGTGGCACCTCAGCCATTGATCTTTGTCCCATCATATTTTTCACTTCTACATTCATTCTTATTACATTCTATGGATATCACACCACCTACACCAACTCTCCTCGATGTTGGCTTAATAGACCACTCTTGGTTATCTCATGTGCATTAACCCATATTCCTATCCTACACTTTGTTCCATTAACTCACATGATTAAATTATCTGATATGCTTCATGTTCAATCTTAATGTTATCTACTCTACATGATTCTCGGTTCAAAGTAATGTGGAATATCTCTACTCGACATGTGATATCTAGTTCATTCGCTATTCTTGATAGTTTCATCCATACCACATGTGATCATTCCAACCATTACTTATAAATCGAAAGAATGTTATAGCTTAGCACCTTCACTCTACCATTAGCCTCTTCTTAGCTAACTCGACACCCTAACTCGACATGCATCCCCCAGCTCACCCACAAATCCTATCATGACTCAACTCACCAACTCCCTAACTTGGTGTGTCGACTCCCAAATTAGAAACTTTCCCAAGAGCCAACTTGTCACCTAGATCACTAAATTGAGATAGACCCTTCACACCCTTACATGCATTTTTTTCTCTCCTTCCACTTATTTTTGACTACAAATTAATTATTTTAATTAATCTCATCGTTAACAAAAAATAAGCTAATTTTCAATGGGAAAATCATCTCTTTTTGGGTGTTATTATTGGATTTCTAGGCACCCCTTCCTTTGAATCCCTTTCTATTCCACATTCATGGGTGTTTTTTGTGATTCCTTTCTTTTCACATTATTCTTCTCCCTTTTTCTTCCATAGATCCTAATATGGTTTGTTTGCTTACCCCTTTTAACTATCCCGAATGGAAAGAAGCTATGTATTTTTCCTTGAAAAAGAAACAAATATTATGGATAACCATGGGACTGTAAGCCAAACCTACATATGCAATAGAAAAGGAAAAATGGTTTGACAAATGTGATGAATCCATTGGGTTTTATCTCTTTCTATGTCTCTAGAACTGTGCTTCCATATTACCTCAGCCAAATCACCCAAGGAAGTTGTGGATGCCTTAGATAAAAATTTTGGGAAACATGATGAAATGAGAGGGCATGAACTAGAAAATGAGTTGATTAGCCTCAGCCCTAGTAGTTTTGACACCCTTCAAGACTTCTTCACCAAATTTAAATATCTTATATTGCAATTGGAAGCTTGTGGAATAGACAAAAAGGACCCACAACTCATACTTTCCATCCTTGCAAAATTTCGTCTTGAATATTTTGTTTTTGTCTCTACCTTCCATGTAAAAAAAAATGAACTTGGTAAAAGTTGGACTATGCCCTCACTTGATGAGTTTATTACTGATTTTATTAGGGAAGCGAGATAAGTTGATTTAGATGGGCACTCTAAAATCCACAAAATCTCATGCTCTCATTGTTGGTCAAGAATAAAAATGCTTCAAAAGAGAAGAAACAAAATAAAAAAGGATCATGAAAACAAAAAAGGATCAATCCACCAAAAATCCAATAGTTTCACTTTCTTTTCCAGTTCTAAACCTCCTAAATAATGGATCAAATGTGGATAGTGCAAAGGCAGGATATAATGAAAAAAAAATGTTTGAAGAAAATTATTGACCTCTTCATGAATGTTATTGAGAATCACAACATAAGATTTTCAAAGTCTCTCAAATAATGTTCATCAACTCATGAATGTTCTAGGGAAAAATACTGTGAAAAATGCAAGTGAAAGAGAAAGAAAAAGTAAAATAATCAACCAAGGAGAAACCAAAGGGAAGATCCTTAGTGACAGTTGTGTCACCTAATCCTACATAGATCATTGATTCAGGTGCAACTCATCATATGGCCTCATCAGATATTGATTTTACTTCATTGGAGCCATGTGACATGTCTTCTATATAGCTTGGTGACAATGCTACTACATAATTTTTAGAGAGAGGGTTTGTTGAAGTGTGTAGAGTTAATTTCAACAATGTTCTTAATATCCCTTCACTTACAACTAATATCCTTTCAGTTTATCATATAACTCACCTTGATAGGGCATATAGGTTGAGTTCACTCGATTCAAATCTATGTTAAAGAGATACATAGTGAAACTATCATTACAGTTGGTATAGTTGATCATCACACTCGACTTTACTCATTCTCTCACTTTTTTCCTCCTTCAAATTATTCATCTGACTCACTTGGAATTGATGATACTTCTGATTCCACTTCTAATGTTGAGGAAATATCTTCTAGCATAGTTGATTTTCATGGTGATGGGGACCCACCTCCACCATCCACTTATCACTTACCACATATCAAGGAGTTGTCTTGATCCACCTACTTCTGGTCCACTACAGACTCTTCAGGGAGAAGGTACTATGATTTAGGACTCATTAGGAATTAGGCACACTTCTTCACAGTTTCAAACATTCCACCTTCCTTCTTCATCATTGTTTAAGGTTCACCATTCATTCATAAAGTAATTGAATCTTCTACCTCACATTGGAGCATTGCTACATAGATTAGAACAACACCTTGTCACTTTAAGGACATTCTTCTTCCTCTTCACTCAACACAAGGTGGTTTAAGTCAAATTCATCTTCTTATGAGGCTCAATAGCGCTTCTTCATCTATATTACTTATTAGTTGTTTAGGGAGTTTTTTTATCTCTTGTAAGTGCATGTTTTTCCCACTAGGTTTTCCTTTACTACTTGATATTTTGTTTTTCATGGGTACCTCATCAGGATTAGTTGTCGGGACACATTTTTCATTCTATGTGTTTTTTTACTTTCCTTACCTCATCCTAAGTTATAATGAAGGGGGTGTTGGTGTGTGTGGTAATTTTTATCATTTATTTATTTATTAGGTGTATTACCACCATGTTAGTTGATTCATCTCACTTAGGTGGGAGCATGGATCATAGGTGGCATATTAGTTATGACAGATTCCATCATCTAATCTATCATATGTGTAGGTATGTGTCATAGGAGTTACTTTCGGATTCTTTCCCTTTCGAAAGTAACTTCTCTTCTACATCTTTAGCTATGCATGTGATCCATAGGGATCCAAAATGAATCTACTTCATCAAAATAGTTTGCATGAAGAAGGAAAAATGATACATGGAGGTTTTGTATTTTTAGTAAAAGGACTATTACTATATGCGCAGATTAGTGGTTACAAATCTACCACCTAACCGAGTGTTGGAGGTCTTGGGACCATTGGTTTGCATTGGGTGGCGGTCCTAACTCTTTTGAATAGAAAAGAAAAATATGAAATGAACAACCAAAAATTTGGAAGGTTATTTGCGTCTCTTCTCCTCCATGACCTTTCTCATTCTCCAAAGGCACGGAGGACATGGGAAAGGCTATTAATACATGTTTGTAGAAGAGAATAGATCATTGAAGCATGAAAGCAAGTGAGCAAGGAGTTATTAGTGCTGAAATTGTGTTTTGTAGAAGAAAGGAGTGTTGAGACAGAGCAAACAAGTATTTGGGACGAAGTGTGAGATATTATCTACTTATCTTTCATACTTATTGTAAATTATGTACTTTTTATTTTGAATTGGCCAATAAAAGTGGGAAGAAAGAGAAATTTCCCTTCTTAACTGGTTTTTCCTCCTCTGGAGGTTTCTAGGATAAAATTTGTTGGTGTTTATGAGATTAAATTATTTCCTTTCCTGTAATTGTGGATTCTAAGCATAAGCATAATTCATTAACTAGTTATCTCTTTCATTTTCTAATAGAAATTAGAATAGCAAAGTGTTTATTTTGTGTTTCTATGGATAATTCAAAAGTTGAAGAGTTTACAAATCATTTTGGTATCAGAGCTAACAAGTATCCAGGAATGTGGTATTCATTCTTGGATTTGTATGACAATGACGAGATCTAAAGGTAAAGAGGCTTTACCTTGCAATCCATAAATTTCTACAAATAAGTGGAAATAGAGAATTTGGGGACAAATGGAGGAAGAGAACTTGGTCCGTAGAATCGAGATGCTAGAGACCATGATGGATAGGATGTTTAGAAGGCAAGAAGAGCTTGCTGATTTATAGAAGACAACTTTTGTCAAATAGGACTCCATGGACTTAGTGGTTCGGGGCTTAGCTAAAAATTTTGGCATAGGAAGGAGCCACCATGAGGAAATTTATGGGGAAGAGCATGAAGAAGAGACTTCAAACACAAGAGAAAAGGTAAAATCTGATCATAATCCTTTTAAAGTTGAGACGAAAGTTGATATTAAAATATTTGAAGGACAAGTAGATGCAGAGTTTCTTGATAAATGGTTAAAATAGTTAGAAGTCTACTTTAGTGTCCATAATGTCACTGAGGCATAGAGGATCACCTTTACATGTCTCAAAATGGAGGGACATGCTTTGGTTTGGTGGGAAACCCATCTAAACACCTGTGAAAAGAAGAAGTGTCCTATTGTGAAATCTTGGAAAGAATTTAAAGAATTACTTAGAGCTAACTTCTATCCTATTGGCCACAAGACTGACCAAATGATTAAATGGCAATATTTTAGACAAGGCAGTGGTCAAAGTGTGCAGGACTATACTACAAAGTTTTAGAGGCAGGCCATGTTGTTAAATATGGACTTGGAGGATGAGGATATTTTGACTAAGTACTTGGGATGACTTCACACTCACCTTCAAAGAAAATTCATCTCCACCAAGCCCAAAGATCTCAACAGGTGTGTGTGTAAGCATACCGCATAGGTGATGAAAATAAGCAAGGGGAAGTAGAGCCAAGGGAAAAGTATTCAAAAATCAGAAGAAAAAAGAGTATGGCCAAACAAGTAACAAGGGTAAGTGGAAAGGGAAAGGTAAACAAACTGCCACTACTTTAAATACTTGTAAAGATCCCAAGAATTTTTGCAAGAAATGTGATATTAGTGGTTATATTGACGCTACATTTTGGAAGTTGCATCCAAAGTTACATCTAAAGAACCAAACCAAGGAATTGAAGAAGTCCATGATAGTAATAAGAATAGAAGGGGAGGTGGAAATCAAAGATGACTCTGATGTAGACGAAAGGCTTGGATGCACGGCCACCAACATGGACAACCAGGAGTATGAGATGAGTAGACTATTCTAGATCAAAATCATAGATCAAGAGAACTAAGGTAAATGTTTTTGTTGGCACCGCTTATCACCTAACTTGATTTTTGAACTAGTTGTAAAGAATCTTGGTATTAAGACTTATGAGCATCCACACCCTTATCAATTGAGTTGTGTAACAATCCCATTTTAAGACTTTAGAATAAAGGGAATTTTTTTATACATAATGTTCTCTATTTTAGATAATCATAATTCGAACACACATTCCATTCCAATCAATCTCATAACAAATAACCATATGCAGCTATAAATGACTTGGTGAACTACCAATCTCTCTTTTCATGACTTGGTTACCAACCGATCTCTCATGTTAACTTAAGTATTGTATACTTGTTTCTCTTACCCTATTTTGGGTATTGAGTGTTCTGTTTAAGAAATCTATATGAATATTTATTACCATACTCATTTGAAATCACATTTCTCAAACTATATGATAAAGGACAACGCAACCAACAAATTGCGATACTTTGGCCAAATATTTTGCACATATTGTTCATGTTACTATTCCTAGAAGGCATACTCATCTTAATCGGAATACGTCCTTCACCCCACTCATTTATTATCTAAAATGGTCTTTGCTGACTTATGTCAGTCCACTTGTCCAAGGTTTTACCCTAACCCAAGTTATTGATATAATTTGGTATAGGGAACCACTAACGATGACCTAGGGTATATGGGCATACTCATTCGACCTAAGTCAATTGAATGTGCCAAGTTACCCTAAGTCATTGAGAGTCACTTCCTATGCTTAATCATATCCTTAGCCTGATCTAGAGAGAAACTAAGTTTGAGTAGATCTAGATGAACCAATGTTGAAGGGTGTTGCAACATGTCAACTGCAACATATATCCTCGTGAAGACCCAAGTCTTCACGAAGGTATAGTTCTATAGTTGGCGTGTGCCAACATCCGACAGAACTACTTCATCATGATTTACACACCTCAAGAGGTCATATCCACTTAATTACCATTGGATTAAGATTCAAATCATAGCAACCTTGCATAACCCTAATCCCAACAATCCTTAAGTTTTCCATCCTTATTTGAGTTGATTAAATAATATGAAACCTCATAACCTATGATTGCTTTTATGTTCATTAACTTTTTGCTTAACGTGTAATTAATCAAAATAGAAACAACATCTATCATAAGATTTAATTAATGTGTCTCAACCATTCAAGGAATGTATAAGAACCAAAACAGTTTATTATATAGACTTCATAGATATGAAGTCTAAATGGTTATCAAACTCATATACCATTTGTTTATTTTGTATCCTTTTGAGAGGAGGAGAACCTTCCTCATTATGGTTAAGTATTAGGATTTATTATACCCTTATCCAATTCACACATCCTGATATTTTAACTATACGTTCATAACATCATAATAAACCATACAAGATTAGGTAAAGAACAACAATACATGCAACTTAGTAAGTTGCATTCAAGTAAGGGAAATTGTACTAATTCCCATTTATCCAACCTATTCAATGACAACAGAAATAAGGATCCAATCATATATGAATGACAACATCAAAGATAGGATTACAAATTTCCTTCATATTATGAACAAGAGAATTGACATAATCAATTTAAGTAACTTCAGTATTTTCAATTCATCATGATAAATACACATTTTACAAGACTATGCATTACTAACATATTTCATGTCAACAACATCAAGATCATTTAAGAATACAACTTTTCTTCCTTCAATACATCTCAATAATAAATCAAAATTCTCTATAAATGGTCCAGACTTTTAAGCAACCAATACATCATAAAATTTATTTCCTTCCTTTATCACTTACAAAGTCCATCTACAAAAATTGCTAGCATGGGTCAGTTCATTGAACTGAGCATGATAAGCACTAAGCATTAAAACGATGTGCTTTCAACTAACTATTTCATTAAACCAACTCGCTTTTATGAAACAGTGAGGTCAAGACAGACAAATAAATCATAAGTAGTATCAACCATAAAAGAAGAAAAAATAATCAATTTGATTAACATTTAAGGAAAGATCATGATGAAATCAGCAATCTCATCGTATGATATCAGATAAATAATGTTCCAACCAAAACACATATCTATATCAAAATAAAAGTACCTTATAATTATTTCCTTCACAATTCCTCAGAATTTGAAATACAAAATTAACTTCACTACTTAACCCAAAATAGAGTTACTTTCAGAAGTAGGAATCTTCTAGCTCAACTTACAGAGTTTCATAAAAAGAAAACTACAGCCAAGTTCATTCCTGCTTCATAAAGGTTTTAGGATGAATCATCTAACAACATAATTAAATAAGAGTTTCACATTTCAGATGTGACATCCTAAATCCAAATCCAAGACATAGCCTAAGTTCTCAAGTTAGGCCAAACATTAACATGAGGTAAGTATACACTCAGTGCACAACATCTCTCATTAATCTACTACCACAATATTAAAATCCTTTAATACAAATCAAGTGAATAAGAAAGTAGTAATGATGACTACACAAAGGCATTAAGAAAGTAATGCAACTAAACCAATTAAATCTAAGACAAGATTTACCCAAAAGAAGAAGAATGACTATGATAAAACAATTTAGAACTTCCTTTACAATTCTGATAACCCGAATCCCCATTCACAACTAAGAAAAGAGAATACAACACAAATCTCTTATAGTTTCCAAAGGAGACAACGATGACTCATTTCCTCAGGGAATAAAGAGAAAGGGTCAATTGACATGGTTAGAGAAGGATTCCAACATTCCTTTACAAGAAAGGTTGGTCATAAAAAGATTGGTACAGACCCAACCATAATATCCTTAGACTCTTTTAAATGTAAAAACCATGCACCAAAAACTGTTAAACTAAATCATATGACTACAAAAGCAAGTCGAGTTTCAAAATGAGGTTCACCCAAACATGAAGCAAAGGTAGTAGTAGTATTATTATTCTCATCAAGAAAGAGATGAAATAATCAGAATTACTAACAACTTGTAGGAAAATAACAACCTTCATCATTCATTCAAAAATATCAAAGTTTCAGTCAAAGGAACCAAAGACTATCCATTGTGATTTGATTACAAAGAAGGTGCATTCCAAGATCGACATGACTAGCTACAGGCACACAAGCTATCAACAGAGATGAAAAAGAGTACTTTTCATTACATTACTAGGGATAGTTCAATTGCACACCTCTACCAATTGACAAGGTAAATTATCCCTTCCAATCTTACCCAGAGAACAAGAAATGGAAGAGTCCAGAAAACCCCTTATTCATAATCGATTTAGTTAGTTCTAAATCAAGAAACGATAACCACAAGTCTGAATAACATCCTTAAATTTTCATAATATCCCAATAAGGAAGGATTTAACAAGTTCACTCAAGCAAGATACTCAAGGGATTAACCCAGTTCAGGGACAAATATACAAAACCAACAACATCTACTTCAATAGGGAAGTAGACAACATGAACAACATAATGAAAGCTCAAACAAAGCTACGAGAATAACCCTAGTATCGACTCAGAAAAAGCTGACTCTCACAATGTCCCCAACCAACAGGACCTCATCTATTTATCCTTTAGTTTAGTACTCAAGAACTTAGAGAAAGACACAGTAAATATAAGATTAGAAGAAAAGACTTCACACACAAGTATTCCCAACAAGATAACATCAAAATCCAAGGGTCCAAGAAACAACTATCTCATAGTTTCCATAAAATAACTTAATTTGAGTGACTCAGTTTTTAACTGAAAATTTTATAGGAATAATAAAACATTCACTCTTGTTTCCATACAAGATGAATCCACAAAAACAGAGATTCCAAACACCCAATATCTTCCCAGCTCCCATCGAATACCAAATCCAAAGAACTGATAGATTATATAGTAAGTTCAAGAAGAAGGCACACATTTACTATTTCTCTATACAAATTCAAGTTCACACAACTCTGAATCCAAGCATGCATAATCATACAGTTCCAACAGGAGTAACAAAACTTCAACTAAACAAAGAAGTGACAATGAAGGGTATTCATTTACCTTCAACAACCCAAACTACAACTCAGTTCAAAACTTGAAGCCACATTTCATTTCCATAAACCCCTTTTTGAATAGACAAGAAAGATTCACACATGCACTTCATTACTCAAATCACCACAAGATTTAAGGTGGGATTCAACATCAAATAAACAAGAAAACAACCCATCTCCAACCTTATCAAGCAAAGATTCCTCAAAATAAAAACAAAGATTTATCAAGCAAGAAAGCATGGTAATCATAACAAAATAAAAAACCCATATATTTCATGAGAGAAAAGTTGTTTTAATGAAGAAACTTAGAGAAAAGCATAGAAGATTAATGGATAGAGCCTATCATGCCTGATAGTGCTTCTATCGATTCAAGAATATTTCCAAATTGAGTCTTTACAATTCCTTCTTCTCCAAATGAAATCAACAACCAAAAACTTCCTTCTCAAATGCCTCATATACTTCCATTGGATTGAAAATAGTCTAAGGGAGTTAAAAATAGTAACAAACTGAAAATAGAACTGCTGGTTCGAAGAACCAAATAGCTCCATGCAGAGCAAAAATCGGAATGCATGAAAGACCAAACAACTCCCAACAAATCCACTTGCATGGTTTCCAAGGTGGTTTTCTCACCAAAAATGATGACCATAAATGTCATTAATTTCCAATCTCCTACCTATATCTCCACACCACCGCCATCTAAAGTTGGCGAGTCCAAATTCAAAGAGAACATGCATTACTTAACTTTAGTGATGGTGCCAACTAGGATTCCCTCTAGTTTCCATGCCTCTGTCAAACTGACAGTACCGTAATGTTTTAAATTCAAAAATCAAATCAAATAAATGACTTAGAAACCATCGCCACCATCTCATACTTTCCATGTGACTCCCCTTAGGTCCCTTTCTATCCTTGCATTAGTTTAGGATAGATATCATTAGCTTAGGATCTGACCTTAGGTTAGTTTAGAAAGTATTTACCTTAGGTTTTTAAACATTGCCTTAGGTAAATTTTCCCTCTTAGGATAGACCATACCCCATACCAATTTAGCATTAGGTAATAGGTTAGAAATAAACTTATAGTTACCTTAGGTTATTTCCAAATCCCCACTTTGTAAACATACAACTTAGGTTAGGATGCAACAAGATTAGTGTAAACATAGACATAAGGTAGGTCTAGTTTACCTTAGGTTAGAATCCTATTAGGATAGATCTTAAAGATCTAGGACTTAGGTTATTACCCTCAATAGTCCTGAAGTAGACCTCTATCCTCTTTATGCCATTCAACATCCTAGAGAAATTAGCAAGAAGATCCAAGCACACTACTTACATCGAATGCAAAGCAAGAACTTCCAATAAGATCAATGAAATTGTATAAATACAAGAGGTCCATCCTTTATTTCCTTCAATCAATGAATGCCAGTTTACCTTATAGATCAGTAAGAAGAATTAAAACATACCTTAGATCAATGAAATTGATCAAGGTTTCATTATTATAAAGAGATAATTTTTAAACAACATTACCTATTTACAACCTTTCTTATCTCAACAAAATGGATTCCTTACAAGCAACAACATTTCAAAAAATGAATCCAAGAATAGAAATAAATTATCCATGGCAAGCATGATTTCTAATAGTCAAAAGAATACACCTTAGGAAAAATCACTTGTCAACGCTTGCAATGCAAAAGAGGAAAACTTAACATTTTTCCATAGGTGTTACAGGTTAGGTTATGAAGGGTGTTGAAATTCGGTAACAAGAAGATGTAAGGTCAAGTTTGGGATAAATTCCCGGATATTGATGTTTTGGAATCTGACATTAATCCATTTGATGCTTTTGAAGTAGATCATGAGATTCATCTATTGCTAGATTCCCCTCTACCAAACATCAAGTTGTATAGGAAATCCTTTGATCCATAGGGATCTCAAATAACTTTATTTCATCGGTAATAGTCGGAAAAGAAGGAAAACAATGAAATGAAGGTTCTATCTTTTAAGTAGTATGACCGCCACCCTACACAGGGTGGTGGTTATAGAATCGCCACCCAGCCAGGGTAGCGGTCCTAGGACTATCAGTCTACATAGGGCGGTGGTCTTGGCCAATACGGATAGAAAACTAAAATCAAAATGAACAGCCTCTAAATTTGAAAGGATATTCATTTCTCTTCTCCTTCATGACCTTTCCCATTCTCTAGTGCACAAGAGGACATGAGAAATGCTATAAATACATGATTGTAGAAGTGTAGAAGATCATCGAAGCATGGGAGCAAGTGAGCAAGAAGTCTTGGTGCTAGAAATTGTATTTTTGTAGAAGAAAGGAGTGTTAGACAGAGCAAGCAAGTAACTGAAAGGAAGTGTTGAGATATTATCTACTTCTCTTTCTTACTTATTGTAAATTTTGTACCTATTGATTTGAATTGGCCAATAGAAGTGGGAAGAAAGAGCAATTTCCCTTCCCGACTGGTTTTTCCTCCATTGGAGGTTTTCTAGGATAAAATTGTTGGTGTTATGAGCTTATATTCTTTCCTTTACTACAATTGTTGATTCTAAGCACAATAGTAATTCATTCACTAGCTATCTCTGTTATTTTCTAATAGGAAGTAAATAACAATGATTAATTTGTGATTTTGTGAATAATTCCAAAGTTGAAGAGTTTACAGATCATTTTGGTATCAGAGCTAACAAGTGTCTAGGACTGTGGTATTTCATTCTTGAATTTGTATGACAGTGACAAGATCTAAAGGTAGAGAAGCTTTACCTTGTGATCTAGAGATTTCTACAAAGAAGTGGAAACAAAGAATTCAGGGAGAAATGGAGGAAGATAACTTGGTCCATAGAATAGAGATGTTAGAGACCATGATGGATAGGATGTTTAGAAGGCAAGAGGAACTTGCAGATTTGTATAAGACAAATTTTATCAAACAAGACTCCATGGACTCGGTGGTTCAGGCTTAGCCAAAAATTTTGGTATAGGTAAGAGTCACCATGAGGAAGATTATCGGGAAGATCATGAAGAGGAGACTTCTAATAGAAGAGAAAAGGTAAAATCTGAACATACTCCTTATAAAGTTGAGACTAAAGTCAAAATCAAAACCTTTGAAGGACAAGTAGATGTAGAATTACTAAATAAATGGTTGAAATAGTTATAATTCTATTTTATTGTCCATAATGTCACCGAGGCACAAAGGATCACCTTTGCACGTCTCAAAATGGAGGACATGCTCTAGTTTGGTGGGAAACTCATCTAACTACTTGTGAAAAGAAGAAATTTCCTATTGTGAAATCTTGGTAAGAATTTAAGGAATTACTTAGAGCTAACTTCTATCCTATTGGCCATAAAACTGACCAAATGATTAAATGGTAGTATTTTAGACAAGGCAGTGGTCAAAGTGTGCAAGACTATACTACGGAGCTTCGGAGGCAAGCCATGTTGCTAAACATGGATTTGGAGGATGAGGATATTTTGACCAAATACTTGGGAGGAATTCACACTCACCTTTAAAGGAAAGTCATCTCCACAAAGCCCAAGGATCTCAATGAAGCATGTGTATAGGCATACTACATAGATGATGAGAAAAAGCAAGGAGAAGCATAACTATGAGGGTAAAGCAAGTCAACAAATTAGCAGAAAAAGGATTATGGGAAAACAAGTAACAAGAGTAAGTGGAAAGGGAAAGGTAAACAAGCTGCCACTACTATAAATACTTGTAAATATCCCAAGAATTTTTGCAAGAATTGTGATATCAATGGTCATACTGACGCTACATGTTGGAATTTTCATCCGGAGTTACATCTAAAGAACCAAACCAAGGACTCCAAGAAGTCCATGACAGCTATAAAGATAGAAGGGGAGGTGGAAATCGAAGATGACTCTGATGTAGATGAAAGGCTTGGATGCACGGCCACCAACATGGACAATGAAGAGGAGATGAGTAGACTATTCCAGATCAAAATCTAGATCAAGAGGACTAAGGTAAATGCTTTGGTTGATACCGGTTCTCAATCTAACTTGATTTCTAAGGTAGTTGTAAAGAAGCTTGGTCTTGAGACTTACGAGCATCCGCACCCATATCCTTTGGGTTGGGTGAAGAAGGGTGTTGAAATTTAGGTAACAAGAAGATGTAAGGTCAAGTTTGGGATAAATTCCTAATATATAGATGTTTTTGAAGCTGAAATTATTCCACTTGATGCTTTTGATGTGGTATTTGGGAGTCCTTACTTTTATGTTAGGGATGCTATCTTTATGAGAAGGGAAAACTGGTACAGATGGGTCAAGGATGGGATTAACTACAACATCCTGGTACACTAGTGTAAGACATATGTTACTATGGTATGTGCTAACCAAGAAAATGGCTTATTCACCAAATCATAATCAATATTTTTACTTTTGTTAAAGGATAAACAAGATGGGGTAGAAGTTTTAGAGATTTATAACAAGGAAAACAATATTTGGATAGTATTATTTTGCCTTTTTAGGAATTATTTAAGGCTCCTAGTGGATTACCACCAAAACAAGAAGTAGAGCATGAGATTTAGCTATTTCCAGTCATCTCTACCAAACATCGAGTTGTATAGGCAATATTTTCTGAGAGTACTGAGGTAAAGAAACAACTCCAAGAAATTATAGACCAAGGGATGTGATGCGCCAGAATTAGCAGGAACTTGACAAGGTCATAACTTGAGTTCCGGGTGTCCGTTTGAGTCCTTTTTTTGAAACCACGTGTTTCGATGAGATGAACATAGTGGAAACCTTCCCTACTAGTTGGGGCAAGTTTTTGACATGTTTTTGGGCCCTAAATCCGCCATCTTGAGGCCAAAAATTAGGATTTAAGTTATAGTTCGGTTTTTTCCTATTTTTGAGCATTAGTTAATTTTAGTCTATTAATTACATTATGAGTTAGAAAGTTGGCAATTCCTCTAATTTAGGGATGTATAAGATGCATGGAAATTTCGTGCCTATAGGAATAAGCATGCAAACTTACTAAGAATAGTAGGTTATAGTAAACTGCTGCTAAAAATAGTAATTTCCGCCACCTAGAGTAGATTTAGTCGAGTTAGCTAGAGTTTACTTGCAACTCGATTTGGGAGTTGTTTTCCTATTTAGGAAACATTTTAATTCATTATTTGATAACAAAGAAGGAGATCTATTTTCTTTTGGAGTTCATAATATTTGCAGCATATATCCGTTTGTTCTTAATTTGGCTACATTAGGGTGATATGCTTCGAGCACCTCACCATGCAGCTTCACCTATTGTGATGGTGCCAAAGAAGGATGGTTCTTGGAGAATGTGCATCAACTACCACACTTTAAACAAGATCACCATAAAGAAAAGATATCCAATTCCCGTATAGATGATCTCTTGGACTAGCTTTAGCATGCCAAATTTTTCATGAAGTTGGATCTCAAGTCAAGTTATCACCAAGTCAGGATGAAGGAGGAGGATATATGGAAGACTACCTTCAAAACAAAATAGGGTTTGTATGAATGGTTAGTACTTCCTTTTGGATTATGTAATGCACCCGCTACATTTATGAGATTGATGAATGATGTATTGTGAGATTTCATAGATTCATGTGTCATTGTATACCTAGATGATATCTTGATTTTTAGTGCCACATGGGAAGAACATCTAATGCATTTGCAATAAGTCTTGCAAGTTCTCAAGGAGAAACAACTACTTTGTAATATGAAGAAATGTGAATTTTCCAAACAATCACTTGTCTATCTTGGGCACATGGTTAGAGTAGGATAGCTACGAGTGGATCCAAAGAAGGTGGAAGCCATCACAAATTGGCCAACACCAATAGGAGCCACAGAGACTAGAAGCTTTGTGGGAGCAATACAATACATGCGGAAGTTCATTCTAGGTTTCTCGAAATTTTAGCACCTCTACACATAGTGGCTACAAAGAGTAAGGGTTTTGACTAGGGGTAAGGAAGAAGACAAATACTTTGAGTTATTGAAATACAATATTAGTCATGCTCCAGTAATTGCTCTTCCTAATTTGTAGCAGCCTTTTGAAGTAGAGACAGATGCTAGTGATTACGCCATGGGCATAGTGTTACTTCAAGGAGGTAAACCCATATGTTATCATTATGAAACTTTCACTTCAGCAGTTAAAGGATATTTAGTATACTATAAGGAAATGTATGCACTAGTTTAGGAAATTAAAAAATGGAAGCATTATTTTTTGGGTAAAGAAACTATTGTGCACACTAACCACAAACCTCTCCAAAGATTTGTAAGCACAGCTAAATTTCAGCAGGAAAGGCACTACAAATGGATGGGGTTCCTTCAATAGTTCAATTTTGTGATCAAATACAAGAAGGGTAGTACAAACTTGGTGGTAGACATGTTGTCTAGGCCACCCACACAAGAGAAGTTTTCCTATTTGGCCACTATCTCTTAGATCGAGCCCTTCATGAAGGAAGCTTATGGAGAGGCATATGCCCAAGATAAAGACTTTGGGGTGACATTTCAGTAGTTGCAATCCTAAGGGGCTGAAAGGATAGGGATTGAAGATTTTTATCTCAAGGATGGGCTGTTCTATTGGTGGGAGAAGTTTTGCGTGACAAAAGAAGAAATAATTATATTGATGAGGGAATCACATACCTCAAAAGTAGTGGGACATTTTGATGTTGGTAAGACCCTAGCCCACTTGCAAAGGTACGTGTATTCACCTAATATGCAAGTATAAAAATTATACATGGATGTAAACTTTGTTGTACCAATAAGCCTAAGACTAGGAAGGAGGGTTTGTATATGCCTTATCCAAGACTCTACTCATCCATGGGAGGACATTTATATGGATTTTGTAGGACAATTACCTATGTCTAAACATGGCCATGACTATCTATATGTTGTTGTTGATAGATTTAGTAAGATGTGTATTCTTATGGCATGTAAAAGATAGTAAAAGCACACAAGAAATAGATATTTTCTTTAATGTATGGGTGCATTTTGGTTTTCCACATCTATTATTTCGATAGGGATTCTAGGTTCTTGGGGAAGTTTTTGAGTACTTTGTGGGACAAGATGGATACTTTGGGTTACAGAGGAGAATAGCTTTCCATCCAAAGACAAAGGTGGTTAATAAGACTTTGGTACGTTGATTAGAGGATATAACAACAAATACCCAAGGACTTGGGATGAGTCCTTAGCCTACATTCAACATTAATATAACCAGCAAAGACACACATCTACTATGAAGTCACCATTTGAAGCATGCTTGGGATGTCTACCTACAAATCTGGACATAGCAGTTGGGAAGCGAGATGATGAGGAGACACGAGACACATAGGTGACTAGAGAAAAAAATTCATTGAGAGGATCCAAAAATCCATCTCAAAGTCAAAGAACAACTAGAAATCTCAAGCCAAGTACAAATCTAGGCATGATTAGCATAGGAGAGAACAAAATCTACATGTTGGCGATAGAGTTTGGATGTACTTGAGAAGGAGAGATTACAAGGTCAAGCACGAAACTCAAGCCACTATGATATGGGCCCTTCACCATATTGGAGCAGGGTTGGAGAAAATGCTTTTGACTTGACTTGCCACCATTTATGAGGATGTACTCTATAGTAAACTATGAGAACTTACACATGTATGAGCCATCCATGCTAGATGAAGATGATGGTCTACAGCGGGCTACCTTCTATTGAGGATTATGTCTTGGACTCACGAGGTGAATTGGAGGAGGATGTAGTGTTTGCAACAGAAGGTCAGAGAGATTAGGAGAGGTCCATAGGAGTCTTGGAAGATTGGACTAAAAGGAAAGACACCAAGGTAGGCCCGATGGTACTCAAAGGAGCAAGTGAGGGAATTATTTCCTCATCTACTCCCCCATTAAGCTTTTGTGGGACCAAAATCCTCCTAAGAAAGGGAGGTGTGATCCAAAATGAATCTACTTCATCAAAATAGTTAGCACAAAGAAGGAAAAATGATACACAGAGGTTCTATCTTTTTAGTAATAGGACCGCCACTCTATGTAGAGTGGTGGTTATAGAACCACCACCTAACCAGGGTGGCGGTCTTGGGACCACCACCGCATTGGGTGGCGCCCCGGCTCTTTCAAGAAAAAAACAAAAATATGAAATGAACAACCTAGAATTTGGAAGGTTGTTTGTGTCTCTTCTCCTCCATGACCTTTCCCATTCTCCAATGCATGGGAGGACATGGGAAAGGCTATAAATACATGTTTGTAGAAGAGAATAGGATCATCTAAACATGAAATCAAGTGAGAAATAAGTTCTTACTACTAGAATTGTGTTTTGTAGAAGAAAGGAGTGTTGAGACAAAGTAAGCAAGTATTTGGGAGGAAGTGTGAGATATTATCTAATTCTCTTTCATACTTATTGTAAATTTTTTACTTGTTATTTTGAATTGGCCAATAAAAGCCTCAAGAAAGAGTAATTTCCTTCTCTACTGGTTTTTCCTTCTCTGGAGGTTTCCAGGATAAAATTTGTTGGTGTTTATGAGCTTAAATTCTTTCCTTTCTTGCAATTGTGGATTCTAAGCATAAGCATAATTCATTCACTAGTTATCTCTGTCATTTTCTAATAAAAAGTAGAACAACAGTGTTTATTTTGTGTTTTTGTGGATAATTCCAAAGTTGAAGAGTTTACAGATCAACCAATTTTAAGGTTAATTTACTGATTTCCAATTTGAAGGCTAATTTCATCAAAGTGTAATTGTCATTGAAATCATGAAGTTTAGGGAGAGTATACACCACAACCTTGGTATGACCACTATAGCCACGAAGAGAATCCATTTTATAGTTGAGGCATGATATTCCCAAGACAGGATGGTATGAATTTCTTCAAGGATGAGAATTTTAAATATCCCATATTGTTCAAATAGATCAAAGCTCTAAGGTTTAGTATTTACATTTACCTTATAGATAGCTCGTATGAGTGTGAACTTTACCCATTGACAGTGGATGACATGACTACATACATGTAATGAGTCCACAACCATCCTAGGATGATATTATAAGACACGGTCAAATTTAAGACCATAAATCTGATGTGAATGATATAAGAGGGAATAATGATAGGGACCCATATGCAACATGGGATCCATTTGTTTGCAATTTTATCCTTAACATGTGATCTTAGTGGATTTTATATTATCTATATAGTAAATGTTGGAGCTCAAAATTGTACCCTAACATGAATAATGAAATATAAAAAAATTGAGGTAGCATGGGACTATTTCTAAGTGTGGGACTTGTGGCTTAAGGCATACCTTCGTAGAATGTTGATTCCTCTATTCTACAAATTTGGAAAACCACAAACAAAAACCTTCTATAATGCCAACACTACTCCTAAGATAACCTATACTAACACATCCGAGGAACCATGGAGAGGGAGAAGGAAAGAGAACTATATGGATGAAAATTGACATACATCATTTAACCACACTCAATCCCCGAGGTCATGCCAAAGAATTTGATGTGGAATGTACGTGGATAACTATAGGAGGATCCATGACTAAGATCCGGTAGTGTGATCTCCTAGTAGCTAAGTTGGCAAAGGGGGATTTTGAGGCTATGAATAGGTAGCGTAAATTCCTTGTGGTTTGTTTACCTAACTTGGATATAAGTCTTGATCTAGTTTGAAGTGTCCAAATTAACTAAGAACCTATGTTACTACTGAAAGGGAAACTAATCTAAACAAATCACAAAACTGAAATATTACAATCACAAACAACAATTTTCTTATATTCTAAATAATTAAAATATTTCTACACTAAAACTAAACAAGCAAGATAACTTGGTGTGGTTATTCACCTATGTTAAGTGTATTGAAACTAAACTAACTTAAAACAAGAACTTTTCCAAATGATCTATGATATTTAGACAACCTCTTATAGATATTCTCTCCTTCAGATCCACATGGATGGGAAGAAGAGGATCCATCATCGGGAGCTACTATTAATGATTTAAACCCTCTTGGAAATTAACTAATTACTTGTAAATGAAAGGAAATTGATTTCTACTCTATTTGATATGATGTAACAATGATAAATTGTATGAATGAAGGAAATCAAAAAACAAATCCAACATGGAATTCATAGAATCAAGGTAAATCTAGCTATGTAATTTGTCCCCTCATTTTGTCCCTTTCTTTCTCTGTGTGTCCATATGAGTCCAAGGAATTGGGAATGCAAAGGTAGTAGCAGGAGAAGGTGTTTGAGAAATGGTAGCTTTAATGCGATCTGTCAGTCACATGCATGTGGAAGAGAGATAGCATAAGTGAAACGTAGCTTGGCTCTGTAATTTCCAACAAGATTTTCGCAGCAATACTATGTAATATACACAAAATTCTAAGGCCATTTTCTTGAATACTAGCATGGAATATATAGGAATTGGATGGAATGTTTCTTCATGCACAAGGCAACATTGGAGTACCAAATCATTAGGTGAAGAGGAAGTTCAAATTAATTATATCTATTTAAAAATGGAAGGGGAAGGAATACTAAGCAATCAAGACTATTTTTGGGAAATTTGGTTCACAAACACACCCTACAAGTCAAGTTATGTTAAATCACACGTGTTAAAATTACGCATGGAGAATCATGGAAAAATCATGTAGGACTGCTTCCTTGCACAAGGTGTGGTCACATGACCACTTCCATTCCTAGCGGCGGTTTTCAAGACCTCACCTGATAGGGTGGCGCCTTGACACTAAAGGCCAAAACATGCGCAAAATGAATGGGGAAGCTGGAAAAAGTGTGGAAAAGCTAAGTAAGGATGTCTAGGCTACAAATATATACTGTGAATGGGTTTAGAACTCAAACACCTTCTAAAAGGACATGAATCATCATTGGGGACTTTTGTAACCATTTTTCGACAATGTAGCACATGCAATTTTAGGTGTGTACATATTGCCCCCTCGGAGAAGT
This sequence comes from Taxus wallichiana var. yunnanensis, assembly GCA_018340775.1. Classification (NCBI taxonomy): domain Eukaryota; kingdom Viridiplantae; phylum Streptophyta; class Pinopsida; order Cupressales; family Taxaceae; genus Taxus; species Taxus wallichiana. The sequence goes on along the minus strand of CM031243.1, from coordinate 638,482,726 downwards.
GTCTTAGCCATGAAAAGGTTTAAAACGTAGAATATAAGTATGGTGATCTTGAAATGGGGAGTTAGAAGCTATACCTGAAATGCCCATGTGTCAAAATGTCACCGTCCAAACTCCCGCTACCTATAATATAGAGAGAAAAATCAAGTGCAAATAGATAAAATATCGAAAAATAAACACTAAATTAAAATGACAAGAGGACTTACCATTTGTGTGGGGATATAGAAATATACCTATGCCAACACTCCAGCCCTACAAACATATGCACTCAAAACGAAGTTATAACAACATATATATATCAAAACAAACTCATTTTCAAATTCATTTACACGTATTGACTTGGTGATTTTTGAGCTCTAGGCCCACGATGACCATTTTCGTCGAAAGAATAGTCAAAACATTTGTTGAGAGATCATGATCATGCCTCCACAATTGGTCTCAAATTAGTTTTCCTCACTTGTGTGTTTTTAAACCTAAAATGTGAAAATGTCAAAATCTTTTCCTAGGGGGATCATTTTTGAAATTTCTTGTTTTAAATGAGTCTCTGGGGGACACCTTAGGGTAGTTTTTTATTTCATTTAAAATATTATTTTTTGCATTAATGAGTGTTTTTAGCGCAACAAAGTCATACGATGAATTGATTCCGGCATCGTTGCCCTAAGCAGGTGGCGGTCCTGGAACCGCCGCCTTGTACTGTGGTGGTTCTAATTAGAATGACCAAAACTCCATGATAACTTAATTTTTTTGGATTTTTAATGTTTTGTTATGTTTTTGATGAGCTTGTTTCTCAAAATATGTCACTTGACTCGCTCTTTTTTTGTATTTTGGTAGATGCAATGAAGGAAAAGTATATCTCTTAGAGTCGTGAGAGGGAGTGTGACTGGCTCCCAATGATTTTGGATCATCTAACTCAGTATGATACTGATACTCTTCAAAGAGTAGGCATATGGAGGATTACATGGGTGCCCCATGTTACTCCTACCAGCCACATACCATGTGACGTGTTCTCCTATTTGGATGCAGACTAGAATACCTTTTGGTTGTCGGGTGTTAGGGGTGAGTGGATTATCATCCTAGAGGATGTGTACCATATTCTTAGGTTTTTGATATTGGATAGATGATTGACTCTAGAGAAACAAGATCCAGATCCATGATGACTCTATGTGCCACATATATGGGGGATGTCACAGTCTCCTTTGGTTTGAAGAAGGGGATTAAGGTCCATCCATTCCTATTGCTCCCATCCCTATTATTCGTAAGACCATCATGGGTATCTTGGCCTTGTGGTTGATCGGGGACAAGGAGGTGATACATTACTCTATTACTGGGCTCCCATCATTACATAGATTGAGGCACATGGCCATATCTACGCCTAGGAGAAAATACACTTGGAAACACTTATCATGACCTCGTATCATATTTTCAGATTACAAGGAAAATCTTTGAGAAATCTCACATTGGTTATGATATGGATGTACAAGCGGATCATCCCCTATGGAAAGGGAGTTCCCAGGTATAGGACCCAGGGGCCATCAAGACTGCCGCGATGGATAGCGATGATAGTTCTCAAAGTGCCACATCAGCCAATGGATTGTTTTATTACATCGACATGGTGGCTACCCCATATCACAAAATGGTAGGGTGTGGGGATAGGAGGGGACCATAGTGGTGGCTTGTTCCACTACTGGTCAATTAGTTGATAGAACAAGGAAGTTGGAGAATCACCTGTTGGCCAAATTCCATAGGAGTTTTGCCTCCCTTACATTGATATGCTTCCCCTAGTGGTACATGTGAGTTGTTCATGCACTGACAGAAGCTCATGCCACTCCTACACCCTTACTCTAGATTGAGGCCACACTCATTCATGGTGAAGAGGAGGGCAAGCCCATAGTCATAGACTAGAACTTTGAACATTACACAGGGGATGAGGCGGGAGAGGAGACTGATGATAAGGGGTTGGGAGGTGAGGCTTTCAAGGAAACTCACATGGAGGAGGAGAGTGATCCCACGTTGCACGACACTTGGGATATCTTGATATCAAATCGGGAGGAGGCAGCCATAGAGTAGGAGACACTTGTCTCTAAGGGACCACTTCTTCATCATGGAGAGGGGGATGACAAGTCCATGGTGGGACAATATCTTGCTTCTAGTATTGGGGAGGCCCTACAACCATCAGCAACAACACCGTCAGCCATTGACGCTACATGGATGCATGGAGATCAAAGTATTTTGATCCTCTTCTCTTGACCTTGGTATTCAGAAATGTTAGTTGGTATCTCTTTTTTTTGTTTCTTTAACTTTCTAACTTGTTATTTCTTCTTCGTTTTGCTTATAGGACTACACAAGAGTGGCGAGAGATTATTTTATGGGTGTGTGTGGACACATTTTTTATCCCTTTGGGGAAGACCCAAGCTGAGATGACTGAGGATATAGGACAACCACTTAAATCTAATGATACACATGATGTGTTTGTACCCATTTGGAGGAAGCATAGCTTATGACTTCTCTCCATACTCAGTGGTGACCATATATGAGACAGCTTTAGTGTTTGATGATGTGGATTCACTCTCGAGTGGGACCATAACCAATGGTCACCACTACAAGAACTCCCACCTTTAAGTACATTCTCATCGTTGTAGCCATAGTAGAGCAATCCTAGATGCATCCGTGCACCATCTCAAGGATCTCATGAGGATTGATAGGCCGATGGGCCTTTTATTGCTTGGTTGTGATTTTCTCGGGCATGATATGATTTTTTTGTATATTTTTGGCTCATTGCAAGTGTTTTGACCATGCCTAAGCACGTGATGGCATTGTATACAAACTTGATTTATTATGATGTATACAAACTCTTCTTTTTGGGTTGATAATTCATTGTATATGACTTGACTTCCTCTTGTTTTACTTCACATATGCAGTCTAGATGTTTAGAACTTTTTTTTATATGCTTTTAAGAATGTATGTAGTGGATATCAATGCTAATAGGATGATCTCCTTTTTTTTAATGTTGATATATGATAGTGCAATCACATTTTAATGTTTAACTTTAGTTTCTCTAAACAAATATTGGTACTTTGTATTTCTTTGGAAAAACATAGCGAAAAAGTGATATGATAAGTGAATGAAATTTCCCTGCTCCTACCTCCACACAACTAGTAAGATGTGAGAGCTCAACACCAAGAGTCAGAAGGGGCACAAGTTATAGAAATTTGTTGAATGGTAATGACAAGAGAAAGATAAGGATTCAGAAAAACCAAATTGAGACACTACAACCTCATTCTACTTAAGTTTTCTTCATAGTTTAAAATGTGGATTACTTTCCAATTTATCTAGACTTAGATCCATAGATGGCCACTTGGTTGAAAAATTGAGTTTTGAGGTTTTAAACTCTTTTGGAATTTCAAACATCTAACTCACTTTGTTTTTATTTGTGATTTCGTAGCATTTGAATGAACTATTTCTAACTTTCAAGTTTTTCAAAGAGACCCCCTATAACTTGCCCCATGCTACCAGTAGGAAGTATGGGCTCATCACCATGGACAAGGCATAGATGAGTAAGGGCACTTCTCTCCATTCCCAATCCTACATCACTAGTATGAGATGCAGGCTCAACACTAAAGGTTGGTAGGGAAAAGAAAAGTGTAAAATAAAAAATTTATATGGATTTGTATTCGACTTATTTATCTAGGCAAAATGTCTAGAATGTTCTTATTTCTAAATATATGTATATGGGATATATGTAACACCATGAAGCTTCTAGAATAAACTATAGGAAAAGACACCTAATCTAGAAGAAACTATAAGTAGAACCAACTATGTAGGCCTTGGTATTGTTACTGTCAAAGCTTTGTGTCATCTTGCTTGGATTGATGAAATGATTCATAAATAATTGATGATACCATGAAGATTTGAGGAGATATGATTTGAATGTTTTCAGAAGTATCTAGTAATTGTTATAAGAATAATTGCCTTGATCACAAATTTACAAAATGAACTGGAAGATGAAAATGAAATGCGGATGCGTAATGTACATATAGAAATGTAGGTGAAACCACATGTCATGATGGCTATGGTGAAGAAATATTATGAATATCAAATTTTTCACCCCTAAAAGTACACAACAGAGAACCATGATCCTCACAAAAAAATTCTCTTGAAAAGGGCCTACCTTTCTAGGTTTAAATTTATAACCCTTTCCCAAAATCAGTATATGTCCAATGATTAAAATCATTTGTCCAAAGATGAATTCGTGCACCTCTATGTCATGTTTTTTAACATGGTGTGTGGGTGAGCATGACTATACAGGCTCAGCCTTGTTTCTTATGTAGAGCATCATGTTTACTTGTGACACTTGCAATGATGAAGTCTTCCCCATGGATATGGAAAGCTTAGGTTCCCATGCACATGGGTTAAAACTAGGGTTTAGAATAATATAACCCTCGAGATGGTTTTGATGATCATCATTTAAATCTCAAATTTCCCTTCTTCATTTGTTAATTCTATCATGTTCACACCTAGACCTAGGTCATTGGAGGAAGAGATGTTAAACCGAGAAAACTACCCATCCCTTTTGGTTTAAATGGGAGGAATATCGGATCATCACTCTCTAAGAGTTTCATAATTTACTTTTTGGTTTTAGTAGACACTATTTCCATAGATATGATTTACCCCTATCTTTTTTTTCCACATCAAATGTTTTGGGTCAATAACTTCAGCCTTTGACACGCCCGAGGTGATCGGGACTAACTCTTTTGATGGAGGTGGTTTGTTCAATTGATTCACAAAAATTTCATACTTCATATGGACTCCTTTCTTATTCTTAAGGTTTTTTAAGTGTATAGCAAAGGGCTTAGGATCCCCTTGAGTGATGAAGACCTTCCCTAAATGGAGGAATCTAATCTCCCAGAACATGGTAGAAGGGATAGACTTCATTCAATGAATCCAGGGTCTCCCAAGGATCATGTTATAACTTTTTTCCTTATAAATAATGTAAAACTCCATCAAGATGGTTTTTGGACCAAGCATGACTAGAATAACTATGGTTCCAATTGAGGTCACTTTAAGACTATCGTACCCCCGATAACGTGTTTCTTGTAGAAGAACAATTTGTCTCTCCATATCCCAACTTCTATAAGAAAGAGAAGGAAACCAAATTTGACAGCCTGGCCATCATCAATCATGGCTCTCTTAATGCAATTTTTATAAACCCAAACTTGTAAAAATAAGGTAGGATCACCTCTTTGGGCAATTTCTGGTTCAAATGACATCTTATCTATATAAAAAAACCCAATATCCCTATCATTTTGTCCTGGAGGATGTATGTCAATTCAATATGATTTATTTGAGTGCTAGGAGGTGGTGTAACATGGATTAGATGACCAAGACCTAGTGCATTGAGCAACGTAAAATGATGCACACTTGGATTCTTCAAAAAATCTAGAAACGAAATGTGAGAAAAGGTCTTGTTCAAATCCGATATTAAATCATAGGCTCCTACTAGTTTTGAGATTGTAGGAATGTCATCCTATGGAAAGGAAAGAGTGGGTAGGGGTTGTGAAACATACTCCTTCATCTGAGTTATTACATTAATTTCTGGCTCGACCTCTAGCTCAACTAACCCCAATATTTTTGTATTATCGTTTGAACCAAGGGTAGGAGCAACCTAAGAGTTGTCAAAAGTTGAGGCTTCATGATCATTGGTTCCTATAGGAATACCCTTGTTTATATTTTAAGGATTCACTTAGGAATCCCTAAGATGTTTAGGGTTCACATTTTGAGGTGTGACAAGTCCGGTATGACTAGGTTGCGTGTTTGTTTCAAAATTTTCTAGGAACATGTCTACAAAGAGTTTCTTTTGATTTTTAGGGAGTCTTTACAAAAATTATTGTAATCATAGAAATTCCTATCATCATGACCTTGAACCTTATGGAAACCACATTATAAGTTAGGGTCATAACCTCTTGGCCTTTGATAAGTGTCTTGTTGTTGTTGATTATAACCTCGGTTGTAGTATTGAAATTGATTATTATAACCATGATTTGTTGCCCCATTGGCTAGATTTTGATATATAGATTTAGGCCTTGGGTTTGATTTTGTTTTTTGGGGGTTGATTTAAGTTAACTGTGTTAACATATGACATAGTGTTAGGGCCTCTCTAATTTCTTGAGTTGTTATTATTAGTGTTACCATTGTTTGGAAAACCAACATTCTTGGCTTGATTAGTAGCACTATTCATGGTAGCACCATGATTATGATTCACGCCCTTAGATCCTTGGTTGTTGGAACCATTATTTTGATAATTTTCATTATTTTTATTTGGGGATACCAATTTCCCATTCAAACTATAGATCTTACGTCCACTATCAATAGCAACTTGGTCAATTCAAAGTGCACCTTCCAAAACTTCCTCATAACTACAAAAAGGAAACTTTTTGACCTCTTCCTTAGTCTCTTGATTGAGTGATGAAGGAAAAGATAATAAAGTTCAATTTGGTCCATATTGGGTGCACTTGTAGAGGAATAGAGAACTTGACGCCATTTCTAGATGAAATGGGCAGCATATTTATTTTCATCCTATCTAATATGTATGAACTTTGTAATCCTTGTATGCAACAACTTTTTCATATAAAATGACTTAATGAACTCGGAAACAAGATTTTTAAAGGAATGTATAGAAGCTTCGGAATACAAGAATACCAATCCAATACAATTCCTTCTTGAGTCTTTATAAAGATCTTAGCCACTACAACATCCTAAGGAAGTAATTCCATGAAAGTAGTAGTGTAGGCCTTGATATGAGCATTCGGTCTCCTTCTCCCTTAAATTTTGGAAGATCCGATAATGGATGTGGAAGCATGACACCATGTACGGTGAAGTCAAGATGCTCCTTTAAGTACTCAAAGTATGTGCCCATTGCGTAAGTTTCCACCATCAAGATCCTTGATGAGGAGGTGGAGAAGGAGGAGTTGGATAAGCTACATTCTAAGTGTTGATGGGAACGTATGAGGTCCCTTTATATGGCATTAGAGTGGAAATGGTATATGGGTCCATTTGGGAGGTTTTTGAATACATTTTCATGTTAGGTGGGATAATACCAAGATATGTAATAGCGGGCATAAAACCAAGGAATGTCACATTACCTATTGCGGTGACATTTGAGAACACACCTCCATGCAGCCCTTACGTAGGATAAGCTTTCAAGGATGAGGACACATCCATAGTGTATCTAATCATGTGATAAGTTCACCTAGATTTGAATGAACCGGATAACCTTGGCGTACATGATATTGCATTAGTTCTCATTGGAAGGGATGTTCTCGCCCAACTTCATGTGTTGGTTTTGAACTCGGAACTTTGTAGTTCTCTAATCCTCCCTACTAAAGTAGAAATTAGATTGTTAGGAGAGGATTGGGTCTCTTGTTGGGGTGCATGTGGCATACGGTTTGATTGAGTAGGCTCATGATACCCCTCGCCATAAATTTTTTAGTTTTATAATTCTCGTCTTCCTCAAAAGTAAGAATCTTAGGATAGGCACTCAAAATCAAAAGGTTGTAGCCTTCATTCTATCCAAAGACTCATCTATTTGACAAAGAGGATTAGTTATTCATGCAAATATAACATCTTTTGTTGATTTCATGGAAATGTGAGGCCTTGACAAGACTCTATGGTAAGAACTTGTTCCACTTGTGCTAACAACATGGTTTGCATTAGGTCGACCGTATTGTATGTTTAACAGTTGATCAACCTCCTCCATCCTTACATAGCTAATGGGGTTTGAAGTGTAACTAGGGGGATTTTTACGTTTCTTTGTAATTCTTACCCCATCTGGAAAGAGAAGGGGACAATTATGGTTGAACGTTGGTGTAATATTTATCGAGGCAAATGACCCACAAAAATCTCTTCCAAACATATTTTAGAAAGTATTAAATACCTACCAAAATAGGGGAATAAAATGAAATATGAGGTAATAACAATGAAAGAAAAGGAAACAAGAAGGAATTAATCCTTCACGCTAGGATCACCAATTTGTACGAATGAAAATTGACATGCAACCTTTAACCACACTCAATCCCCGAGGTCATGCAGAGCAGCCAATGTCAAATGTATGTGGCTAACTATAAGAGGATCCATGACCAAGATCCAGTAGTGTGATATTCTAGTAGCTGAATTGGAAAAGGGGAGATTTAGAGGCTACGAATGGGTAGCGTAAATTCCTTAGTTTGTTTTCCTTAACTTGGAACTAAGTGTTGATCTAGTTTGAAGTTTCTAAATTAACTAAGAACCTATGTTACTACTAAAAGGAAACTAATATAAACAAATCACACAAACTAAAATATTACAACAACAAAAAAAAATTCTATCCTAAATAATTAAAATATTTCTACACTAAAAATAAGCAAGAAAGATAATGCAATTATTCACTTATGCTTTGAGTGTATTGAAACTAAACTACCTTACAACAAGAAATTTTCCAAATGATATATGATATGTAGATAACCTCCTATAGATATTATCTCCTTCATATCCACAGGGATGGGAAGAAGAGGATCCATCACCAGGAGCTGCTATTAATGATTTAAACCCTCTTGGAAATTAACTAATTACTTACAAATGAAATGAAATTGATTTCTACTCTATTTGATATGATGTAATAATGATAAATTGTAGGAATGAAGGAAATAAAACAACAAATCCAACCTGGAATTCACAAAACAAAGGTAAATCCAACTATGTAGTAGTTTATCCCCTTAGTTTTCCCTTTCTTTCTTTGTGTGTTCAAATGAGTCTAATGAATTGGGAATGCAAAGGAAGCAATAGGATAAGGCACTTGAACAATAACATCTTGAAGGAAATCTGTTGTAATGCAGGTGAAAGAGAGATAAAGAAGTGAACATAGCTTGAATATGTAATTTCCAAGCGGGATTGTGGCGAAGAATACTATGCAAGATACATAAAATTCTCGTGCCATTTACTTGAATACAAGCATGGAATATATAGGAATTGGTTGGGATGTGCCTTCATGCACAAGGCATCCTTAGAGTGCCAATCCATTCGGTGAAGAAGAGGCGTTAAAACTAATTAAATCTATTTAAAAACAAAAGAGGGAAGGAATACCGAGCAATTAAGACTAATTTTTGGTAATTTTTTTCACAAACACACCCTAGAATTCAAGTTAAGTGAAATCATTCATGGATAATTCTATAAAAGCATGCAGGACTACCATCCTACTTGGGTGGTGGTTTCATAATCATCGCCCAAGCAGGTGTGGCCCTGCACTAAAGGCAAAAACATGCACAAAATGAACTAGGAAGCTAGAAGAAAGTGTGAAAAAGGTAAGTAAAAATGTATACACTACAAATATACAATGTGAATGGGTTTAGAAAATTGAACACCTTCTAAAGTGACATAACTCATCATTGGGAAATTTTGTAACCATTTTATGAAAATGTAGCACATGCGCTTTCTAGTAAATACAAGAACTATAGAAAGTAAATCCTAGGCTAAAAGGGTTGGTGATAGCACCAAAAATGAAGGGTGATAACTATCTATAAGGTGAAGAAATGGAAGAAACACGGGGAGATGTGTGTAGAAAAATGTGACACGGACCTCAAACTACATAACTCACCCTTTTGACACATTGACAACACGTAAAATGGAGAAACCTACAAGTGTGACACATACAACATACCAAATGCAAATAGATAGCTACAAATGTAGTTAATGCAAGAATAGGGAATATAATAGCCACAAAGACCTAATTTTATTGCTTAAAGTATGCACACTCGCTTATAAAAATGGAAGAAGTGAAAATACATTACGAGACCAAAAATGAGGTTTGTAAATCATGGGAATTCAACCACCATTTTGGTATTGTGTCATTATAAACAAAAGAGGATGATCATTTAATGGAATTATTTTCATACTTATAGAAAATGGGAGAACAAGAGAGAAGGAGAAAGAGGTGCCAACCGAAAAAAAAGATTCAACCACTAGGGACCAATCACCATGTATTTTTCATAGAAGTGTGGGCATTTAACATGGCTCAAATCACACACCATCATATTTTTCAGGAGAGGAAATGACACTCCTAATTCATTAAATGATGGTCATGAAGTGGTTTAATATTTTATTTTCAAATTAGGTGTGGCTCCTATGTTTCCCATAGAATTTTGATGTTCATAGTTTCCCATGGCCTTTATTCCCTCAAAGATGATGTGTAGAAATAGTGTTGACCCCTATAATACATAAAACCACTCACTCCCATTTTCCTTTGTTGCACAAAGTTTCCAAGTGTTGACATTATTTTTACATTTTGAAACATAGTGTTGAGCTTAAGTGGAATCAATGAAGATATATGGGCCCCTAAAGAAAATAGGGACATTGCAATCTTATAATACATAAGGACCCCTCTCGTGCCAACCTTTTCACTACTCACTCCCATTTTGTGTTTTTTTGTTGATCACAAAGTTTCTCAAGTGTTGATATTTCTTTTTACATTTTGCATCTCTCTAACATTATCTCACATTTATTATTCCGGCCACATGAGCCTTCTAATGATGCTTTTCCTTCTCTGGGCTGCTTTTCTCATGTTTATTATCATGGCTTTAAAACTTCCAAACTATTTTCCTTAATAAAAAAACATTATCTCACAACTATTTCGTTGTCAGAGGACTTTCTCTCTTCTTTCACATTTCATTCTTTATCACTATGTCGATATGTTATTTTGCATCCTATGTTATTTTGTCAGATCCATGAGAACTTGTTTAACACTTTAATTAGAAAACCCACATAACACATGAGATTTTTTTCATCGATTTGAACCTAATTCATATTTAAACTTATTTTTCCTTTGTTGCGTGGTTACTTATGTTTGTTCCCAATTCTACACCCCACGGGCTTGTCAACACTTTCAAATAATATGAAGGATTGGAGGATGATATACTGTGTGATACATGTCATTTATAGCTGGATAATTTTTGTCATTCTCTTTAGAACCAAGCTCTTGGGATGATTGAGAAGGACATACAAAGGGGATGGCCCAATCTTGATGCTTTTGTTGCCTTAAACCAGAGTGAGATAACCCATTGGTTAACCTTAATGGAGGGGGTAGGTACTTTACACTTAGTTCATCTTGATAAATGGAAAGTCAATCTAAGCTAAGCATGGCCATAAATATAACACTCACTTGCAAGATTTGTCATAAGAATTTTATAAATACTCGGTGCATCGGACATAGGTTACTAGAGACAAAAAAAAAAATTATCTTTCATCACTTTTGATGTGGGTTTGGGTATAAGAAGGGACTTCAATGATGCTTAGAGATAGAATAATCAAGATGGTAAATGGATCTTTTATCTAGTTAGTGTGATGGTGTGGGGATAAGTATAATAGGCTTAATTTTGTAAAGAGGGGGAGTAAATGATGATTGATTTTCTAGAATAAAGCATCAACAACTACCATGATAACATGATATTATGGAAAGTAAATAACATATTATTAAGTAGTAACAATTTCTAAGTAAAAATATTTGCATTCATTGATACCCAACAACTGCAAATATTATACAGAAATCTTTAAAAAACTTAACATAAAATCTTATGCAAGAGTTCTAATGAAGTACTTATTGCTTCTATTCTCATACGCCAAATATACACTCAAAGGATGACAAAATTACTCAATAAGATGGTTTCAATAAGGATTTTAGAATTACATAAAATATTGTAGAGTAAATAATTACAAAAATACTAATTTAGTAACCAAAATACAACAATCGAGGACTGATCTAGTGTATTACATACGAAGTAATAAACACAAAATTGTAGTAAAAATTGTAACTCATCACCAAACATAAAAGATCTAGAAAAAAAAAATAGAATCATAAGTAAGGTTCTTTCATTCAAAATTTCAATTTCTTGACAAAGGGGACATGAATCAAATGCCCTTAATGATTCCCGATGGTTGTAAGTGTAACCACCTTAACACAAAAGTTTGAAAACTCAAAGTTCATATGTATTCCATATAAGAAAATGGAAACATGCAGAGTTACAACACTCTCTTTAAAATTATCAAAAATAGAAAACTAACCCCATTTTCATATGAGGATAGACCCTCATATTTATACAAAATTGGCTACGCATTTCCTTAAATTCCCCCAAAAAAAAAAAAAAAACAATCCCAAAAGGCACGGAAATGAACTCCATCTTTGGAAAATATATTTTAACTACAAAGATTCTTTTGTTAGATATCAACTTGATTCTATTTTTAGTTGCAGATATAGATGTGTGTTAGATATTTCATTTTTCTTGCTTCAACCCTTTTTGTCTTTTTATTCTATCACAATCACTCATGTGCTAAGTCACAAATTGTTTGTTCTCCTATTCCATTATTTTAACCGATTTGACACCTACCTTTTGGAGAGAATGTTTTGGGAAATGGATAACCATAGATATTCATTTGAATTTGATTCCAAAAGAACACTCTTATATATATATATATATACCTTCCCCTTTTCAAATATGTGTGAGAATCTAAAACTAATATCAGTATTCATTCTTGATATGATAATTCACACAAACCTTTCCAAGATCCATCCTTCTATGAATTATTACTTATATCTTCATGAATTTGTAACATCCTTTAAGTCTTATAAGTGAATTTCTCTCGAAAATTATAATTTCCACTCTTTTCTAGAAATGGCGGAGATGGAATTGGGAAACAGTTTAAAGAGATTTATCAAGAAACGCTTGCATCAATCTTGAAAATTTCTAGCCTAAATGAATATTTTGTTAGGATGTTGTTCATAATTGAAGACCAAGCGGAACCCACAAGACCACTAACTTCCTACATAGTTCAACCAGATTTGATGAGGAAACTCGTTAGAATGAATCCCTTCTTCTCGATGTTCCCAATTGTTTTTCACCCTACGAAGATCACATATTTCCAAAGAAATTAAAGAAGTTATGGGATCATTACAGGCCAATTATCAATGTGAAGACCATCCATATATCCCCTACATTATTTACTAGGGAAGTGATAGAGAAAGAAATCATCGTCAATGTCCATATAATGTTTGATGATGATCCCAAGAGGATATCTCCTCACTTTACCATAAAATAGCCACAATAGAGAAAGGCTCACCAATCTTGAAATATACTCAATGAAACCTTCTTCCGAGAAATCTCTAAGTGTTATTACAACCATTAAAGAGATGTAAAAGGGGTCAATTTAATCTAGTAGGTGCATCTAAGATAGTTTATGTGAATCAAATTGGTGTACTGAGCCAACTCCTATCACGATAATTAATGTGTCCGGGCTATGCTTAACCTCCAAAATTATTATACGGTGAGGTTCTAAGGCATATCTTAAATTAGGGTGTAATCTATTTGAATGGGTCTTTTATTATAGAATTTTTTTGGAATTGATTAATATTTATAAGGCCCAAGGGTGAGCATCAAGGATTTTATGGACTTGAGTATGTTTCATAGTTAGTAGGAGATATTAGATATGTTTACAAAGGTGGCTCGGGACCACAAGGAACTTGAGTATAGTGTGAAAAATGTTAGATCATATCCCTACCTTTGTTAATAATTTTGGAATTATAAATTGAGAATGTACTTAGTTATAAACATCCCTTTTTATATATGTATTCCCAAAAGTTACGTGAATTTCAAGGGTTGGGGCATAGAATCCTCACTTGGTTCCTAGTAAACATATTTATTCCTTTTTCACTTTCTTTGTTAATTCAACTATTATTTTTCTCAAATGATCATACCTCTAGATGGTAGAATAATTATCTTCTTAACAAGATCAATCTTTCATGACTTGGTTATGAGAAATGAAATTTACAAGTGAAAATATTACATCACTCATTCTGTGGATTTTCCTTACATTTTTATTTTTGTCGAGGTATTTTGAATATCTTGAAACTCTCATGGCCTCATTTCTTCTTTGGTGGATCTTTGAGTATCATGCATCTCTTTAAGTCCTTTGAATATTATCCCTTGAGATACCCATAGAACACTAAATCAATGGATCGCATCTTTGTTACATAGTTTCACTATTAATCCATTATAGAGAGTAATTCCTCAAAGCATCGATCCTTCACTATTTGACCAATTTTACCTAAAGAACCATCTAATTACTTCCTTTTCTTCACATATTCTATATTTGGCCAAATTTCAAATATCCCATGGGTTTGAAACCCTTGATACCCTAACTTGCCTTAGCCTTTGAAATTGAGTTGATGTAGCGATAGTGTTTCAATGTTCTCTTTATGTTATTGGGATGAAAAAATAAAGGTTATGGGCTAAGGAGGAATACCTATTGTGTTGGTTTGGAGGTTGATGCACGCACTCTAACTTCTCAATATGATGTGGATTGTGAGAGCTTCCTTTTGGCTATGAGTAACTACCCGAAATAAAAACAAGACCACCAAAGAAGATTTAACCAATATATGACAAAGTGGACTACCAAGCGTATGCTAGATCCGTGAAGTGTGATACTCCCTAGAAGGATGTCAATCCACTATTTTTATAAAACAAATATGAAATAACTAAAATGCATACATAAATGAATCTAGTGCTAGTATTCTGATTTGGGTACCTCATATCACTATCAGTGTCCAATCTAATTAAATACTAAAAATATGTGGGTCAAGGTCTTTCGGTCATGTTGTAGGTTGTTCAAGTGGTCTATAGGTCACGAGACAGGTCTTAATAGGGTTGGGTGAGGTGTTTAGGTTGTTTTCTATAGGCGGTGTGGTTCTAGTTTGCACAATATTGGCGAACATAGAGAGCGGTGGTTGAGGTATGACCAATCATGGTTAGGAAGAACCAACATCAGTTATGGGTAACCGGCATTGGTAGAGGTAGGCTAATAAGATTCACTAAGATTTTCTAATGGGGTTTGAGCTGAGGATAAACAGAGATGATCGAGGGCATAAAGAGGTATATGGGGATCTAGGAACAATCGAAATATATATAGGGTGGTTTTAGGTGGGTGGAGGAATGGTTGGGTTTATAGGCAAGTAAATGGTAGGGGAATGAGGGTGTAAGTGGAAAATAATAACAGAAATAGAAGAACCTAACAGACTGAAGTGGAAATAGATGATGCAGGTAAAAAGTGTACTTACTAGTGTTGCAGGTCTAATGGCTATGTGGTGGTGGTGATTGGTTGGTGGGATGGAGCTTGATGTAGTAGTGATGCTTCCCGAAATGTCACCATGAGTGCAATACTTCTAGATCTATCTTGGTGCTGGCTATGGATGCCTGTAGGTATGAAAAGGCTCTGGTTCTACTTACATGTAGTTCTCTCCTTGTCTCCTTGATCTCAGAATGTGCCAACCCAAAAACAAGGTTTCCAAGGTGAATAAATGGTAACCAAAAATGGTTCTTGGTTTATCGACGTTAGTTTCAAGATGACCGATGTTGGTTAAGGTGGGATTCCCTAGGTTTACTAAAAATGGTAGATCTTACATCATTTGGGTCAGGTTCATTCCTTTATTCACGGATCAAAATGGACGTTATGTTTTTATGAGTGAGAAGGTGGTTAGAGGAATAATAGGCCTTGATTTTTAGGCTTGGACCAAGTCTTATTCATTTATGGCAACATGTTATGAATAGGTCTATGGTGAGGTGTCCATTCATTTAATTTAATTAATAATGGAGTGAGGATGGGTATTAATTTAATTATAAATAATTAAATTAATGTTAATATAGGGTATAAGGATCATAGTTAAGGTTAATGTGTTTAAGATGGTTATTCAAAAGGGTACCAAGGGAGTGTGGCCCAATTTTGGTGTCTACAAGAGCCCATTGTTTCAAAATCCTACTTAAGTCCGAGTTGATTCATGTTGTTCCCTAGATTAGGAAACAACCCATGAAACACTAATTTACACTCTATAGATGATTAACTTTGTGTACCTTGTCCTTCTTAAAGCATAATATTCAGGACCATTTTATAATTTATTTGAAAATCATAGGTCCCATTTTAAAATGTAAGATGGTAGGTCATGATCATAGAAATTTTCCTCTTCATAAGAAAAAAATTGATCCCATAGTTGGTCCTCAAAGGACAACTAATAAGGAGGCAAAGGAATGGAGGCTGATTGGGAAAAATGGAAGAGTTGTAGAAACAAAGGATCCTCTTATCATCCAAGAGGCTGTAAAAGAAGTGGATCCCTCGGTTCATCTTAATACCCCATGTAAGGAATTGGTTATTTCTGGTTTTCATGAAAATGTTAATGAATTTGAAGATGAAAATGAAAATGAAGATCTATTTTGGAAGAGGTGGTTCTAGAAATAGAGGAAGGGGCTAGCCATGACTCGGAAGGAAATTATTTTTCTTTGCAAGTGGCTTGCAGACCTTTGTTGGATGAGGTTTCTTCTATTGGTTAGAGTTCCTTTGGTCGAGACAAGAAGAATTCCTACCCATGTCTAATGTCTTTTGAAATTCTTGTGGACTATGTTGTTGATACGTATGATTTGGCGGCCTCTCCTAAGACTCCAGTAAGTAAATCTAAACCTGTCACTCGTAGTAACTCTAGAGCTGATATTGGTAAGGACTCAGCTCTTAAGGGTAGGAAAAGTAATAAGGAATTAAGGGAGACTAACTCTAGGAGGGAAGTAGATGTTGGTATTCAGAGTACTTTGGGGAATTTGTTTCCTCGAAATAAGAAATGTTAAATGATCCTCCTCTCTTGGAACATTAGGGATTGAATAATCCCAGTAAACATAGAATTGCTAAGGATCTTAGAGTTAAAAAAAACTATTGGATATTTTCATGCTTCAAGAGACCAAAATGAATATGGACAGATTTAAAGAGGTGGGTAGGCTTATTTGGAAAGAAAGTTATTGGGAGGGGTGTAGCTCCTCGGGAGCTTTGGGAGGTGTTTTCACTTTGTGGGATCCTAGAATTGTGCATGGTGTTTTGATCCTTTCTTCCCCTAGTCATGTGGTTATGAGTTTCACGAAAATTGTCTCTAAAAATCCTAGTATGTTTCTAATATTTATGTTCCCAATAAACTCAGTGAAAGACGGAAGTTCTGGAAGGATCTCTCAGTTTTAGACAACTGTTTAAAGATAAATATTGGATTATTGGAGGTGATTTCAATACCCCCTTTCCCCTAGTGAAAAGAAAGGGGCTTGATCTCTTATTCTGAAAGTATGGAGGATTTAGCTGATTTCCTGGCCAGTAATGGTTTGTTTGATTTAGAATTGGAAGGATCCAAGTTTACTTGGGAAAATAGAAGGATGGGAACTGAGCTCATTCAGATTAGATTGGATAGATTTGTGGTGAGTCATCTTTGTATGATCAATCAACTATATTCTCTAAAAACTCTCCCCAGAATCGGATCGGATCATAATCCCATTCTTCTTGATTTGGGGATGAATCAATTGAAAAATATAGACCTTTCAGATTTGAAAAGATGTGGTTAGATCACCCTGATATTTTCAATAAAATTCAAGAATGGTGGGATATTCAAGTTTTTGGGGTTACTAGTTTTAGATTGTGTTTTAAACTGAAGCATATTAAAAGTAACCTTAAAAGATGGAATAAGGAGACTTTTGGAAATATTTTCCAGGAAAAAATTAGAATTGTTGAAGATTTAAGAAATATTGAGGAACTTATGGAGAATGATGGTCTTAATATAGTTCTCAAGGATCAAGAACAAAAACTCTTGTCTGAGTACCATGAGATCCTGGCTAAAGAAGAGGTGTATTGGAGACAAAAATCTAGGGTAAAATGGCTTAAGGAGGGTGATAGGAATACTAAATTATTCCATTTCTCTGCCACTTCCAGAGCTAATATCCTAAATATTAATGAGATAAGAAGTGAGAATGGTGAGATCTACTTAGATAGTAGGGATATCAATGCCACTATAATAAATTACTTCAAGGAGCTTTTTAAGTAGGGGCAGAGGATGGAGGAGCTGGTTTAGAATAAAGTCCTAGATATTTTCTATAATTTTATCACCCCTCTTGAAAATAGAGATATCTTAAGAGCCCCTCAGAGGAGGAAATTTGTTTTGCGATCTTTGATATGGAACCAGATAAATCTCCGAGCCCTGGATGGTTTCCTTCCTTTTTCTTTCAAAAATTCTAGGAGGTGATAAAGCATGAGGTCATTGAAATGGTCTAAGATTTTTTCAACAATGGTCATCTTTTGAGGCAAATGAATAACACTTTCATAGTCCTAGTGCCAAAAATTGTTGGTGCTAAGAAGTTAAGGATTTCAGACCTATAAGCCTGTGCAACACCAGTTATAAATTACTGACTAAAATCATAGCTAGGAGGATTAGAATGGTTCTTCCAAACTTTATTCTGGAAATCAAGGGGCTTTTGTTCTAGGAAGGAAAATTATAGACAACATTATTGTGATTCAAGAAGCCATACATTCCATTGAAAGTTCTAGAAGATCAAAATGTTTCTTAAGTTGGATATGCATAAAGCCTTTGATAGGATAACATGGTCCTTCCTCCAGGATATCTTGTTAAAGGTTGGTTTTGATAACTTCCTGGTAAACATGATAATGACCTGCATATCCACTGCTAGTTACTTAGTTTTGGTTAATGGAAAACTGGAAGGTTTTTTCCAAGCAGGTAGAGGGTTGAGACAAGGTGATCCTCTTTCACCTTTCCTTTACGTTATAATGGTTGAATCTTTGAGTAGAATCTATCAACAAGCTATGTTTTCAAACTGTATCTAGGGTATAAAAATATCTAATGGTCTTCCCTCTATCTACCTCAATCAGTTTTTGGATGATAACTTTATGATGGGGAAGGCCTCTGTCCATGAAGCCTCCAATTTTAAGGTGGTTCTTAATGATTATGAATTGGTTTTAGGATAAATGGTTAATTTCCATAAAAGTGTTGTTTTTTTCATCAATGTGGAGAATCAGGTTCAAGCCAGATTAGCTCACATCTTGGGGTGCAGGATTAAGCATTTTCCAGATTCTTATTTGGGTATGCCCCTGATCCAAAAGAATCTTGACATTTTGGTTTGGAATGCTCTGCTAGAAAGAGTTAATAGTAAACTCTCATCTTGGAAGGGTCTCTTGCTTTCTCAAGATGGTAAGATTCAATTTCTCCAAATCTCCCTTCAAGGTATTCCCATTTATGTGATGTCACTTTTCAAGCTCCCTGCTAAAATTATTGAATCCTTAGAGAAAATATAGAAGATATTCCTTTGGATGGGAGTTGTGGAGAAGTTCAAATTCCCTCTTGTGGCCTAGGAAAAAGTCACTAAACCAAAGATTTGTGGGGGTTTGGGGTTAAAAAATATTTCTCTTATGAATGAGGCCTTGATTGCCAAAGTTGGTTGGAGGATTGCTAGAGAGGAAGGTCTTTGGGTGGAAATTATAAAGATGAAATATTTGCGGAATATAGGTAGAATGGAATCCTTTTTTAATCAAGATAATCTTCTAGAGGGTCTTATTTTTGAACTTGTTTTTGGCCTCCAATAGGAAAAGGCTCTAGAATCAGTTTCTGGCATGATAGTTGGATCAAGGTTTCCCCTTAGCTAACCTAGAAATCTGGAAAAGGGTTGCTCAGTACTATGAGGAAAAAGGAAAATTTTGGATAAGTGACTTCTGGATCCAGGAGGATTCTCATCAGGTGGGAAACCATTGATCCTCCTCCAGATTTTTGATGGAGATATCCAACCCTTTTAGGCTCTCAACAAGAAATTAAGGGATTTCCACATCCCCATGTTCCAGACCAAGGAGGATTCCATTAAATGGAAAGAGGAAGATTTAGGAATTTTCTCGTTAAAAATGTACCTATATGTTAAATTTCAAGGATGATATGCAAAAGGACTATTGGGGTAAGCTTTGGGTGAAGGATCTTATCCCAAAGGTTAATATCTTTTACTGGTTGGCTGTCCAAAATAAAATTTTGACTGTGGATAATCTCAGGAAAAGGGGAATGAAGCTTCCCAATAGATGTTCTCTTTGTAGGAAAGAGGAGGAAAATGTCAACCATCTCCTCCTTTTTGCTCCTTCTCCCATGATGTGTTTGCTTCCATTCTGGATCTGTTCAATATCCAATGGACCTTTCCCTTGACTATTGAGGATTGTTGTTTTCAATGGGAGAGTCCCTTCTATTTTCCCATCTTGGTTTAGGCCTGGAATATTTCCCTCCCTCATTTTTTGGGTTTATGGAAGGCTAAGAATGATTGTATATTCTAGGATCAGAAATCTCTTCTCTTGAAAGTTAGAAGAAAATTTTGGCTGCCATTAAGGAAAATATCAAACTCTTTAAAGGCAAAGGCAAAGAAACCCTACCCGAAAAGAGAGCAAAAGTTCTTGATAAGTTTTCCCTTGGACTAGTGGAATTACACAAACCAAAAAATAAATCCAGTTGGATAAGGCCATGGAAAATGTTGTTAAGTTAAATTTTGATGGGGCATCAAAAGGAATTTGGCTCAATAGGGGAGGGGAATTTTAAGAAACAGTAAAGGTGATTGGTTGTTTGTTTATGTTGGTCCATTAGGTTGGAAAACAAATAATATAGTATTAATTAAGAATGCACTACTTGGCTAATGTCGAGGTTAGAGCTCTCCTTTGGGGGTTTTTTTGGCAAAAGAAAAAGGTTTCAAGGACATCCAGATTGAGGGTGATTCACTCATCATTATTAATGCTCTTAATAATCAGGGTTCCATTAATTGGCCCTTAAGAAATATCCTCAATGATGTTAAGGAAACTTTAAAATATTTTGTAAAGGTTTCTTATAATCATACTTTACGTCAAGGGAACAAGTGTGTAGATAAGATGGCTAATTATGGAGCCATTAGTAATGATTACAAGATCTGGTGTAAAGGAGATGATTTACCCATAGACATTAATGAAACCATTATTAGAGATAGAGGGCACTAAGTTTGATGATGTTGGCATGAGTGAGCTCTGGGTCTATGACAACTTACTTAATAAGTTGTATTCCTCGGTTTCTGTTAGTGTGAAAGGGGGTTTGATTTTGAGAAGTGTTAACAATCGGGGAAAGTTTGGTTTTATGAAGATGGGTGGTGATAGAATCAGGGTTGAACCAACTAGCTAGAACATTGAAGCTTTTAATCAGCATTTGTGGAACAAGCTTAAGATTGGGGGTTTCAATAATTTCATTACCAAATTACATGGTCACAACCCCTCCCTATCAAAGGATTTTGGAAAAGATTGGAAAGAGGGAAAGTTTAAGGTCGAGGTATGGAAATTGAGGTTTCAAAGTCCACCATTTCCCTTGTGATGAAGATGAAAATGGATGGGCTCAAAATTTTAAGGATAGAACCTACAGAGAGCATGAAATTGAGATTTTCTTCATGGGTATGGAAAGGTGCTCTTTCTTTACTAATGGTATTTCTAGGTCATGTATCCCGAATATGGAGAGATTTTTCCTTCAAATCATGAAGTATATAACTCTAGAAGGAAAATACCAAAAATCTATACTCATCATATGACCCTTCTGAATATGTTCCGCCATAAGGTCATGGTGAGCATCCCTTTCTTTATGTTTGTATTTGACAAATTCTTTAATGGCATTCCAGCAGGAAGGTAGAGATGCCTTTACATGAAGGGCTCATCCTTCGTTGTTTGAAAATGGGAAACCTATTTTGAATTCTTCTCTGAAAGATAAGGTGGAAGAGGATGATCTCACTCTTGCAGAATGCCTTACTAAGATGAAGGCTGGGAAATGTAAAAATGTGGGGAGGATTCTGGTAAAGAGAAGAGTGAGGAAGGTTGTGGTGAAGTGAGCACCTCAAGAAAGAGGGATTGGGATGGTAATTTTAAGGGTTTCAAGGATTGGAGTAGAAAGGTTCAGTACTTAGAGGGTGTGCTTCAGGCGATGGAGGAAACCAATGTTGGTCAAAGGGAAACTATGTTGGATGTCATTAATGCTTCTAAGAAAATTATCTCTCAGTGAAGTCCAAACAAAAGGTTCTAGAGCTGGAGTATCAGGTCAAAAAGTTGAGTGATAGGTTGGAAGGGATGGAGGAAGGCACTAAAAGGAGGAATTTCAATTTACACATCAGTAGTTCCGAGGACGAGCTAGAGGAAGACATAAATGTCAAGGGCACTGAGATCAAAGGTAGTCATGCTAGTAGTAGTGAAGGTTCTCCTAAAAATTAGCTAGGTTTTCTAGGACTGTTGGTAAACTTTTGGTGAACTTCTATAGTTTGATGGTTTAGGGCCAGTTTTCTTTTTCTTTGTTTTACTCTCTTTGGTTTAAAGTCCTAATCTTCATTATAAGAGTTAAGCATGTTTAACTCCTTTTGTGGACTTTTCTATTTCTTTCTTTCTCATTGGTTTTTGTTCCTCCTTTTGTAAGGCCCTTGGGAATCGATCCCTATTTTTACCTTATCTAATAAAAATAATTTGTTCCATAATTGTGGGAGAGGGAAAAAAAAATTACAATAGAACTCTTTGGTGTTACTAAATCTATGTGAAGCAGAGTCTCAAAACACTACTTCACTCTAATTATAGGTATTGGTTTAGAATCGCACAACATTGGATCCTGCTCAAGGATGGGTACCCCCATACGGTGCCACAAACAACCAAAAACCAAAATTTTCCCAAAACACAAACCATATGCCTAGTCCATTGGGTAAGGAGTCATGGGGAAAAATACACATGGTATCTTAAACATATACATAACATGTCATGGGTATAATTACAATGAAAAAAACTTGGGCATTTTACCAAAGCACAAAAAGGAAATAACAAAACAAAACAATGAAACTATACATTATATAAAGGACATACCTGAATATTTGATTTAGTCCAAGAAATTCTTGAGATGCCTACCATTACAAGAAACTCTAGCAAGTGTCCCTCCAAATCTCTCAGGAAGAAAGTGTGCTCTCTAATCATAATGTCAATGGAGTAAGGTCCCAGCTATAGGTAATGAAATTTTCTATGCTTTCCTTTTCATCATTATTGTTATCTCATAATAGAACCAAGTTTCCCATATGAAAATTTTTTTGGGGTAACATTTTTATCAAATATTTTTTTGAGCTTCTCCCTGAAATTAACATGCCTTTGATGGGATTCCCTTCTTACTTCATCAAACTCCATAATTTGGTTGATCCTAGATTTATAAGGATTCACTCCTTTCCCATCCTCTAACTACTACATGAAATGATAAGCTGATAGTTGCAAGTGAAGAGTAGAAGAGTTTAAGCCCCATAAACAAACTCAAAGGGTCTCTTACCAATATACCTTTTGGTAGTAACTCTATCTTCCCATAGTGAAAACTTGAGCTACTCTCCCCACTTCCTTTTATTTGTTTCTAATGTCCTCCTGAGGATTTTGAGCATGTTCTTGTTGCTTGATTATGTTTTTCCATTTCCTTGGGGATTTGATTTTCATGCATAGGATAAGGTTATACCATACTCATGGCATTATCAATAACTAACTTAGTGGGGACCCCAAACCTACAAATTATGTGATTAAGGATGAATTCCATAACCACTTGATGATTTTCCTTCTTGGTAGGGATAACTTCAACCCATTTGGTGAAATAATCATTAGCCACTAATATCTATTTATGGCTAAAGCACTTTAGGAATCTAATATCTCACCTATAAAATCTAATCCCCATTATTTGAATGGAGCCTCTACTGAGATAGGCTATAGGGGAAGAGATCCAAAAGATTTCATCCTTCCTAAGAAACATTGGCAACTCTCACATTTTTGAACTAGAAGGGATACATATTTGAAAAGGGAAGGCCACCAATATCATGCTCTTAAGATTTTATGGGCAGTAACTCTTCCAAAAATGACCACCACACAATCCTCCATGAAACTCAACAATAATCTTAGGGGCCTCATCATTTGTTATTCATTTCAATAGGATTCCTTTCGGTCTTTTCCAAGCCAATCCATGATTAGTTAAGATGTATTTTTGGGAAACCAACTTGAGTGTCCTTCTTTGATTCTTTGTTTAGGTAAACAAGACAATTCATGTTTCTTAAATGGTACACTATGTCTTTGTACCAAACTTAGTTAATCAATTTTTCATGAGGGTGTTGTTCATCCTCTTCAACATTATGTATCTCCATTACCTGCAAATTACTTTTTGCCATCATCCATGCTAATCCCAAGCCTCTAACAATATTTTTGGTTTGAATCTCCATATCATACTCTTGAATCTTGTTCACCCACCTACACCTCTTGCTTGACATATCCATTTGTGATAAGATGTCTTTCACCATTGTATGAGGTACATAGGCTATGATTTTAGAACTCAGAATATAGGGTCTGAAAATTTTAGTAGCTTTTACCAAGGCAAAATCTTGTTTCTCCATAATGGAATATTTCAACTCAGACTCCATGTAAAGCTTTACTGAAAATGAAATGGGTTTCTCATGCCCCTCTTCATCCTTCTCTGTAACAACATATGAAGCAATTGCATTTTTTTAGGAAAAGAAAACATCTGAAACTCATTTTTATAATCAAGGATGGTTAATATAGGGGTAGTTTTGAGTGTCTCCTTTATTCCTTCAAATTATTGGATAGCCCCATCTTCCCACTTAATAACTTTGTCTTTCATTAACATTTTTTGATGGGGAGAGTGATCTTAGCAAAGTTAGAGATAAATCTTCTTACAAAATTTATTTTTCCAAAGAAAGATTGGATACCCTTTTTAGACATGGGGATGGGGACTTTATCAATTTCTTCCACCCTTTTAAGGTCTATCATAACTCCCTCTTGTGATACTATATGTCCCAACAACTCTAATTTTTGTACCCCAAAATGACACTTCTTTGGGTTTAATGAGATCTCATATTCTCTACATCTGATCAATATCTTTTCAAGGTGATCCAAATGGTCACCCCTTTTTCTAGAAAAGACAATTATATCATGTTGATATACTAAACTCGAAATCATTAATAAAACCAAATAAGGCCACATCCGTGGCTCTTTGAAAATTTTCTTTAGCATTCATTAATCTAAAAGGAATCCTAACATAGACGTATGTTCCCCAAGGAGTGTTGAAAGCATTTTTAAATTGTTTTGATTATTTCACCACTACCGGTTATAACCTCGAGAAGCCATATAATGTCGATAGTAGCTTAGATCATGTTACCTTTTTTAGTATATTTTCTATGTTGGGAAATTGGTAATTATCTTTGAGTGATTCTTTGTTTAAATTCTTGAAATCTACATAAATCCTAATATCCCAATTATTTTTTCTAACTGGTACCAAGTTTTCCACCTATGAGGTGTATCTAGTGGGTATGATTATCCCACCATCTCTCAATTTTTAACTCCTCTTGCATCTTAGTTGAAAGGACGAGGTTGATAGTCATTTACTTTTGCCCAAAGGGCTTAATATGAGGCTCCAATGGTATCTCATGTTGAAACAAATCATCCTTGTAAGCATTTAACTCATAATAAGACCATGTAAGACAATCCTATTTGTTTCCTAAGTAGTTTCGTATAATCTTATATTTCTTCTTCATTCATGTTACTTCGTAACCAAATATTTCTTAGGTTTTGAGAAGTTTCTAAATAACACTCCACAAGATCTCTACGTGCATAGATTTTCTCATAACTTTGTCCACACTATCAAAATTTGATTCAAGGCTAACTCCTTTAGGAATGTTATTTTTTTTAACTAAATTAAATTCCTCCCAAAGAGGGTTTCCTTTCATTCACACAGCACCACCATAGGTTCTAGGTCAATGAGTTGATTCATACACTCACCTCAGCAATTTAAAAACCTTTGGATCTAAGCATCATCCTCAAAAAGTTGTAAATGCTAAATGTTATTAGGGACTGAGGGTCTAACCATCACTTCTACTTCATAATTGCAATATGGAGACACTATTTCATTAGCATACTGAGAAGATAGGACATCCAACTTTGCAGGTTTTGCATTCTTGAGTTATATCATGGTAGAGGAGTTTAAAATAATTAAATAATTAAATGAGATCCCACACTTTGTATGCTTATATTATTTCTACCTCTGATTTTTTGTTACATATATTATT
The DNA here is from genome assembly GCA_018340775.1 of Taxus wallichiana var. yunnanensis. NCBI lineage: Eukaryota > Viridiplantae > Streptophyta > Pinopsida > Cupressales > Taxaceae > Taxus > Taxus wallichiana. Next base: position 638,456,747 of record CM031243.1, on the reverse strand, counting down.
CTAACATGGTTTAAAATTAACTCAAAACTCCTTTAATAATGATATTTTTAATCATGTTCCTCATGCTACTTGCCTCTTAAACCAAGGTTCAATGCTTCATATTTATCTATATTATTGGTAAATTCAAATTTTATTTTGAAAGAGAATTGGTTTGGATAATTAAAAACCACTCCAAATCCATTTCCAATATTAGAACATGCTCCATCAAAAATCATAGTCCATGGGACATTACCATCTTCAAGGTGTGCATTTATAACCATACATTGATCCTCAAATTTTACACAACCTATAAATTTACCTAAGTTTTTATCAACAAATAATACTTAATAAGAAGCATTCATGGGGTCTTTAATACGGTGCAACATTTTATCCACTCCATATAGTTTGAATAGTTTTCCTTCCAAGGGTATGGAAGCAAAAGAAATGTCCATTTGAATACCGACCTACACTAGCATCCCATTTTCTTGATAACAACATGCCCCATTTAGCAGGGTAGTCAACTATAACCACATTCATAGTTAAATATTTTCTAGGATAAGGAACAAGTTGCACTACCAAACCTTTGACATATCCAACAACAGGTACCTCTCTTGAATTCATTTAAAAATGCCTCCCAAAAGTTGTTATTTTTATTTTCAAATCATTCATGACTTCTAAAGGCATGATGTTAAGGATTCCCTTGAATAAAACATGTAATTATGGAGAATACTTTCATTGACAATGAGAGTATTGAATGTTAGAGTAGGTATTTACCTTAGCTCATGTTCACCTAGGTACTTTATTTACCTTTATTATATTTATCCTCACCCACTTATGTGTGTGGATGTTTCCTTTATTTATTTAGATATTAGGGGGATATTATCTAGTTGTTAGGTATAGTTCTTTCCTTGATCTATGGTATTGACTAGATCCTTGATGTCTAGTTCTCTCATAAATCTATGGACTTAACTAGTTCTTTGATGACTAGTTCTTTCCATGATTTATGGCTTGATCTATGACCTTGACTGGTTCTTAGATTGTTATTCCTTTCCTATATAAGAAAGGCCCATTCTCATTGTATTTCATTGAGTTCCATAATAATATATGATATTGCTGCTCATTTGTTTGCAAAGGTTTTATGTAAAGTTATTATGGCAAATTACTTTCATCTTATTGATCATGGTGTTTGATTAGCATATGTGTTCTTGGCTTGGTATGATATGGTTATCGTTCCTTTTATGGTATCAAAGCAGAGATTTTTGTTGACATCCATCTTTTAGTTTTGTTTTCAAGCATTTTTTTATATTCATATAATCAGATTTATTTGTATTTTGTCGTTGTGTGCATTTTTATGCAAAATAAAGGAAAATAAGGCATGAAAACCCTAAGATTGACTATAAACTCAGCCATTTCTAGAGGTAATCATTTTTTTGGTTTTTTTTGGTGATTACAGAGAGTCACAATAGTTTACCTCGTGATTCACTTCATACGTAAAAGAAAACATGAAATTATTTTTTGGGTTTTGCTAGGTTTTTGAGATCTCGACCTAGGTTTTTTTGTTACGCGTAACATTTTTGGTTTGCACTACAGGAGGTATTTTTGGAAAGACATTTCTTTCCTTTTATGGTAGGGGTCCACGGGCAAGATTTACTATTTCGTTTTGCATGATTTACTATTTCAGTATGGAAAAAAATTTACTGACGTGGTCATATGGTATGGTCATATGAGGGATTAATGCTTGTGATTCATACTAGTAGGTGCTTAACTCCAACCCCCTTTCATTTTATTGGTGTGGTGAAGGAAAGAACATTTTATTCTATTTTAGTGGCAACTAAAATAAATAAGATAAAGATAATATTGAAAAAAATTGTATCTTTTGATCGGTAACTCGGTTTTGAGTGCCGTTTTTTGCAAAAGTGATTTTTTTATGCTCTTTCCATTGGAAATATTTATTTTGGGAATCATACTATAATTATAAAGTGTCATTTTGTAACACACACTCATTATAAAGTGCATTAGATCATTTGGTTCTTGTTACATTGTTTAGTTCTTGCATTTCTTTTGGTGATTTTTGATTATGACATCTTTATCTACTTCGCATTAGATCATGTTGAGTGTTAACAACACATAATTACCACACATAGAAACCAAGAATGGAAAAAATAATTAAGCGGAAAATATTATGGGCTTTAACTTATTCACAACAACTAGTGTTCACTTGAGAATATAAGAAATTTCAGTACTAGTGCAAATTTCATGAGTGTATGGGTTTGATAGGAACTTATGTAAGTGGTAGTATTTTGTTTCATTTGGAAAAGTATGACTTTCCTTTCAAAATATGGGAGAAATAGGAGGATTTATTTGGTAAGGTGGATCATATAAGAGCCATGCAACTTGAAATTGAGATCACCTCTCTTAATCCTAAATATTTTCCAACAATTATAGACTATCTTACTAAGTTCAAGCATTTTTGACACAATTAAAGGGGAATGGAAGAGATAAGAAAGATGAAGAGTGTTTTTACTTGATTCTATCCAAGTTGAGAGGACCATTCCAATTTTTTCTTATACCTTTTTCTCTAGCATGGATGCCTTAGGTGACACATTCAAAATGCCTAACTTAGAAACTTTTTGTGAAATACTTACTAGGGAAGAATCCAAATTGTCTCACCTTGAGTCTTCCACCTCTTAAAAGGCATTAGTCGCATCTAATCCTAAGGGTAAGGGAAAACCAAACATTAGTAAAACCAAATCTAACCCATCTCCATCTCAAAATTCTCCTTAACCCAAAGAAAACAACTCAAAACCCAAGGATTATTCTAAATCCAATAATAATTCTAGTCATTCATGCTCTTTTTGTGGGGGTAGTAATCATGAAGAAAATAGGTGTTATAAGCGAATGCAAGCCTTAGTGGATGCAAATGAGAAACAAAAATTTCTATCTCCACACAACCTCCTTCTAATCAACATGGCAAAACACTTAATGTTGTTGGGAGATCTCACCACTTACGATATATTGGGTTATTGATTTTGGTGCTTCTCATCACATGACTTCTTCCAAGGAGACTTTTTTTCTCTAGGTTTGAGTTCTACTTCCAAAATTTGAAGTTGAAGATTCTTCCTTTCTTTCTGTTAAAGAAAAAGGTGATATACAACTTGATGGTGATAGTATCAAGATGAACTATATGTTCCTAACATCACTACAATTTTTTTATGTATATCAAATTTGTCATTTTGGTCAAGGAAAAATAAAGTGACTTTTACACCACATGGAGCAAGTATACAAACTTTTTAGAGCCTCATTCACTATTTTCTCAGGTATTGTTGATCATAGTACTAGACTATATCACTTTGAGGGTTTTGATGACACTCTTTCTATAGGGTTAGCATTGGTTTCTCATGCAGATTCAGAGAGTAAGATTTGGCATCAAATATTTGGACATCTTAATTACAAATATTTGAAGGAGTTGAGCATTCATGGTATGGTAGATGGTCTTCCTAGATTTTCTTGTCTTGAGGATTTTGTCATGGTTGTGTATTATGGAAACAACACTAATATCCTTTTCCTAAGAATTTTCTAAGAGAGCTTCTTCACCACTTGAGCTTGTGCATAGTGACTTGATGGTTTTTCCTACCCCATCTTTCAATGGAGCTAAGTATGCACGTATTTATATTGATAATTTCTCGAGGCGTACTTGGGTTTATTTTCTCAAGAAAAATTGTGATGTTTTTTCACACTTCAAAGTATTCAAGGTTGTGGTTTCAGAAATAATCTTCTATTAGCATAAAGAACCTTCAATCGATAATGGGGAGTACTTCAAAGATGATTTTTCTAACTTTTTGGCAACTCAAGGCATTATTCACCAACATTTTTGTTCCTCATACTCCATAATAGAATGGCTTAATAAAGGAAAAGAAGAATAGAAATTTGAAGAAAATGGCTAACTTTATGATGCATTCTACTGAGATATACCTCCTATCTATTGGGAAGAAGCGCTTAATTGTGCTAACTCGCATTTAAATCACACACCACACAAAGCACTTGAGAATTCGACTCTAGAGGAAGCTTGGTGCAACACTAAGCTAGATGTCTCATTTTTTTGAGTCTTTGGGAGCCATGTTTGGGCCTTTTTGCAAAATAAGAAAAGGAAAGACTTGGATAAGAAGAGTGTTCCTTTGATCTTTGTAGGGTATTGTGAGGACATGAGAGCTTATCATCTTTTAGATCCCGATACACATGATGTTCTTTTTTGAACACATATTCAAATTAATGAGCACTTCACTCCTCATGATTTTTTATCTTCTTCCATGTCTCCTTCTTCTTCATCAGCTCATCTTGAGGATCCTTTCTTTTAGGAGACTGATTAGGAGGTTATAGATGTCATTGAGGATCATATTCCCATTGATGTTGTCACTTATGCCTAAGTGGGCTCATACTACGCTTCTCGAGGCAGCACCTTTCATAGAGGATCTTCCACCCACTAGGCATCATCACGCACATTCTATGGGTTTTGTACTTTTGTATCAAGTAGATTCTAAGGATCCACGTATTTTCAAAGTCTCATGGGATACAGGAGTGGGATGATGCGATGGCATCTAATATTCTTCTTTGATGAAGAATCATACTTGGGATTTGGTATCTCTTCCTAAAGGAATAAATATGGTTATGTGTAAGTGAGTATATCAAACCAAATACGTGGTGATGGGTCCATTGAAAGTATAAGGCTCATCTTATTACAAAGGGTTTTTCACAAGTTAAAGGTATTGATAACTTTGATACTTTTGCATCCATTGCAACATGGATTTTGTATGCCTTGTACTTGCTATTGCTGCATCACAGGGGTGGCCCTTATACTAGATGGATGTGAAGAGTTCCTTCTTACATGGAGATCTACAAGAGGAAATATACATGGAGCAACCGACTAGATTCTTTTAGGATTCTTCTCTTATTTGTCGGCTCCAAAGGTCTCTCTACGGTCTCAAACAAGCCCTCATGCTTGGTATGAAAGATGGATTCTTTTCTTCTATCTACTGATTTTTTTTTCTTTGCCACTCGATCATATAGTGTATCCCCAACATGTTGGTGAGGATATTGTGATACTTGTCTTGTATTTTGATGGTCTATTACTTCTTTTTGTATAGATTTACCCCGTAAATATAGACATGAAACATGAGACATGCAGGGATGTCCCGATGCTCGGGAGTTCCGCAAACCCGAAACACTTCCTAGGCCAATCGGGTCTTGGAGTCGGGAAAACAAGTCGGGAAAGCATGGGGCGAAACATGTCGAGCCATCCTCCAAACCCGATGCACATGCAGGTCCATTTTCCGACCCCGAAACAAAGGAAATCTTGGAAATACTAGCGGAAGCGGGTTTTGGGAAAACACAAGCATCAAACACATGTCGAGGCATCCTCCAAACCCGATGCAAATGCAGAGGAGAACCCCGAACCCGACAGGCAGAAGACCCTGACGCGGGAAATATTCAGATCGCCATAACTTTTTACAGGGAGCTCGATTCACACAAGGTTGGACTTTTCGGAAAGCTCTCAGGTGTCCTCTACCCAACTACGACTGGATATCTTTAATTGGGTGGGAACAAGTTCTTAAAAATGCAAAAATACAGTTCCGCCATATTTTGAGTTTGTTGGGGATCTCACCTACCGCCATGATGAGATGAGTTAGGTGCAGTCTTGGAGGTGGTTGGGGCAGAATTCAATCATTCTCTTCTCCCTCATTTTTCCTCATATAAATGGTAAGGAGAGGCTCTTTGAAAAAAGTTGGACAATTTTGTTTTGCATCCTCCCTTCTTCCCTTGCTTGCAAGAGAATTTGTGGAGCTTTCAAACCTCCCATACGGGTTGTAATGCCAGTTTTTTTTGCCTCTTGGCCACTGCAATGTACTGTATCGACTCTTGAGCAATAATATATATATGTTTGTGATTGATTCTCAACCCTCTCATGTATTCATTGTTGTCATTTTGATCTCTTATTGCAGTTTGGTTACCTGTGCATGGTGTTTGTATTGCATCTATGTGGTCTGTGTTAAATTTGCAAAACAAGTGTCTAACATTCCTCGGTGCATCACCTTTGTAGTTTAGGTTTTATTTTATGCATTTTCTTACCCTGTCTCCTTGGCAAGTTAGATTAGGTTTTAGTAAACCCTCTGCATTTTATTTGTGCATCTGAACAGAGGAATAGGAACCGGCCTTCATCCGGAGAGCTTTTCCGATTTCGCAAGGTCCCACACTTGGGAAAAGCTCCATGTTGTGCAATCGCACTGAGAGTCTCAACCCATCGTGTTGCAGAGTCCCAGGGGTGCTGCGATTCGACACCAATAGTTTTGGCACACCCGGTGGGACCAAGAGGTCATTCCACAAGATTTGAAGGAGTTTTCATGAAATTCGACTAAGAAATTGCAAGTTTTAAAATTTTGGATTTTGCACCTTCCAGGCTGAACTCCGAAATCAATTTTCAAGGGCTTAACTTGCTCAAAACAAGTCAAAATTTCACCAGTTGGTAGATCTGAGGGTAATCTTCAAAAGGGTATCTTTAGTTTTTTGAGATTTTGACTTTCAAAATTTCATGCTTTTTAGTGTTTCGGGTTTTCGAGGTCCGAGAACATCAAAGCAGACCCAACAGTCATTTCGGTTTTGGGGATGCATTGCATGGTCCTATTCCCAATAGTCATTTTGGTTTTCCAGGGTGTCGGGCATGTTCCAAGTTCCGACACATGGCAATTCAGGTTTTGTGAGTTGCATTGCATGACCTGAGTTCCACCTGTACCTTTTCGGGGATCCACAGCTGCACAACAAGGCCCGAATTCCGAATTGAAGATTGTCTCCTCTGGGTCCTTCAAAGTTTAAATTATATTTTCAATATTGTCAAGTTTGGTGTGTAACTTGGCAAAATCCAGCCTTTTAGAGGCTTGTTATCTAACACATCTGGCGACTCCGAAGGGATAGAATTCAGCGGTGTAGCAGCACAAGTTGCCCAGGCACATGAGAAGAATTCGAACCAGTCTAATACTCGAGAAGAGGGGCTATTTTTCCACTTGCAACTTTCACCAGCAGAGGAAGGAGAGGAAGAAGACCACAAAGATCACCATCTCCACCTAACAGGACTTTGTCTACACCTCCACCTGGTAGGCCTTTTCTCGCATCAACCAGGGTTCTTAGGCCAATCATAATGGCACATCTACCACCGAATCCCTTTGTCAATTTCACGGGTAGTCCACTTGCCCTAAATGCTCGTAATCAAATTCCAAATTGCAGCTAAAGAATATACCCTATTTCACAGAGAAAATCATACTACTCCTATTGATCACATCCAGATATTGCTAATGCATGTGCAATCCACGAAATAAATGAAATGGATGTTATAGTCAAGTTATTGGCTTCATCTTTCAAAGGTAAGGCCTTACAATGGTTTAGGAGCCTAACAGGGTCTATTACGAATTGGAACCAACTTTGTTCAGCTCTTTGCAACCAATTCGGGGAGAGGGCAGACAATTTATCTTTATTGGAACAATTGACAACAATCAAAAGGGCTCCTAACGAACAAATGACAGATTTCAACTTCAGATTCCAACGGACATGGGACAGGATTCCAATAGCCATTAGACCAACCGCCGAAGGAGCATTCCTTTATTTCTTAAAGGCTATAAATTCAGACATAGCCATGATGATCCAATCAATGGGAGGGACAACGCTGCTAGGGGCCTACGACACAACTATCAGAGCAGAGAACTATTTGATCCAAGTTGGCAAGCTTGCACCAAGGCCACCAATGCCTCTCTATCCGATATGGGAAATCCTACAACCAGTCAAGCACCAGAGTTGAATCCCATTCCAACTCCTAGAAATCAAAGCAATAATGAGGCATCGACTTCTTCAAATACTTCAAAGGAATTGCAGGAGGTTATGAAACAACTACAGAACCTTGGAAATGAGCTAGTGACTATCAAAAGACAACAAGCTCAAAGTTCTAGACCATATCAGCCTCAAGCACAGTACCAAGCTAGGCCCTCATACCAACAAAATAGACCACCAGCTCAGGCTACAAATCAAAACCAAAACCAAGGACAACCTCAAGCTGCCAGGCCATTTCGACCATATGATCCAAATGCAATGACGCCCTCAAGAGCCTTGGTTCCAATACAAAATAACATGGCACAGGAGTACGACTGGTGTTACCCTTGCAATCTACCTCACAATCAGCAAGCATGTTTCAATGGTGCACTAAATCAAGCCCTGATGGTGCAAACCATTGGTGTGCCTCAAGAACCAAGCCAAGAAGGGAATCAACAACAAGAAACAAAACAAGAAGGACCTCCAACAGAAACCACATTGCAAATTGGCAAACGGAAGACTTCTGTGGAGTTAACCAACAACCTTTTCAAGGCGTGGCTGCCAACACACGGTCAAAGAAGAGAAACATAGAAGAGGGACAACCATCTAATCCAGTTGTTTCTCAACCCACTCTTACACAACAAGGGGTCGATAGACCAAACATAACTCCAAATGTGCAAAATCAGCCTAAGGTACCTGTTGTAGCAACACATACACCTGTTCAAGCTCCAGAAAAGTTTGCACCAAGTAAGGGACAACAAAAGGACAATTCATCCCCCTTCAACATCATCGATCAAATGAAGAAGACACATGTGAACATTTCCATGTGGGAATCACTCATGATCCTGTGGCAACGAGATTTATCAAAGTCAGCAATGGCTAATTGGTCTCGCCACAAATGTATCAAACCAGGGGACATGAGAAAGTTCTCACTAATGCAAAGGTAAACATGATGGGGGCCGATAAGAAAAAAAATTTGAAGCCTCCACCATTCTATGTTTCGTTGATTGTTGGAAACCACTTGGTACACAACTGCATGATAGATTCAGGGGCAAGTAGTTCAGTGATGCCGAAGCAAATAGCGGATCAACTAGGTTTGAAGTATGAACCAGTGTTAAAAGGAGTAGTACAGCTAGATGGAACGGCAGTGGGAACAGTTGGGGTCATCAAGGGGTTAAGCCTAACACTACATTCATGTCCTAATGTTACAGTTCTGCAAGATGTGTCTGTGATTGACCTTCCGCCACTCTTTGCGTTGTGTCTATCAAGGGACTTCACTGCAAAAATCGGTGGATATTTATCTGCAGATTGGTCACACATGATTTTTAGGACAAGGTATGGAGCTAAAGCAACAATCAGGTCAGAACCAATTGCCAATTTCCATATTGAGCCTCATGTACCAAGTCCTATCAATGCAAATTGCTCAGCTTTTGATCAGGAGGAGTGTTCAAGTGATCTAGAAGCAGGTACTAAGGTCGAGGGAATTCCTGATTTAACTTTGGATGAATGGGCAAACAAGAGTCATGAATTTGACCCATACAAGGAAATTGAAGAATCTGAATTGGGTGTGTATTGTGTACATGAAGAAAATTCACCCATTCCCGACATCATTCAGCCTGAACAAAAGGATGAAAGCAAAGTTTGGAAATTATTCTTCGATGGTTCGAGAAGCAGACAAGGTGCTGGAGGTGGTGCAATGTTGATTTCACCACAAGACATCAAATATTATTCAGCTTTTCGTTTCCAGTTTTCTTGTTCAAACAACACAGCTGAATATGAGGCCTTGATTCATGGACTTCATTGGGCCAGAAAAAGGGCATAAAGAACTTACAGGTGTTTGGAGATAGTGAGCTAATCATCAACCAAGTCAGGGGACAACATGCTACAAAGAATGACCTGCTAAAGAGCTACAAGAATAGGGTATGGGACCTCATTGAGGATTTCAAGCTTTCAACATCAGTGTCCATACCTGTGAAGAAAAAAAGAAGTCACAGATAGGCTCGCAGAGTTGGAGCAACGTTTGATGTGGTTGAAAACATCAAAAGGGAAAAACACAGCCACATATCCATGTGATTGTGAGGCCAAGCCCAGATAATAACACAAGTCTGGGTGTGTTTGAGAACGATCAATAGATCGTCAATTTCTTACAAGAAGAAGCTGAATTCTCAGCTAGAAATCAGGATAGGCTAGAGCAGCAGTATGGGGATCAAGTAGTGCAACTGCGGACAAACAAGCTTCCTAAGGGTTTAGTAACGTTGGAGTCTATCTTCAACCCTAACGACCAGTTTCCGTAGGAAAAGGCTAACATACAGGTCAAGAGAGAAGATTCAGAGCCAATTCTGGTTGGGGAAGGCAAAACACTTCAAATTGGTAAAGTGGCCACTGAGCAAGAGAAATCAGATTTCATACAGCTTTGCCAAGAATTTCCAGATGTCTTCGCTTGGAGCTATGAAGACTTAAGAGGATTCAATCCAAAGTTGGCACAACATACCATAGAATTGGATCCAGATGCTAAACCCATCGTGCAGCGAGACCACCAACCCTCACATTGAGCCTCTAATGAAGAAAGAGCTTAAACAAGCTAATAGAGGCAAGCATTATATTCCCGATCAAGCACTCAAGGGTCAGGGTTGCAAACTTGGTTCCGGTCAGAAGAAGAGCGGAGAAATCAGTTGTGTGTAGATTTCCGAGACCTCAATAGGCATCTCTCAAAGACCATTACCCACTTCCTTCAATGGAACAAATATTGCAAGTAGTATCCGGTTCGAGAGATTCTCTCCTAGATGGCTACCTAGGCTACTCAGGGTATAATCAGGTGATGGTGAAAGAAGATGACCAATTCAAGACGGCTTTCACCACCAAATGGGGGACCTATGCCTACAAGAAGATGCCATTTGGGCTATCAAATGCTGGAGCCACCTTCCAAAGGGCAATGGATATGGCATTTAAGGGGTTGATCAACAAAATAGTTCTGATATATCTTGACGACATCACTGTATTCTCAAAAAATGCAGTGGATCACCTCTTACATTTGAGGCAAGTATTTCAGAGATGTAGAAGATTTGGGGTATCATTGAATCCCAAAAAGTGCATATTCTTGGCTCACGAGGGAAAACTTCTAGGCCATATTGTTTCAAAGGAAGGGTTGACGATTGACCCAGAAAGAGTTGAAGCAATTCAAGCATTGCCATTGCCAAGTCACAAGAAGGCTCTTCAAAGCTTCTTGGGAAGGATCAATTTTGTCCGCAGGTTTGTTCCAAACTTTGCAGCTCTCGTAAAGCCAATAACATTGATGTTAAAGAAGAGCATGGCATTTAAGTGGACATCTGAAGGCAAGGCAAGTTTTGAGGCAATAAAAGAGGCTATATCTCAAGCCCCAACTCTCATCAATCCAGACTTCTCCAAGGACTTCATGCTATATGCCTTCGGTGGTGGAGACACAATTTCTGCAATCCTGGCACAACAAAACAAAGAAGGATTAGAACAACCAGTTGCTTTCTTCAGTCAAGGCTTGAGGAATACGAAACTAGATACTCTTTCATTGAAAAGCATGTACTTGCAGTGATCAGAGCTTAAAGAAATTCAAGCACCTAGTCTCAAACAACAAGATCCAATTATTGGTCTCTCATGCGGAGTCAAGGACTTCCTTCTAAACAAGGATCTGAATGAGAAACGTGTAGGATGGATCACTCGTGTCATGGAATATGACATCGAGATCAAGGTCACTAAACTAGTACGTGGAAAGGGACTATGTGAACAACTAGCCTTGAGTCAACAAGTTGAAGCAGGTGATGAAAAAGAGACTACCTTGGTACTACAGATGGTCAAGAACATGAAAATGATGATGTGCCTACTCCTTGTTGGACTCATAATATGATACACTTCCTACAGATAGGACTATGCCCTCCAGAAATGAGCAAAGCAAAGAGGAGATACTTTAGATTACAAGCCATTCCATATGTGCTTGTTGATGGTGTTTTGTTCAAGAAAGACATCAATGGAGTTCTATTGAGGTGCATTGGGACAGGTCAAATTGAGAGGGTGTTACGAGATTTTCACGATGGAGATTCTGAGGACATTTTTCCCCACGAGTAACAGCTCTCAAGATAATGAAGGCAGGGTATTATTGGCCCACAGTGTTCAATGACTGCTATACATGGATAAGAAAGTGTAAGAAATGTGCACTCTTCACAGGCAAAGAAAGACTAGCAGCACTTCCATTGCACCCAATTTTGGTTGACCAACCATTTATGCAATGGGGATTGACTTTCATCGTGGGTCATCAACCCAAACTCAAGCCAAGGCCACAAGTGGATTCTCACGGCAACGGACTACTTCACCAAGTGGACTGAAGCAGTAGCGCTCAAAGAGGCAAACGAGTCTAATATACTAGAATTTTATGAAGGAATAGTGACCAGGTTCGGTGTGCCGGCCACTATCATATCAGATAATGCATTGGCATTCGTAGGTTCCAAGATTACATAATGGGCTGTCAAGAATGGAATCTACTTGAGCACCTCTTCCAATTATTACCCACAGGGTAATGGACAGGCAGAGTCCACGAACAAAAATTTGCTAAGAATCATCGGAGGACTCTGGATGAAAATCAAAGAACATGGCATACCAAGCTAAAATCAGCATTATGGGCTGACAGAATAACACCAAAGAGGTCTACAGGTAATTCCCCTTACAAGTTGGTCTATGGAAAAGAGGCAGTATTGCCTATATCATTAGAACTGCCTGCATTGGAGTTCATGAAGCAAGCTAGTGAGTTGGCGGAGTTCGAACCAATGGAGGCCAGGTATGCAGAGTTGATGGAATTGGAAGAAATTAGAGAACATGCAGTTCAAACAATTGAGAAAGATCAGGCCTTAGTGAAAAGATGGTTTGATAAGAAAGCAAGAGCAAGGACCTTCCAGGAAGGGGACCTAGTTCTGAAATGGGATGCAGATCGGGCAAAACCAGGAAGGCATTCCAAGTTTGATGCCATTTGGAGTGGCCCCTACATGGTCATGGAATGTAAGAATAGCAATGCCTTCCAATTGTCTACATTGGATGGAGAAGAACTCCCGATTCCGGTCAACGGAATCTATCTTAAACATTGCTACTGAAAAGAAAAAGTTTTACCCTTGTAAATATTAGCCTAGATTTCAATTCCTCTAAGTGCGTATGCACATTGTCTTGTTGTAGTTAGGTTTCAGTTTCCCTAAGTGCTTTGGCATAGGTTTTGTTGCTCCTGGGTTGGTTTTCTACAGTTCAGCATGTGCTCTCGAGAGAAGGAGTTGTAGATCGTGCTCGGGATCGATATCGTGTGGTTTCAGGTTATTGCTTATGACTCCATGCCCAATGGATCGCTAAAAGGCCACTGATCTTCTACCTAGCAGGCAGGTAATCCCGTTGAGTCACCAAATTGTTGTATATATTTACCCCCGGGTAAATATAGATACAACAAAAAAGAAAAGGGGTTAGAAAACCCGACATCAAAGAAAGCATGTCGGAGGGGTTGGAAAACCCGACATCAAAGAAATTCGGGTTTCGGGTTTCGGGAAACATGAAACATGAGACATGCAGATCGCAAGGGATGTCCCGATGCTTGAGAGTTCCGCAAACCCAAAACACTTCCTAGGCCAATCGGGTCTTGGAGTCGGGAAAACATGTCGGGAAGCATGGGGCGGAAACATGTCGAGCCATCCTCCAAACCCGATGCACATGCAGGTCCTTTTCCACCCCCAAACAAAGGAAATCTTGGAAATACTGGTGGAAGTGGGTTTCGGAAAACACAAGCATCAAACACATGTCGGAAAACACAAGCATCAAACACATGTCGAGGCATCCTCCAAACCCGATGCAAATGCAGAGGAGAACCCCGAACCCGACAGGCAGAAGACCCTGACGCGGGAAATATTCAGATCGCCATAACTTTTTACAGGGAGCTCGATTCACACAAGGTTGGACTTTTCGGAAAGCTCTAGGCGTCCTCTACCCAACTACGACTGGATATCTTTAATTGGGTGGGAAAAGTTCTTAAAAATGCAAAAATACAGTTCGCCATATTTTGAGTTTGTTGGGGATCTCACCTACCGCCATGATGATGATGAGTTAGGTGCAGTCTTGGAGGTGGTTGGGGCAGAATTCGAATCATTCTCTTCTCCCTCATTTTTTCTCATATAAATGGTAAGGAGAGGCTCTTTTCTAAAAAGTTGGACAATTTTGTTTTGCATCCTCCCTTCTTCCCTTGCTTGCAAGAGAATTTGTGGAGCTTTCAAACCTCCCATACGGGTTGTAATGCCAGTTTTTTTGCCTCTTGGCCACTGCAATGTACTGTATCAACTCTTGAGCAATAATATATATATGTTTGTGATTGATTCTCAACCCTCTCATGTATTCATTGCTGTCATTTTGATCTCTTATTGCAGTTTGGTTACCTGTGCATGGTGTTTGTATTGCATCTATGTGGTCTGTGTTAAATTTGCAAAACAAGTGTCTAACATTCCTCGGTGCATCACCTTTGTAGTTTAGGTTTTATTCTATGCATTTTCTTACCCTGTCTCCTTGGCAAGTTAGATTAGGTTTTAGTAAACCCTCTGCATTTTATTTGTGCATCTGAACAGAGGAATAGGAACCGGCCTTCATCCGGAGAGCTTTTCTACATAGTTTGATATGACAGATCTTGGGCTATTGCATTATTTCCTTGGTTTATAGATTTTTAGATAGATTCAGGATTCATTTGAGTAAGAAAAAGTACACCCATGATCTTCTTAGGCACTTTGATATGGCTGATTGTAAGCCAAGTCCATCTCCTTTTCAATCTAGATTTACTCTTACTTCCACATGTACCACACCACTTTATGATCCTACATTGTATAGGTAGTTGGTTGGGAGTCTCATGTAATTGACCCATACTCACCTTGATATTTCATTTGTATTAGGGTTTGTATCTTGGTTTACATATTCTCCTCATAATAGTCATTGGAAGGTTTTAAAAGGATTTTACGCTATTTATAGGGAACTTCCCACTTTGGCCTACACTACACTAGGGTTTTTACTCGAGTTTTTGGGTATATAGATTCAAATTACATAGGTATTATTGATAATAGGCATTCCACTTCTGGTTATCTTTTCTATCATGGTTCTTCTCCAGTTTCTTAGGCATGCAAAAAGTAATAGGATATTGCACTTTCATCTTCGAGGGTAGAATACGGGGTTGTGGTTACAATGAGTCGGTAGATTCTTTGGCTTCACCGGTTATTGAAAGATTTTGGATTCGATAGGATTCACTAAGCGTAATTTGGTGTCACAACTAAAGTGTAATTCACATTTCTTACAACCCCGTTGAAGCACCAACGGACCAAGCATATTGAGATACACTTTCACTTCATTTGTCGGCACATTTAGGATAGAGTTCTTTGCTTGGAGTACCTTCGACTCAAGCGAGCCAGAGTTACTGAACATCTTTACAAATCCTTTTTCATTATCTCACTACCTTGAGTTGTGTGGAATGCTTGGGGTTACGGAAGTTGTTCTTGAGGGTGTTTGTGAGAACATATTCCTTCTTCTTATTATTATTTATCTTTCCTTCTTTTGGTTTGAGATTTTTCATGGATATATTGTACATGAATACCTCATTAGGCCTAGTTGTCGGGACTCATATTGTGGACATGCCACTTTTATTTTTGCCCCTAGCTTCACTTAAGGGGGTGTTAGAGTAGGTATTTACCTTAGCTCATGTTCACCTAGGTACTTTATTTACCTTTATTGTATTTATCCTCACCCACTTATGTGTGTGGATATTTCCTTTTATTTATTTAGATATTAGGGGGATATTATCTAGTTGTTAGGTATAGTTCTTTCCTTGATCTATGGTATTGACTAGTTCTTTCCTCTATGTCTAGTTCTCTCATAAATCTATGGACTTAACTAGTTCTTTGATGACTAGTTCTTTCCATGATTTATGGCTTGATCTACGACCTTGACTAGTTCTTAGATTGTTATTCCTTTCCTATATAAGCAAGGTCCATTCTCATTATATTTCATTGAGTTCTATAATAATATATGATATTGTTGCTCATTTGTTTGCAAATGTTTTATGTAAAGTTATTTTTGAAAATTGTTTTCATCTTATTGATCATGGTGTTTGATTAGCATCTATGTTCTTGGCTTGGTATGATATGGTTATCGTTCCTTTTAGTATAGAAAAGGATCTACATCTAATTGTAACCCTACCAAGGAGGCACCCAAATATACTTCTCGGTGTTCTTTTTTGTTCTCCTAGTCCTTTTTATTTAAACTATAGCAATCTTGGTAGAAAACACCATATTACTTGTACTTATTTCTTTGACAAACCCCTCCTCCTTAAACCCCAAATATTCAAATGCCCTCCTCATATGTTCAAGAATTTTAATTAATTCCATAGTAGGGATAGTGATTTTTATTTGACTTAGGATCGAGCGATATCACATGCACCATATTTGGGTAAGGTCTCATCAGCGGAGAGGGTAACTTATTTTTTTGATGGGATATTGTTCCTTATTACTCTGGATGAAGAATAATTTCTTAGCCTTAAGGAAATGGTATGTCCTTTATCTTGCATGCTTATCTTAGGAGTATCTTTAGGGATATTAGTCAAGAGAGTTATCTTTGGATTCGGGCCAGGATAAGTCCCTTAACTTATTCGTTATGAATTTTATATTACTTTTCTTAGGAAACAACATAATTAATTAATAACTTCATATCCTCTTCTGAAGGAATTCCACCATCATAATTTTTAATCATTAATTTTCTTAGATATTCAAATTCATGATTTGGGAGATCAAATGATTGATCCATATCAACATCAGCATTAATTACATAAGGGAGGGAGAATACTTGATTGGTACAATCCCAAAAGTATTACACTACTTTAGCATATAGGAGGTCAATAAAAGTGGCCCCTATCATTGAATCTTTAGGACACCCCATCATGCATACATCGCCAAAATCAGTTTCATCATTATTGTCATTATCTTTAGTAGGCTACTCACATGGAGGGTAAGAAAATAGACATTTTTCACGTCCAATCAATAATCTTATCCTCCTCCACCATTGAAACTCTTACCACCAATGGGTTTGGGACTATCTTGTTGTTTCGAAGGTGTTATTTTTTCCTGAACCCATAGGTCCTTTTCCTCATTCCTCTTCCTAATGATCTCCTTTGGGATGATTCCCAAATCTATTCCATCCAGGGGATTGATGTTGAGCCTAAAGATTTGGGGCCATCCCCTTCTTTACTCTTGTTATTTTGTACAACATCTCTTTGACTGCTCTAGCCAAGGTTTTAACTACCTCTTCTAAATCAACAGATTTACTTACTTGTGGTTTTTCTAGATTTATCAACTTGACACCTTATCTCTTAGGAGGCTTCCTAGCTACTTTGATATTATTTTTTATATGGATTTCCATAGAGAAATATTGTCTTAGAATCTAAGGGCCTTGCCTCTCAAATAATAAGTTTCAATTTTTGTAAAAGCATCAAATTATTTAATTAAAAATACTCATCATTGGGCCTTATATTAGTTTTTAATCTAGTAAATTTCTTATTAAACCTAGTGTTGAAATCCTATGAACATTCATTAGGATTATTTTTTTATGATTTTAAATTCAGATAGAATGAACATGGGATCATCTTTATCACCATATTGTAATCTAAAAGAATTTTTCATCTCATCCCAAGAATCAATTTAATTTTTATGTAATGAATTGTATCATTCCCTAACATCTTCTTCTAATGTATGAATAAACAATTCAACATAAACATCTTGATATTCAAATTTATAATCATCCATGACATTTTGAAAGAACTTAAGATGTTGGTACCCACTCATGGAATTGTTCCTTGAAATTGAGTAAACCTACTTATAATCTCATTTGGAACTTCATTAGGATATCTCACTATTCCATTGAAACGTATTGGTCTATATGTAGCGACTACAAAAGTATCTCTTAGTGGGGGTGTTTCATGTTATTTGGTGGTGGATTTTCAAATGGAGGATTAAAACGATAGGGAACTAGAGGTATCAGGGGTAGAGGGGTAATATCAACACAATGGAAACCTTTTACAGACTCAAATTCACAAAATACTTTGTTCTCATTGGTTAACAAATGTGGAAGCTCATGAATACCTTTGTTATTGGTAGAAGTTGAACCTTTTTGAAACAAAGAATGTAAATAAGTTTGAGGAATTTATGTATCGAGAACTAGATAATGTACTAGAGTATCTTATATCAAAGGAGGATCAAATTTAGAGGATTGAACAACTCTACCTTCTAAATTTTGACCACCCATAGGCTTCCAAATTTGTTCTCTTTAAGTGTGCACTTTATAATTTTGGGAGTAACCTTCTAGTAGGGTTTGATCGAAAATGGATCTTTTTCTTTCCAATTCTACAAAGGGAGAGTTAGTCAACAAGGTGGATAGGATGAAAACTTACCTTGGACTAACCTAGATTTTATTTGAAATGTGGAGCTTCCACTAGGGTCTTGCACCCTATAGATATAGATTAACTCAAAAATTTCACAAAAATTACTTCATAACCTAGTTGGAAAAAGGATTTGAAAATCATGTAGTATTCACAATATTCTTTCTAACCAACTTCTATTATACTCTAAGAAACATAAGATTTATACAAAACCTACTTGTAATTTGAAAAATTAAGGATAATACTAGTAGACTTGTCTCTATTTACATAATCTTAGAAAAAGCCTTTAAAGGTAAATATTCTCTAGCCTTTCCCGGAATAAAGAGTCCTAAAATGATGCAAGAAGTGTGTTGGTTCTAAATTCTAACCCCTTAGGTCCTGAAAGCACTTTCAAAGAATAGGATGGCTTGTAGGATGAAATATTGTGTGATACATGTTGTTTATATCTAGTGAAATGTCTGACATTCTCTTTAGAACCAAGCTCTTGGGATGATTGAGAGGCACATACAAAGGGGATGTCCTGATCCTTCTACTTTTGGTTTTGCCTTAAACCAGGTGAGAGAACCCATTGGGTAACCTGAATGGAGGGGGATAATTTGCACTTAGTTCCTCTTGATAAATGGTGGGTCAATTTGAGCTAATAATGGCCATGAATATAACACTCACTCACAAGATTTGTCACAAGAATTGTCATAATAATGTCATATATACTTAGTGCATCAAACATAGGTTACTAGAGACAACAAATTTAAGTTGTTCTTGCATCACTTTTGATGGGAATCTAGGTATGAAGAAGTGTCTTCAATGATG
Organism: Taxus wallichiana var. yunnanensis; assembly: GCA_018340775.1. Lineage (NCBI taxonomy): Eukaryota > Viridiplantae > Streptophyta > Pinopsida > Cupressales > Taxaceae > Taxus > Taxus wallichiana. The sequence continues at coordinate 638,437,657 of CM031243.1, read as the reverse complement.
ATTGGAAATAGAATAATCATGGTGGTAAATAGATATTTCAGATGGAAGTGTGATGGTGTAGGGATAAGTATAGTAAGTTTAATTTTGTAAAAGGGGGAGTAAATGATGATTTATTTCCTACAACAAAGCATCAACAACTACCATGACAACATGATATCCTAGAAAGTAAATAACATATGATTAATTAGTAACAATTTATTAACTAAAAATATTTACATTCATTGATACCCAAAAGATACAAATATTTTCAATACAATCTTTAAAACACTTAACATAATAGTTTTTGCAAGAGCTCTAATGAAGTACTTATTTATGCTATTCTCATACGCCAAAGATACACTCAAAGTATGACAAAAATCACTCAACAAGATGGTTGCAATAAGGATTTTAGAATTACATAAAATATTGCAAAGTAAATTCTTACAAAACAATATTGATTTAGTAACCAAAATGCAACAACTAAGGATTGATCTAGTGTATTACATACAAAAGCAATAAACACAAATTTTTACTAAAGCTTGTAACTCATTAGTAAAATTTCAACATACAAGATCCAAAATAGAAAACTAAAATCATAAGTAAGAATATGTCATTCAAAATTTCAATTTCTTGAAATGGGGACATGAATTAAATTACCTCAATGATTGCTAATGGTTATACAGTTAAATCACCTTAACATAAAAAATTGAAAACTCAAAGTTCATTTGTATTCCATATAAGAAAATGGAAACATGTAGAGTTATAGTAATCTCTTTTAGCTTCACAAAAATAGAAAAATAACCACATTTTTTTATTAATGGAAAATAATTTTGAAGGGACTATACCCTGTTACAAAAGAGGCTCAACAACCAAATAAACATGATAAAGTAGCAAAAAAGGATCTGAATCCAGATATTACAATAAGTCCAATAGTAGTCAAAAGAGAAACTACTAAGAAAAAGAAAGACAAGGATAAAATTGTAACTAAACAACATACTATCAACAAAAAAACAACAACTTGATCGCATCCAACCTATCAAAAGGTGTTATTTCTTCGAAGCCCTATCAATTCTTTATTTGATCATCTGTAGAGAGGTAAAAAGCACCATAGTGGTGACATGTGTGGGGTCATTTACATTCAGCTATGAGATGACCTGGTTTCTTTCCTTTCTATACCCCAAATGTCCTCAGGGACTCCACTCAACATAGTGATGCTTCTGACCTATTGATCAAGAAAATCACATATAGCTTTGAAGATGGCCATATTGTGATCATGTCTATCCTTATATTTCCCAAGTCTATTATCTAGGGAGTTCAATTTCTTGTATATTTCATCAATCTAATTTATCCCAATACCAACATCTTCATTAATATTTCTTTTTCCCTTTTGCATATTTAATTGATGCAGATATTTTTTAATACTTTCCACCTCATTTTCCATCAGTTCCATTATGAGTAGAATATTTTCCCTCTATTGTTGAGTAACATTTTCCTTCCATGCATTACTGATGTGTAATAGATTGTGAGCTATTTCCATATCCTTGCTGCTCCTAAGGACATGGCTAGAGGGAGATGGGGTCACTTTAGAGAATGAAGGGTTCTTAGTCTTGACATTTCTGAGATTGTAATGTTGTTTGGGTTAATAGTGGGAATATTGTGAATGGGAATATAAACTCATTTTCATATGAGGATATACCCTCATATTTATACAAAATTGGCCACGCATTTCCTTTTATTTTTCCCACCAAAAGCATAAGCAAAAATCCCATAAGGCATGGTAATGAACTCCATCTTTAGAAAACATATTCTAGCTGCAAAGATTATTTTGTTAGCTATCAAATTGATTCTATTTTTAGTTTTTATATAGACATGTGTAATATTTTTCACTTTTGTTTCTTAACAATTTTTTTGTCTTGTTTATTTTGTCACAATCACTCATGTGCCTAGTCACAAACTGTTTGTTCCATGTGTCATTATTTTAATCGATTTGACACCTTCCTTTTAGAGAAAATGTTTTGGGAAATGGATAAACATATATATTATATTCATTTGATTTTGATGCATTCCTTGCACAAAACCTTTAATCAAGCCAAAAGAACACTCTTTTTATAGATATTAATACACCTTCCCCCTTTTTGAATTTGTGCGATCATCTAAAAAAATCTTGAATTCATTCCCGATATGATAATTCACATGGGTCTTTCTAGGATCCATCCTTATATAAATTCTCGAGTGATTTATTCATTAATTTTCAACTTCCTTTGAGTGTTATAAGTGAATTTGTTTGTGAAATGATCATTGATACTCTTTTTAGCAATGACAGAGATGGAATTGGGAAATAATTTAAAAGAACTTTATTCAAAATACTTGCATGCAAACTTCAACCTTTCTGCATGAATAAATATTTTGTTAGGATTTTTTTCATAATTTAAGACCTAGTAGAACCAACAGACCAATAAATTCCCACACTTTACTCAACTAGCTTTAATGAAGAAACTCACCAAAATGACTCCATTCTTTTCGGTGTTCCAAATTTTGTTTCACCTTAAGATCACATAGATCTTAAGAAATTAAAGAACTTATGGACCCATTGCATGTCAATTATCAATGTGAACACCATCCATATATCCCTTGCATTCTTTACTAAGGAATTAATAGAGAAAGAAATCCCCACCGATGTGTATGTAGTGTCTGATGATGATCCTAAAGAGGACATCTCCTCACTTTCCCACAAAATAGACACAATAGAAGAAAGGATAAAAATCTTGAAAATTCCTTAGTGAAACCTTCTTTTAAGAAATATTCTAAAGTGTCACTTCTATCATTGATGAGATGTTAAAGGGGTCTAATTAATCTAGTAGGTGCATCCAAGCTAGTCTTAGTAGATCAAATTGGTGTACTGAGGAAGCCCATGTTATACCAATTGATGTTCCTAGGCCACCCTCAACCTCCAAAACTATTAATCGACAGGTACTAAGGCATACCTCACAGGAGGGATTAATCTCCTTGAATGGGTCTCTTCTTATAGAAAAAAGTTGGAATTGATTAAGATTTTAGAAGGCCTAAGGGTGAGCATCAAGGATCTTACAGGACACAGGTATGTCTCAAAACTTATTAGGAGATATTCAATAATTTTATGGTTCTCATGACTACAAGGAACTTGATTATAGGGTGAAAATGATGTTATATCGTATCCCGCATTTGCGCAGATTTTGTAATTATAAATTGACAATGTACTTAGTTACAAAAACATCCCTTTTTGTATATGTATACCCAAAAGTTATGTGAATTTCAAGGGTTGGGCCCCTATAGAATCCCCATTTTTTTCCTAGTATATATACATATTATTTTTCACTTTATTATTTAGTTTAGCTATTTTTTTCTCAAGTGATCATACCTCTACATGGTAGAATAATTGTCTTATTAACAAGATCAATCTTGCATGGCTTGGTTACCCGATAATGAGAGTTACAAGTGAAAATGTTCCATCACTAATTTTATGGATTTTAATCACATTTTTATTTTCCTCATGGGTCTTTTGAATATCTTGAATGTCATGTAGCCTTTTTGCTTCCTTGGTGGATCCTTGAGTATCCCACAGATTTTGATTTCCACGGAATACTATCCCCTAAGATACCCATAGAACAATTGAATCGATGTACCGTAGCTTTGTTACATAGTTTCACTATCAATCCATTCTGAGAGTAGCCCATCAAAGATCGGATTTTTCACTATTTGACTAATTTTACCTAAAGCACCATCTTCTTACTTCCTTCGCTTCATGAATTCTATCTTTTTCTAAATTTTAAATATCCCACAATTTTGAAACCCTTGATACCATGACTTACCTTAGCCTCTTAAATTGGGATGATGTAGTGATAGCCCACTATGTCAAAATCCTTCTTAAGTCCTAAGTTGATTCATGTTGTTCCATGAATTGAGAAATAACTTGCAGAACACTAATTTATGCACTTCACGAATGATTAAATTTGTGTACCATGACCTTCTTAAAGCATATTATTCAAGACCATTTTACAAGTTATTTTACAACTATGGGAGAGGGAAATTTTATTTACAAAAAACTCTCTATGATGTTACTTGATTCTATGTGAAGCGAGTTTCAAAAACTCTGGTAAACTCTAATTATAAGTACTAGTTCAAAATGAGTACCAACACCTTTCTAACTTGGAATAATTTATACTTGGTTCTAAATAATTGAAACAATCTATGGAACTCTATATCTTCTAAGTCCATGTGGCACTAATTTTACTCTAAAGACTCTATCCTTAGCCAATTTTATATATTTACATGGGTATGTGATCCCGTGATGATCTAACCTATTATTAACCCATCAAACATTGATTTCATTAGTTCTCTTAAGGTATACCAAACTCTGTGAAGAAATTACTCTATAAAAATATGCCTAAGTCAAACTGATGCCCCCTTTGTCCTACGAGTTTGGAGAACTCTGTGGAACACTACATTTCCACATTATATAGAATAATGACTCATTTTTCCACATATTTCTGAGAATAATTATGGCTAGTACCATCTTTGATGAGTTGTTCAAAATTACATGGGGTGTAATTTTTAACAACAATAGCCAAGTTTCTTGATGAAGTCGAGAGAAGTGAAATAATTTCCAAAACCTTAGTCTACAAGGACTTTTTCAACCATGGTGTGACTAATATGAATTTAAATAAATAGGGAAGAGTCATCAACACAAAATAGGAACTCATCTAGCATCATGGACTCAAAACGGTAAATAGATTCATAAATAATAATTAGTGGAAAGGTTAGTGGAAATGGAAAACTCTTTGCCTTGACACATAATGATATTGTTTAAATCATGAAGGGCAAGTCACTTCCCAAAGTGGGTGGAAAATGAGTGTTCATGCTAAAGAGTGTGGACATAATATTCTCATGATGTGGGGTGAGATAGAATGATTTCTAAGAATGGGATTTTAGTAAGGAGGTAAGAAAGTTCTGCAGAGGATCGCAATATTCAAGGATCGGTTATGCAGTAGCCTAATCCTAGTGATGATTAGTCCGAATAGGTTTTTAAGGAGAGGGGCTAGTATAAAATCCTATAATTTGAGTGTTGTCTAGAATTTATATAGTATCATCCATGGCAAGGATGTTACCACAAGGTTTGATGGTGTAAGCCTTGGTAAGATCAAGGGTAGAATGGATTGGCCATGTAAATGTGTCTACACAGGGGCCAATGACATTCACCTAAACTAAGGAATTGGAGATAGGGACTTGTTCATGAGGTGATTGTCATGAAGAATAGGGATAGATGATCTTGTAAGATTTATCTTGAGTTGAAGAAGGATAAAAGGGTTTAATATATGTGATGATATGATTAGAATCATTCATGTGAACGGTGATATTGGTATATGTACTAGTAGATGGGTATGATTTATTGACAATGTTGGTAATTACCTTGTTTGTTGGATCACGATTAGATTTTGCACACTTGGATTGATTATGAAGGATATCATTATGGCTTTTAAGACACTTGTTAGCTTGGTTAACTTCTTCATACCAATCATGTTGTTGGTTTTTGTCATGTGCCTTGTGTTGTTTCCCATTTTGATCATGTTGTATCTTTTGCACTATCTTTGAAAAGTTTCCCAATGCTTCTGAGTGTTTCCAAGATCTGAATTGTAGTATTCCCAATATTGAATAGAATATGGTTATTAGAAGATTTTAAAGCAAAGAAAAATAAAAGCACTAAACAAAGGAGTGAAGAAACTTAGTGTTTCGCAGACTTAATGATTATAGTGTTTTGTCAAATTGGTTATTTTCTTGGAACAAAGGGTGTGGTCCACTTAGTAGAAGTCATGATGATTATGAGAAAGTATCACAAGAAACGTGAAGTAGAAAGAAGGAAGTTAGAATGTGACTAAGTACGGATATCGTGAAACAAATAACTTAATGTTCCATGGATGTCTCAAGACATAGTATTCCATGAAGTTGCAAATTTTTTTGGAACAAATAAATATGGTCATGAGAAAAGGATTTTTCATAACAAAGGGATCATATTTTTCTTCATCTATAGAGGGAACAAGAATTTGTAGCATAATAAAGTAAGAAGATTAAGTGTGGGAGTATTAAATGACTAAGTGTGGAAAGATGGAAAACCCACAAGTTGATGGAATTTAAGATTCATGGACATTAGATAGTAAGTGTTCCTTGAATTTGATAAAGTTGTGTAAAAAAATAAAATCCACACATCAAAGGTATAATCCATGCAACACAAAGAATTCTGAAATAAAAGGAAACCTGTGGAATAGGAAAAAGTTGTAAAATAATTGAAACATCAACCAAAATCTATGGAATGAAATGGAAACTTAAAAATATTTAAAGCAAAGGTGGATTATCCTAAAATCCATGGAACAAGGTATTTTTTATGGAATGGCGGGTTTAATTTTTCCCATAACTTTCAACTCAGGAATCCATTTCACCTCAAAATAACTACATTTGGATCATCTTGGAAAAGGATTTCCAAGGAGATAAAAATTGTAAAAATGATGAAGAAATTCGTGATATTTTAACTGCTTAAATTTTATCTATTGCACATCATTTTGATCCTCCTTGACTGTGGATGCTTCTAAAAGAACAATATGTCTCTCCTTCCCCCACCAAATGAATAATGGGTTATTCAAGCATCAATGGTAAGACACTTGTAAATTTCACATGCATTCATCCTCGTGATTTTAAGGTTTTCCTTTGATTTTCTCCCTAAGCACACGGATCACCTATTAACATGTTTACAGTCCATAGATTACCATCTACAAGATATTATTTTAGGATTGATAAATTTTTGTATAACAATTGATGGCTTATCTTCACCGGAGGAGGGTTTTCTAGATTTTGGGATGGAAATTTTGTGATTTTTTCTTTAGAAGCGTGGGCTTTTGTTTTTGGAGTAACTTTATTGAGAATTAGTGACGTGTGATTATCATTTGTAGGTTCATGTTAAGGTGGTTTTTGTTTTATAGCCATTATAATGATTTAAGACTCATTCTTACATGTTTCCCTTTCCTCCTTTACAAATGGACACACAAAACCCTTCTGCCATGTATAATTTTGATGTTCCTTCTTGTAAACAAATCTAAAATAAATAAATTTCCATTATCCTCTATAATTTTATGTTGATCATGCCAAATAAGTGCAAAGCAGAATTTTGGAATTGATTGTTTAATTAGGCATTGAGGGTTTGTTGCATTGTAGTGTTACCTTACATCATTGGCTTCAATTATAAATATCTTTTTGCAATTTCTGAAAATGCATACCTATTTTCCTTAAAGATTCCTTTGGTGTAAGAAATTTGGTGTGATGAGTGTATGAGACTTCATTATCACGTGTTTATTTTAGGGTTTTAAGAGTTATTTTGCATCATTTACCTTATTTGGGTGTGTATGAGGGTAAATAGCATTTGAAGGGTGATTTTCCTTTGATTCCATATTTGAATGTATGAAAGAATTGTCAAGACAAAGTGGTTAATGTAGCTACTTCCTATCACTAGTCCCCTTCCCCCGCTTCTATCTCATTTAATCTGATTTTACAATACATGTTGCCCTACCCCTATAGAATTCATCATTTATTACAAATTCAACATCATCTACGTATTTTGAGTGGGTTTTCCTCATTTGTGAAGCTTAACATCTCAAGTATAATTTGACTCCAAATTATCAATAGATTATTTATAAATTATGCTTTTGATCACCCTAAATATGTCTTTAGTATCTTTTATATGATTAATCAAGTGTTTCTAATGCTTATGTGACCATTATTTTGAATAAGCATTACATTTTTTGTTTTATTTGATCTCATATTAAGACTCTAATAAGCTTGAGGGTTTAAAACATATTATCTACCTCCCCCTATTCAAATCACTCCATAGGTCCTCTCACCTTGGTTCAAGAAGAGCCATAAAGTAGCAGGTGAACAACCACACCCTTAGTCACGTACCTCACTATCATCTCCAAAGAATAACCCATGTAAATAATATGGACCCATCCTTGGCTGCAAATGAAAAATTAGGAGGTCTATAATTCTTCCTTGCCCCCAACTCATGCAATTTTCCTTTCAAGTCTATGTGTGGGGTGTTAGGTTGGGAACCAAGACCTTGATATCCTCATCTAATATTTCCCAAGTGATGGCTTCATGATTGAAGTTGTTACCAAGGAGGAAGGTATAAGAGATGGATCTAAGGGTATAAAATTATCATATGAATGGTCCCAATTGGCATGCAACTAAAAACTTATTTTCATCATTCTATCAAGGAAGAGGGAGAGAAGGATCTAAAACCTTAGTAAATGGATGGGGTGGACTTCATGTGTCTCTTCCTTGGATAGAGGTTGTTGACATTCATTATTGGAGGGAGTAGGATTATTTGTTGATTTGGAAGTAGATTGATCAATGTTCGGATGGTCCTATTATAATAATTTCCTTGAGAAAGATTATTTTGATCATCGTGGCACTCTTGTTCTTAGGATGCATGAGCATCCTAAAGAATTGAAATCTCTTAGGGGTAAGCTATATTTGAAAAGTTTTTAGAAATAACTTATGAGTTAATATTTTCATTTGGATTTTTAAAATTCTTTTTATAAATAGTTAAGTGAGACTAACCTAGCCTTGTATTAAAGGTGAGGTTCAAGTTCTCTAAGGAACAATTAGAACAAGATCCCATCATGCATGTTGTGTTTATCACTAGTGTAAAAATTATTCCAATGTTTAATGAAAGCTTGGAAAGATTCGTTATCCATTTTTTTGTAGTTGATGAAGGTGACAATATTTTTTCAAGAAGATCATGGTATTAGAATTCATTGACTATAGAAATAACCAAGATAATGTAACAAAAATTAGTAAATCTTAATCAAAATACTAGAGTAAATTGTATACATCGGAAACATGCAATATGTCAAAGTATAATGATGAAAATGTGTAGCTAACAAGAGGCTAGGAATGACTTAGCTTATAATAGGTTTTAGAACTAGATCTAGGCTACATTGATGATAGAATGAGATCAGTTTAATTTTTATATGTTTCATCTAGGAAATAGTGATATGAAAGTTATGGTATACAATACCTCCTAAAAGGGAGTGTAGACACCTAAAATCCTCCTATACAATTTTAATACTAAAATTGCATTAATCATCCTCTTTCCCATCATTTATGTTATAATTAGTGATTTCTTGCTAATTAACTAACATTCCCCTCCATTTCATTCAATTAATGACACTTCGTTAATGTAATTTTAGAAGAGGGATGGAATCCTCATTAATTTATTGATATGCGAGTCAAATCAACATTATAGAAAATGTGTTGTAATTCTTATAGGAATTGAACAAATGAATACAAACATAAAATATGTTGCAGTGCAGCAATAAACTTATTTACATATCCAAAAGTATATCCAGAAGTAGGTATAAAAATATGTTGTTGCAAACAATAATGCAACAATAATCCCATACGAAAATAATATGGTTATTAAAACATAACCATATAACAAATAATCTTATGTACCTAATTAATAATGCAAAATTATTATTTACCCTAACATTCCCCCTTAATTGTGCACTTCCTCAAGGGATAAAGAGAGAAATTATCTCGAACAAATAAAAAATTTCATGTGTAAGTGACTTTATGAAGATATTGGCTCATTGTTCAACTCATGTTGAGAAAAACTAAAGTTATATATTGTGTTTCAAGACATGCTCGCATATGAAATGTACATGTACCTCAATGTGCTTTGTTATTTCATGAAAAACTGGATTGTGAACAAGTTTGAGAACACCTTCATTTTCAACATACAAGGTGGTCGGTTTTCCTATGGTATTCCAAGTTCTTCAAGTATGTGATGTATCCATATCACTTTGCAGACAACTTCACCTGCAACACGATACTCAACTTCTGTAGAAGAGTGAGAAACAAAGTGTTGTTTCTTGATTCCCCATGATATTTCTCCAATCCCTAAGTAACACAAAACTTGAAGTGGATTTTCTGTCATCAATGTTTTCTGCATGATCTAAATCTGAATATCCAGACAAGAAGAAGTTATCATTCTTCTTGTATTCTAGACCAAGATCTATTATTTCCTTAAGATGACTCTAGATTCACCTTGTTGCCTTCCAATGACAAACTTTGGGTTCCAACATGAAGTTGGATAGATATCTAACTACAAAGATGATATATGGTCTAGTGTAGGTTAGGTAAATGAGACTCCCAACCAAGCTTGTGGATAGAGACTTGGATTTACCGTAGGAGATGGATCTGAACTAGATAACTATAATTTGTTCTCCATAAGTGTAGCAATAGGTGTGTAATCCATCATTTTGAATTTATTGACCATTTTCTTGGTATATTTCAACCGAGAAATAAAGTTGTTATTCTCTTTCTACCATACTTCCAATCCAAGATAATAGTGCATCAGCCCAAGATCTGTCATGACAAATGATCGGTTAAGATCTTTCTTCATTGTATCGATAATTTTCACTAAACTACCAATGATGACTAGATCATCGTCATAGAAAACAACAATCACAATCTCCCCCCCTTACTTATTGAGGTAGAGATTGGGATTGTATGGATTTCTAACAAACCCATGTTGTATGAGATGCTCATCAATTTTGATGTACCATGCCCGGGTGTGTCTTTTTAAGGCCATACGAGAGATTTTTGAGTCTACATACCTTTGCTTCTTCACTAGTGTACAACATATCCCTCAAAGTTGAGTCATATAGACTTCTTCTTGTAAATATCCATTCAAAAAGGAACTTTTTATGTGACTTTCCAACAAAACTATGTAGCTAGAGAAAAGATCATCCTAATCATTTTGATCTTAGTTGTGGGAGAAAATGTCTCCTCATAGTCAATGCTTTATTTTTGTGCATACCCCTTTCCTACTAGTCTTTCTTTTTACTTGTCTATGGTCCCATCTACTTTGTACTTTGTTTTTAATATCCATCTACATCCAATGGTTTTCTTTCTTGGTAGAAGATTGATAAGTAGCCAAGTGTTGTTTTTCATCACTAAGTTATACTCAACATCCATTGCATCTTTCCAAGATTTTGACCGTAGGGCTTTCTATACTATAGAGGGCTCATCAGATTAATTAACTCTACTCATCAAAGAAAAGGTTATTTTTCTCTTGATTTACTATAATTTTGTGGTCCAATGGTGGATGTATCCTATGGAGCATCCATTCTTGCATCTCATAACATGCTACTATACCACTTGGGCATACGTTGAACTACTCTTATGGGTTATGGTTCTCTCTCATCATCATTATCATCCCCATCATCACTTTCATCATTTGTGGGAACATCAACTTTTGTTTTTACAATTGGTAAAAATCTACATCGGGTGAGTCTAGATGAGAATTCTCTACTTCTTTTTCTCATAAAAATCAACGTCTCTACTAGTGTAGACTTTCCTAGTCTTCGGATCCATCAACTGCACCAAGAGTTTCTTCCACAGTACCCAATAAATATGAGTTTATGTGACTTTATATCTAATTTATTTTTGTTCTTCTTGGGTATGTGCATGTTTTCTTTACACCAAAATACTCGGTGGTGTGCAACATTGGCTTCCTTTTTTACCATGCTTCTTGTGGCATTACTCTATTAAGAGCAACTGTGGACACTCTATTTAACAAATACATTGTTGTCTTTTTTGCTTCTACCTAGAATTTCCTTGTTAGTCTAGAATCATTGATCATGCATCATACCATTTCCATGATAGTATGATTTCTTCTCTTAACAACACCATTCTATTGTGGTGTGTGTGGATGAGGTATATGTCAACAAATCTTGTGAGCTTGTAGGTAGGATTTAAACTCATCACTAGTGAATTCCCCCTCAATCTAAGTAAAGTTTTCGATGTGATGACCAATTTCATTCTCAATAGCCACTTTGAACATCTTTAAATTTTTAAAAGCTTCACTTTTCTTACGAAGATAGTATATCCACGTCTTTCTCGAGTAGTCATCAATGCAAATATGAAGTATTGAAATATTGAATGACTCGATTGTATCAAACCAAAAATATTGGTATGAACTAGATTCAAGATTACCATGGGCTCAATAATTACTCTTATGGAATGAAGCTCTATGTTGTTTTCTGCTTAGCTAGGCTATGAGGACACTTGTTTGTATACTTCTAGAGATATGGTAATCATTTTACCATATTGTGTCGGTGAAGTGTTACGAGATACTTAGAACCGACATGACCAAGTCTCTCGATGCCACAATTGTGCAAAGGAAGAGTTCTTAGCTACAAGTTTCTAATCATCTCTGTGGAAGAAATCAAGCTGGAACATGCATCCCACATTGGATGCTTTTCAACTATTTTCTAACCTCGTGATTTGTATCAAATTAAACACATTTTCTTGCTGGAATGACTATAAAGTCAATTTTCAAGTTGTGATCTAGGATTTGACTAATTAATGCATATTTTTAATCAACCCAAGGACATATAATACATCTAAAAATCTACAGTTGTGTGAACTAAGGGGTAGAGAAATGTTCCCAATCCCCTAAATTGTGTATGAAGAATCATCACCTAACGAAACATGGTTTTTCAAGGCATTTCCCTTATTGAAGTAAACCAATCTCTGTGGTTGGTCGTGTGTTGAGTGGCTCCTAAATCAACATACTAGACATCACTAGATGACGTGGAGGGTTCACTTGATCGAGAAGTGTACAAGTAGTCTTCAGTATCTGAATGTTCTTCTTGCTCAACAATATTTCCTTGCTGATGGGGTTTTCTTTTCAATTCCCCTTTTTCTACCCTTGATTGTAGTTAGAATGTCCCTTGTGAGATTTTTGGTATTGAGGTCCATAATTTCTTGATGAACCTTTCTTGTATGTATTATACCAACAATCTTTTAATTCATGTCCTCTCTAGCAGATTGAACATTTCTTCTTTTATTCCTTATCCCCTTATTAATGTTGATTCTAATTTTTGGGTTTTTGACGAGATTTTCCTTTTCCTTTTCCTTTCCATTTCTGATGAAAATAATTTACTACTCCTCTTCATCATCTTTATTGTACATGACTTCCTCGTATTGCAGTAGATTCACCAACTTATCAACACTTACTTTCTAATCTGACAAGTTGAGTGTTGTCACAAAAATGTGGTATGAAGGAAGGAGGGATCTCAGAACAATGGGAATGAGAGATTCATCAGTGACCGCTTCTCCCAAGGCTAGAAGTGAAGCCCTCGACTCTAGAACTATTCTCAAGAAATATTCTATTTTCTCATTTTGTTTAAACTTTAGTGTGTGTAATCTGACTCTACAAATTCGTATGAAATTCTTGTTTTTTTCCTCGTATACATAGTGCTCAACTTATCCCATACTTCTTTGGCTGTTTTGGAATCTCGAATGTGGGGTTACATGTCATCATACACTGCAAACAAGATGATTAGCTTGGCCTTCTAATCAAATCTATCAAACTGTTTATGTTGTGTTGTATCAGTTGTTGATCTTGTCGAGTACCCACCACAATAGTCCAAATATCTTCCAACTCAAGCCATGTCTTAATTTTTTTCTTCCATGCTGCATATTTATTTCCTCCGAGTAATTGTGAATCTAGAAGAAAGAACTTGGGGGCATTGGTGCCCATTTTTATAGAATCAAATGACAAAGGGTAAGGATCTTATCACTCCAGGTATACGATCTCCCAATCTATATAGTGTCATTTAATATACCAAACCTTTCTATTTACACGACCTTTCGATATACTCTTCAATACATGGAAGAAGCTTGCCCTTTCTATATACTTGACAAGACGTGAAAGAGGCATTAACATAGGTGAAATAATTTGATATGTGGTACCAAAACAAGATTGAAAGGGGTTTGTGTGATTATTGACACCGACTCAAAGAAATATCCTCATACATGCGTGTAACTTCACTATATACTCAAATAATTTCTTATTCGGATTTAATTCGAGCAATTATTCACATATGGATGGGAGAGATCAAAATTTTCCCACTATGTCCTTATTTCTCCTTGTGAATTTAAAGGTTTCCATGTCCAAATGACATTGTTGCATCTATATTAGGCATTAAGTGCAGTAGTAGTCACGACGGCTTTACCCATAAGCATTGTTTATACTAAACACTATGAATGAGATCCAAAGATCTCGTGAGTGATTCGAACCAATTTTTTTTTGAGTACATATATCCGCAATTTTATAGCAATTACAATGGTTTGTAGTTGAATATGATAACTTGCAAATTAGTACAATACACTAAAATATATAATTACATTCAAAATTCTAAAAAAATTGAATGGTAGGAAAAAAATGTTTTTGGGGGCCTTGTGGCCTCGGAGATCAATATGACTCTCGAGAAATATGTCACAAAACAAATGGCTTAAAATTCATTTTTGGAACACACCTCTTTTGTAAAAAAATTATCAAAATCAAAAAATAAGTGAAATGGGAAGGAAATTTTTTGATCCTTTTTAGGTTTATCACTTGTTCAGGGGTTTGGGGGAGCTCACTAATGAAGAATTGGTCCACCAAACATAGCTTGTCTAGATACAATGGAAGAGAAACTTGGTCTTTAACATTTTCAACTCACCCAAGAGCTCATTCGGGATGCAAAGCAACTTGACCTATAGAGTAGTTTACAAATCTCCAAAATTGGTAATACGATAATATTAGTTGTAACTAAGAAATTTAGAGGTAAAACCCCGATGGGGAAAATAATATTTTTTTAATTTTCTATTCCTATAGCAAATTTTAAAAGGTGTAGGGGCACTAGTAGAAAAAAATTGTGTTCCAAACACTTGGAATGAACAGGATGTTGTGGGGATGCGAAACGTTCTATGAAGATCTGATAGAGGCAATCTGGCTCTCCCGTGACACAATATTCTTCTCCAAAGAAATTCTTCCTTCTATAACCTCCCTCCAACTTGGCCAGGAGCTTCAACTGCTCTGTAACAAATGTAATTTCAAAAGAGGGATAGAAGCCTCATTAATTTATTGATATGCAATCAAATCAACATTACAAAGAATGTGTTTTAATTCTCATAGGAATTGAACAGGTTGAATACAAACACGAAACATGTTACACATGTACAACAATAAACGTATTTACATAAGCTTCCAAAAGTATATCTAGGAGGCAAGTATAAAAAATATGCTATTGCAATAATAATGCAACAATAAACCCATATGAAAATAATATGGTTATTAAAACATAACCATATAACAAATAAACTTATACACCTAATTAATAATGCAAAATTATTATTTACCCTAAAAATTAATTAACTATCCTTTCCCCCATTTTGGATGGCAATTAACACTTCATTACTTATAATACTCCTCTAATCAATTAATTAACTATTATTAGTTAATTAATCTTTTATAACCATGTATTTGATTAATAAACCTTGTTCTTAATTAAATCCCCCTTTTAAATCATCTCAATCCTACCTATTTCCCTCTAAATCACCTCTAAAAATATTTTTAAACTTATCCTAGCCTATTAATTAATCTGGTTGATTAATTAAATCATCTCAACATCCCATGAGTTGTTAACTACTAATTAATTCCACTAATCATGTTTATCTCTTCTAATTCTACTTTATCTTTTATCCCACATTCACTAGGTTTCTAGCTTCTCTCAAATTGGAAAACTATATAAAGAACCT
This sequence comes from Taxus wallichiana var. yunnanensis, assembly GCA_018340775.1. NCBI lineage: Eukaryota > Viridiplantae > Streptophyta > Pinopsida > Cupressales > Taxaceae > Taxus > Taxus wallichiana. The sequence goes on along the minus strand of CM031243.1, from coordinate 638,422,000 downwards.
ACCGCCCCCTTCTAAGCTTAGACCTTTCACACCATACTTTTTCTAGTTTTATTATGAGCATATGATAAGGAGCATTCTCCATCATTGAATAAGTTTATTGATATTGCATCCATACATGGAAATTTAGATATATTGGAGAGATGATTTCCTCTTGTGGGAGATAGACATCCTTTGATTTCTTTGTAATCTTAGGAGAAATTTACAATCTAGAAGGCATATCCAACTTAGCAAGGAATAGCTTGATGTTTTCAAAGTTCCATTTGGATGCATTAATTTAGCTTTTGTTCTTACATAGCCTTATCATGATGTTTCTATTATATTAGATTTTTCATTTGAAACTACTTGGTGTTAGTTTCTCTTAATTATGCTTTAGCTTCTTTAATATGCATACATTTGGCACACCTAGTGGGACATACTCTATTGTCTCATGCACTTATTTTCAAGTTTACGTAGTTTAGTTTCATTTCTTGCTTTACTAACTCTCTCATTTTTAGATAAATCTTGTGTTTATTAACTTGTTTTGTTGAGTTTGCATGATTTTGTTACTCTTTACAAGTATAAGGGAGGTGAGGTATTACAAAAATTAAATCTAATTGGAAAATATTTGATCTTTTTTACATTCTTAATGTCAAATCCCATGTGTTTTTAAAGTTGGATAAGTGCCTGCGTTATCATTAAAACCTCTGCGTCTATGTCAAAACTCATGAGCTACCATTTTATCTTATGTGTTACTATTAGACCAATTGCATTAATGTTCTCTGAAAATCTCCCCTCTATGTAGCTCATGCGATAGTGTTTTAAAACCCCTACATCTATGTAAAAAACCATGTATTAGCATTGACCATTTTTTCCTCTTTGTCTACACAAAGAACTATCTTGCGCTATTATTAAATTAGCCATGTGTCTGAATTTATATCCTTGTGATACCATTGGTAGCCATGTTTCAATATTTATATCCTTGTGCTATCATTGATATCCCTATGCTATCATTAAATCCCTTGCACTAGTGTTTTGTGTCAAATTTTGGCTCAGATTTGAAGAAACTACGAGAATCTAATTTTTGGTGTTTGCTAATATTTTATAGATTTTAATTCTATTTTGAAGGTTTTAATTATTAATTATCTAACACGTCTAATGCTTTGAATGAATGTTTTATTTCCATGATTTACTTGAGTTAGGCTAAATTTTGTGTATGCTCTTCTCTTGTACCTTTTGGTGATCTTGATAATCAAATATAGCTTTAGCCTTCTTTTTCTAGCTCTTGGATTAACTTGGTAATTTTGTTATTCATTTTCTTAAGGGAATCAAATTTTACAAATGGTCCTTTGAATTAAAGTTTTCAATTTTCATCTGGTTGGATTAATTGTTGTGTATGCTCTTCTCTTGTGTCTTTAGACAATCTTGAGAATAGAAAGATATTTTTAATCCTCTTTCATAATATTGTGGATTTATTATAAAAATACTAACTCTTAAGTGCAGGACCTAATTCATTTGTCAAAGAATCAGGATCTAAACAAATTCTAATTTCATTATGTTATGGGTTTTCAATGGTGTACTAAACCACATTTTTAATTCAAGATTAAAAAACACCATTTATTCAAAACACTATATTTGTAGGTTTGGATAAGGGTTAAAACCCATTCACTTTGAACTGTGGGAAGTATATTGGCATAAGCCATAAAACTCATTATGAGGATTACCACAGGAACCCCAAAATAGTCCACACCTTGAGGGAACTGGTGGATGAAATGGGAAGTGCCCCACTACCTACTTGATTAGAAAAAAAAACCATGAGGAAATGCTTCAAGTTACCCATATGAGGCCCCATTCATTAATTTGATTGTGGGGTAATGGTCCTTTTCTAGGATTTATTCTAGAAAAGTGTGCCTCTCTTAGGTAAGTATTGGCGAGTGTTGAGAATAAAAACATAGGAAACCACTGGGAATTGGGGACAACTTGACTTTATGCATCAAGTTCTAAAGATCCTTCACAAAGAAACAAATTTCTTGAAGTCAAAACCTTGTTATTAAAAAAAGGGGTGAGTGCATTAAAGTTGGAGCAATGTGTTATTAATCACGAAACCGATAAGGAATCCCTTTTTCTTAGTTTCTACCTTGTTTTTAAAAAGGACAAACTGTTAGTTAGATAAGTATTTTTCATCACCACTTGTTATACCTCCCTTTCTCTCTTGTTACTATTTTTTACCAAAAGAGGACATATATGTAGTGTTTTCCAAAAATAATCATGTCTACCACTTTTGTATTCACTTACATGACCATGTTGCGATATGAATGTTAAGTGTTGAAAGTGTGTTGGTATGTCCTCATGTTTTGGTAAACCTCATCTTGATACCCATAATCGAGATATCTCATTGTAGTTAGGTGATCCTACCTTGATTTACCATTTGCATCATTACACTTCGGTCATATCATAACACTACATTTGTGATACTTACATACACAATTTCATATAACTTTCTCATTGCCTTGTTACGTTACTTGCATTATATTGATTCATTGATATACTTGGACCTAGTTTTTGATTCAAACATTATCCTAAGTCTTAGAAGGTGTTGTCGTTACATTGTTCACATTATGTTAATCCTATTTTGATACTCACATCTTGTTTTTTTCTTAAAAACTTGATTAAAAGTATCCAAGTAGTATTGTTATGTTGCCCACATTTGTAACCTCCATTTTCAACACTTAGACTTTGTTTATATTAAACTAAGTTTAGAGTATATACTTTACATTGCTACTTTGTACAAATCACCTTAGTCCATTTTTAGTATTTCAATATTTTTATCCAAAAATTAATTTAAATATTGAAATTGTTTTTTTATCTTGTTGAAACAATCTTTAAGATAGATTATTAAACATACGAGTAGACTCTTTTCACGATTGATTCATTGTTTGGGAGCTTCCTAGATATTCTTTCCTTGGGATATTCTTTCATCAGTGGCATTTGGTCATATATTATTTATCCCTGTTGGGACATTATTTTTAGTATATTAGGACATTATTTAGTGCATTATTTAGGATATTATTTGACATTCATTGTGATATTTACATTCGCCATGTTGCTTGTTTTTTCCTAGGGTCCTTGTAGTCTTTGTACACATTTATCAAACCCTAGCTAAACATTTCCCATTATGCCAATTCTTACAAGAATGGGGCACAAAAAATTAGGGTCAAATCCTTTCATCAACGACAAATTAAACCCCTTATTTGAAGAAGAAAACATGATTGACCATATTGGCAATTAGGGGAACTCTCCTCGATATGACTTCAAATTTGGCCTGTCCACATGGATAACTTTCTATTCCAAAACAAAAATGAAGTCTTGGTACGTGTCATAGAATTAGGGGCTAAAATGCCACCTAAATTTGACCATACTCTCCTCACAAACATGGTTCATGGAGAAGAAGAGGAGGAACGACCCCTTCGATCTATGGATGAAATATTAAATCTAGGACATGCTTCTACTTTCAGCTAAAGGAATGAAGAATATGTGCCCTCTAAGAATATTTGTAGTTATTGCATACCCATTTTTCAAATTAACCATGATGGTAATGAAGAACATGAAGATCGTGAACAACCACCTCCATATGAAACTCAAAAAGAAACCCAAAATGATGAGGTCACAATTTAACAAAAATAAAAGATCTTATTCATCAATTGGTGAGTTTAGCTTCCTATGTCCATAAAGACCTAGGAATAACTAAGACTCTTTTAGTATCCAAATTGATTCTCCCTTGGAAATCGAGAAGCATCAAATATTTAGCAGGACACTGAGAGACAAATAGATCATATTATGAGTCATTTTGTAGCTAGGGAGGGATTTTCTGACTCGTTGTTACTTGAGCATCGAAGAAATGGATATCACCTTCATTAAGGATTTGATCTATCCTCACCGATTTAGGTTGTGCCTTTTGACCGGGGGTGAGAGGAACCGTTTTGTAACCTCTGTCGATAAAGGCGAATGAAGATATCCTTCTTTGCATAAATTTGGAAGAGGACCACGAGACAATATGATCAATGCACCACAATTTAACTCTCACGAGTTGTCACTTCTAAATAATGGTGATATTTTCTAAACAAGGCTAAAGGTTACTAAAGACATTATGGGATCTTGATTGCTTTTGCATATTTTGGCAGTAGAATTTATACATTTGTGGACATACAGGGACAAATAGGGGTAGTTCAGGTAGGATTCATTGTTTTGAATAATTTTGGTGGGAGATTAAGTAGGATAAAATTGATTATGCTAGATCTTTGAGAACCTTCACAACATTTGGAAAACTAAATGACATAATGCTTCAAAATAGCTAAAATATTCCTTCAACTAGAAGGTGTGCATCAATGAGGCCCAGATTTGCATGTTTTCACACAATCTCCAAGAATTTAACACGAAGGCTCGAGCCAAAGACTCAATTAAGCATCAAATACCCCTAGTTCCTCACGCCTAAGATACACTCAAATGCTTATAGAAATTTTATCAACAAATGACGGTAAAATGATTTTAAATTGTTTATCTCTTTGTAGGATGAAGGATCTTCTTGAAATGAAACCGTAAATGCCACTAAAATGTAACAGGATGAGATCCTATGTGATTTGGATGGACTTTAACATAAGATTCTAATAGGAATAAGAAAAACTACTTGCAGACATTATGAAATAAAGTAGATGTAAATTGGTCCAAGATTGACACGAGATTAATTCAAAATTGGTTAGATTCATCGGTAGGGAAAAGTTTCTTTGAAAATATCGAGCTTGTCAATGGCTATACACTCTAAAACATAGGAAATCTACAAGAGTATCAGAGCTTATCAATGGCTTGATGTGATTGAAATCTAAAACACGAGAAATTAATAGGTTTCTCAGATTGGTCTCTCAAGAAGATGCGATCTCTCAAATTTTCTCTTAAGAATTCAACCCCATAACCATTTACAAAAGTATTCTCATTATATTTATAAATTTCACTTGCTCCCTCATCCCAAATTTCCCCCAAAAATAAGAATATTCAAGGAACCTTTGCTTCTTACCAATTTGTCTTAGAAAGTGACGTTTAACAAATTTACACCCATAATTTTGCCAGTGGACAAATCAGGAACTGATCACATTTCTCTGACCCTTGAATGATGACTGGGATGCCATGCCACAAATTTTTGATAGTTCCTTTTAATCATTCTTACTCTGTCATGTGAGAAATCCCCATTTTAATCATTTTCCAGTGGCTCTGTATAGTTGGATCTGTCAGGCAATCCTTTTCACCCCTGAAGCAACACCTTGAGAAATGAATGCCCCTATGTGGACTCCTACATTCGTGCCTCTAAAAATGAGTGTCTTGTATGGATTATTCTGCATACCTTGTGAGAGACGATTTACACGAAAAATAATGTGTATTTGCACCTTCTAGAGTCTTAGAACAAAAAATAGGTGGCAAAATCAAAAGTAATGCACGATAATCGTAGATTTTTCCCCTCTCAACTCTAGATTAGATCCATCGATGTTTTCCTTTTGAAACAAAAAGGAGAAGTAAAAGGCAAGTTTCCAAACAAGCACGAGCCTTCCACGTGCCCCGGCCCAATAAAATCACCTTTTGTCCTTTGAAAAGTCTCATCATAAAAGGAGCTAGCAGAAATCCTCAACGTATCTTCTTGGTGGACCTTTGGGATGCTCCCAAAGTGGAGACCCCAAACAAGCGCGAGGCTCACCATGTGTATCATTTTGGTAGAGTTGTTGAAAATTTTTAAGGACTAGTGGAACGCACCATTTGTCTAGGGTTTAAGACAGCTTTTCCTTGGACATTGAAAAGTCCAAGAAAGTGCAGTGAGCAGGGAACTTCCAAGTGTCCCTTTGGTGCTTCTTCAAAAGTAAATTATAGGGGCAAGGTCCCAAATAGGCATGGGCCCTACACATGTCTCAGGGCCTTTAGAAAGTTGCTTTAAAATTTTAAGAAAAGAGAGGAGCCGGCACAAGCCTCCAAGTGTCTCCCTGGCACAATTTTGAGATGGTGCCCAAAATTGGAAACCCCGAAAAAGCGTGGGCTTACCACGTGTCCATGGTCCGACAAAGCTTCACCAACCACATGAAAAAATGTCTAAGTCTAGGAAAGGCCACGGAAACCTCCATGTGTCTCCCTAGCACAACTCCAAAGGTCAAACCAAGAGGTGAATTTCATAGGAGCACAAGCCCTCCATGTGGACAAAACTTGAGTTGAATCAGAATTTAGAGTTTCAAGTGCTCTGTCGAGCCGTGTTCAATCAAAAGGGCCACATTTCCACATATGCTAAGATATAGTTTTGACATGGAAAACATGCCTATAAAACCATTAAATGCGGGAAATCACCATTTACACCTAGAAATGAATATTTCTTTCAAGAAAAAGAATTTAGAAATGATATAAGGCCCAAATGTGATCCACCGAGCCACATCCAATTAGAAAGGACCACTTTTCCATAGGTATTGGGACAAATATTGACAGGGAAAACAAAACGTGACTGTGGAAAAATGGAAGGAAGGGAAAAAACCTAATTTTATGCCCAAGTTACAAATTATTTCACATGGATAGAGGAACAGAAAACAAATTCTAGATTTAAAATGATCCTTGACCAAAGGAAGGGATTGATCATGGAAACCAAATGAAGGATAGAGCTTTCATGCATCAACCACGGAGATAGAAAATATGACAGAGCCCACAAACTGAATAATTTCAAGGACAAATGGGGCAAGATCAAATTGAGCACCAATAGAATCCACATTAGGAAAAACCTAGGGCAAATACTAGGACTTTTACACTAAGACTCCACGTCAAGAAAAACCTAAGGTTGTGTATCATGAGCTATACACTAATAACCAAGGTGGTGAAACATCCAAATCTAACCATGTATATATGTATATTTCACCTACACATGGAAAAATATTTAACCAAGAATGACAATCTATGAAGAATTCCCTCACCAATTTGCAAGAAAATAATGTGGGACATAGTAAAAGTACCAATTTGAAGAACTATGCCCATATCCTTTTGATAGAGTGATGTTAAGAACACCCTTTCCTCCTCACTTTGACTGCCCTAAATTTGAAAAATACAAGGGTAAAGGTGATCCACATGATCATATTAAATACTTCTACATGACTTGCCAAGAAGTTTCCTATAGTGAAAATTACCTTATACATTCATTCCCACGGAGTCTTGGTGGCCAAATACTTGAATGGTTCCTCCATATCCCTAAAGCATTTATCTTTACATTCACCGAATTGGTAGGAAAGTTTGTGTGTTACCATTCAATATGGAAAGTGACATTACATGTTAGTCTTACCAACTCCAAAACATAGCAATGAGAACTTAGTTGGTTTCTTACCTAGTCTCTTCCCTTGCTCATACTTGAATTTTTGTGTTATATTTAAATCCCAAAATTATTTTTCCAAAATTATCCACTATGGAGCATTATAACTTTGACAAAAACATCAAAAACTAACATGTATACTACTCTCTACTCTATGAAAGCTTAATGAAAGTGAACCTAGTTAGATTCTAAGCAATCAAATTGTGTGTTGTTTACTCCCAAACATAGTGAAGAGATCTCTCCAAGTTGGCTACATGGCCAAGCTTTAGATCTTCCCTTACTAACTATATTTGGAATGGATGGATGCAAGATGGGGGAGCTCTTAACAATGGAGTATGGCCAAGATCCAAATGTTCTATAGCTTAAAGCTATCACAAATGATTTCTAATGCCAATATCTCCAAATGTGAGAGAGATTTTGTTATGTAAACAAGGTGTGTTTGTGTGTAAAGTTGTAGTTTGAATGGGTAGGCTTAGCCTTGTATTTATAGTTTTCCACTTGGGAGAATTTGGAATTTGGGTGCATGTGGGACTAAAGCTCAAAAACACTTTTAGATTAGATTAGGATAAACATGCTTTAGGCTTAGTTAAGCTAGGATTAGGCTAGTTAAACTTGATTAGCAAGTGATTAGAGACTCATTGAGAGTTGGGAGGGGTCTGATAACCAATTGTGACTGATAGATAGCCTACAAAGCCAATAGAAGTGGTCTAGAGAGAACTAGGGAGGTTCTGAATGGTCAAAAGGAGGAATGTTTAGCTAATAAGAGAGATATTAGCCAAATAAGCTGATTATAGGAGGAATATGACCAAAAGAGTGTCGTGAATGGGCATCCGAGAATGGAGCAAAGGGGGATTAACAAAGTGTCATTAATTGATTGATTGGATGAAATGCTAAGTGTAAGCATATTTTAGGTGTCTACATTTTCCCCTCTTTGGGGTGATGTAAGTGACGTCACTTCAAAGAAAGTAGACAAGCATAAACAAGTAGAAAATTTTGAAGGGATAGAAGAAAAATGAGAATAATGAAGGATGCCCCCTCGATTGGCGATGGGGTGATAGAAGAACTCGATCGACGATCGAAAAGATGACAGAAAGATAATAGAAGAAATGATAATGTGAAGAAGAAGAAAAGAAAGGGGATATAGAAGAAAAGGAGTATGAGAAAGGGGAATGAGCTAACATCCATCCAATGCCTTTTAAACAACTTTATTTTTCATCATATTGCTAGAGATCTTCATCATCGGTCCTTATTAAAAAGAATGAACAAAAGTGTAGTATGACATGAAAATCCATATACGAACAAATGTCCATTGCTAAAAACACCAACTCCATGCAACATACAAAATGCAATGCAATATGAGAAAGTAAAAGATGCCTAACTCCATGCAACATACAAAATGCAATGCAATACGAGAAAGTAAACAAGCTAACCTAACAGAGAAACATAATGTAATGTTTTTGTTATCAAGCTTCAATTCCAACCTATTCAATTAATGACAAGGGTTAATGATGGTGCCCCAAGCAAGGATACATGCAAAGGAAAATGGAGGACACTTCGGTCCGATGAAAAAGTCAATGTGCACTACTGAAACAATACTAAGAAACTCATTGTGCCCCAGAGTACAAACGAAGTAAGCAACCTAACTTTTGTTGATGGAGGTAGATCAAGATGATCCACGTGAGTCATGCACATGAATAGGTGAGAACCAAAGAGTGACATTTTTGTAGGATGATTTTCAATTTTAGAAGTTTTTAAACATATTTGAATTTTTATTTTTTGAATTTGAATGTTTTGATTTTTTTTGAATGTTTTGATTTTTTTCTAACATATTTGAATGTTTTGATTTTTCTAACATATTTGAATGTTTTTTTTTTTTTGAAAGTTTTTTGAAACTATGTACAGAAGACGAGGAAGCATGGATGCCCCTAGTGATAGATGGGATGTACAAGGGCATAAGGCCACGTGCATGTGAGAAAGGTGAAGATGCAAAAATGCCCCAACGATTAGGTGGGAGTATTCAAAGGAAAACTCTTCACAGTAGAAGTGGGACCCAAGGCCATTATGGATAGGTTCAACATGATGGTGAACATAAACCAATGAAGTGTTGGGAAGAAGCAAGGATGCCCCCAGCGTAAGTTGGCCTAAAAGCACATGATAGAAAGGAAGGAGAAGATTGTTTTTGTGAAAGGGGACAAAGGTGTCCAAAAACATGGAAAAAAGTAATCTTATACACATGGATGTTCTGAATGAAGTAGAAGAACAATGTGAATGATATGAATGTAGCTTAGAAGCCTCACGAATGAAGAAGTGATTAGCCAAAGGCACAAATCGTGAGACGAGATATGGACTAGAGTAAGAGTCTGAACAAGGTCCAAAAAAAGACACTTGGTAACATACTAATCCTATTTACTCATAGAGATCCAGTGTGTGCACATGGAATTTATTACCTCTTGAAGGGAAGATTTAATAGACAACAAGTGAAGACACCCTAGCCAATGTGTAGGAATGATTGATTTTGATAAGGTGATAGGTGATTTGTGAATGGATGGTGAAAGGATAGTCATACATTGCTCCACTGCCAACCAGGCATCCATAGCCCCGATGGAGATGTATTTGATTCTAATCACAACATTTCTCTACTACCAGTTAGATCCATAGCCCCGATAGAGATTATTGAAATACCCCAAGAGAGAGTAATATATCAATTTGCTTTTTCTTTTAGTAGCTTTTAGCTTTTGATTTTTGATTGATTTTGATTCTTTTGCTTTCAAAAACTTATTTCAGCTCTCTTGTTTGACAAGGGGTTAAGAACCACATATGGCTTGATGGAAGGAGGTGGAAGTGATTGTGATGATGACATTGGCTAGTGTCAACAAATATGTCCAAAATTTCTTCACAACAAGTTTATTAGATGTTGAATGTGATAGATCTCTAAGAGGTCAATCATTCTTTAATTTACCAAGGTGATAAAAGACCAGGGTCAAATGGATACCATAGAGATAAATGTCACAAAATGCATGTGAATAAGCTAACCAAAATATCACCAAGGGATGAAAATGGTAGGAAGACTTGTAGAAGAATAACAAGGAAGGGAAGAAAGAACATCCATGTGTACACAATACCTGATTGCAATGTTTGATCTTTGTACCTTTGATTTTTGTTGTGTTTTCTTAATGTTTTTTGTTTTTTTTTTGAATTGTTTTTTATTTTTAGATTTTTGATAGTTTTAAGAGGTTGGGACTAACAAAGTCACTCTGTGGTAAGATCCAACAACAATGTTTGTGACTTCCTTGATAAGGGAGACTAGGCATGTTTGTTTATCAAGAGTGATATTATCCCCGATCTCGATGATCGAGGTGAGTTCACACTCAATAAATGACTGTGATTTGTTTTGAAACATGGATTTCATATGTGGGAGATTTAATTCCCCATCCAGAGGTTTATGCACTTTGTGCCATACTTGATGGTTACGTTGATGTGCATTCTTGAATCACGCTTGATTTAGAATTTTGAGATTGTTTGATTTGTTGGGAGCTATAGAGCTCTTTACAGTTTTGATCTGAGCTTGATTAAGAAACTATTTGGGTTTCTTATAAGCTAATGCATGTGACTTGTCTGATCCCAGAAGGAGAAGAAAGTGAATGTGGATGTTTAGAACTGATGTGAGAAATGACCATGGGCTTGCCACAATCTTTGGTAGAAGAATAATGTGATGGATGAAAAGGATACGGTCCAAGGATTGAAGAATATGGGCTACTGGGGGGTGAGCCATAGATAGAAGATGAAGGGCTACTAGGATGTGGCCCAAGAATAGAAGAAGAAGGGCTACTAGGACGTGACCCATAGATAGAAGATGAAGGGCTACTAGGATGTGGCCCAAGAATAGAAGAAGAAGGGCTACTAGGACGTGACCCATAGATGTAAGATGATGGGCTACTAGGATGTGGCCCAAGAATAGAAGATGATGGACTACCCGGGGTGATCCATACCTAGAAGACAAGGGGCTAGTTGGGCATGCCCCAAGAATAGAAGATAGTGGACTACTCAAAATGTCCCACAAATAGCAGAGGGAGGGCTACTAGAAGGTGACCCACACCTAGATGAAGATGAAGGGCTACTTGGCATTTGACCCCATAAGAGATTGTGATTGAGGAATTATGATAGACAAAGAGTTATTGGGTGATGAGAAGATAGGCCATGGATCAATGCAAGACCAAGGAGTTTCATCACATAATGAAGAATGGGAAGATGGAAGATTAAGAGGAGGATCAAGTTGCATGATCTGAGGCTCTTCCTCCATTTCTTGATAAAAGGAATCAACCTTTTCCTCACAATATGTAGACGTATCAAAGTCTAAAGAGAATCCTTTTTGTAATCTACTAAAGGAATATCTTCATATGCCCCTATAAATGCCCTTGATTGTTTCTTCATTCTGAAAGAGATCAATCGGTATGAGTTGTTGATCGACCACCAGGGGTTGATTGGAAGAAAGAGGTTCACTTGGTGTGGAAGACTTAGAAGATGTTTGATGATGATTGATAGAAGAAGATGATGGGGGACAAAGAAGATGTGTAGCTAGATGTCTCAGAGTAGAAGAAGGTGGTGTGGACCTACCTATATGATGGTATATCATCTAGTAAACTAGTAGGATTAAGTCCAAAGTCTGTAGATTGTGACACATGGGTCGATTTAGATGTTTGACTCAAGGAATTTGAGTCACACAAATCTTCAAAGAAGGAAGACTTATTGGGGGTGATTGATGAAGAAGGTCCTGCGAAGAAGGGGAGGACCATGATTCAAGAATCGCATCACATCGATGAATAATAACAAGGGTCCTACAAAGAAAGAGAGGACCACGATTCAAGAATTGTATTAGATGTTTGATTGGAGGGATTTGGAGTCACACGTATCTTCAAAGGAAGAAGACGTCATTGAGGTGACTGATAAAAGGGGTCCTGCAAAGAAAGGGAGGACCACGATGTAGGAGTCATATTAAATGTATGATGAAGAGGTTCCTATGAAGATAGGGAGGACCATGACATAGGAGTCACATTAGATGACTTAGGAGTCAAATTAGATGAATCCGAATAGTAGTTTGGATCCAAATAGTAGTTTGGATCTGAATCATCAGAAGAATCAAAAGAAATGTTTGGATTGGAATCAGAAGAAATGTTTGGATTGGAATCCTCAAAAGAAGAGGAAATGTTTGGATTAGAATTAGAAGAAGAGTGGGGGGAACTCAATAATAATTTGGATCAAAAGCATCCAAATCATACCACCGACTATGAGATGAAGGTGGGGAACGAGTTACCCATATGGGCTCTCTAGCACGAAGAACCAAACGAGGTTTAGTTGTAATGGGAATCTTTTGATTTGAATTGCTAAACCTAGGTTCCGTATTTTTGTAAGTATGGGGAACCACATGATAGTCAGTCATTTTTGGCATTGTTTTAAGCACAAATGTCTAGATCTAGATAGTGTGATGGAACTCCTTCAAAGGGAAGGAAGTGACATGTCAATTTTGGTAGCATAAGGACAACCAACTAGACATTTTCATAAGTATTGATATGCATGCGTGATTTTTCAAGAAGGTCTAAGGAAAATAGACATCGTGATGATGCAATATCGATGAGATAAAAAGGGATTGTCCTAGAAAATAAGTTTTCTAAATGAATAATCACAAGGAACAATCATGCAAGTGTGAAACACAAAGCCAATCAACAAGGAAATACACCCTATGCAAATGCATGTGCAAAGTGATAGTTCGATGCAAAAATGATCAACACAATGTCAATATTTACGTCAAGCTCAAATGAACAAGGCATAAATATTAACAAAGGGTAGATGTGACTCCCAATCAAAGGATACCATGAAAAGTTAAACAAACAACAAGGCCTAAATGTTAAAGGGTGAGGATTACAAATGTAAGCCACGTAACCACACCAATTGGACACGTCTATCAAGCTTCACGAGAAGTGAGATATTAGTGTCAAAGTGGTATCAAAATGACACAAACAAAGTAAGTGACACTCTTCATGATTTTGGACAATGTTTGAAGTAAAACTAAGTCAAAGTATACTAAGGATGTGCTAAAATGTGTGCAATAAACACCACAATGCGATACTTAGATCACGTTTATGAAAAACATGACATAAGTATCTTAATTGTGTTGAGACAATGCAAACAAGGTAACACGTCAAAGGGAGATCAAATGATGAATCAATCCAAACTATGATGATGATCTTGAAATCAAGATCAAGTGGCCATCAAAGATATAAGGATGCATCCACACACTTTAGACATTTAACAACTCAACCACAAACATGGATGAGCGTAAATGACAAAAAAGTGGTGAACACTATCTATGACAACACTCCCAAAGATGCCTTCTATTGCCCCAAATGGGAAACAAGAATGCAAAGGTGTAGATCAAAATATGGAAATGAACTAAGCATTACTTGGGCAGAGCTTCACCTCATCCAAAGGTGAGAAAGAAGCTAAGCTAAGTAAAATGTCATCCAATTTCCATGATGAAAGGCACTTAGATCCAACTTAAGTGGATTCTTTGCCTTGTTCAAAAACAAGGTTCTAAATCCAAACAAGTTATCACTTCATGATGGCCAAGATGTGACAAAGGACTAGTAAAGTGGGCCTCAAGACAAAATGGCCTCCTTAATAAGATCTCTCAACTAGGTGTTACAAAGTCATCTAAGAGTGGGCACGATTTACCCAAAAAGTCACACTGACTAATTTGGGAGTATCTCAGCTTTTCCCCTTCAAGTACAATGGGCACTAATTGCATCCATCATGTACTCTTTCCAGGGTCATGATATGATACAACTTTGTAACGCTAACTCACAAGGAAAACTAGTCAAGTGGGTAAGCGAGGCACTTCCTGTTTCATCCACGAGGTTACACAATGGTGGACTACTTTAGGGTTCCTGGTACCACCCCCATTGTTGTAGCTTAAGGTGTTATGCCAAAGGGGTTATGTTCCAGTTGAGTGATAGGGACGTACCCTTTTCCAAAGCCTGCAATACAGTGTTTTGAATATGGTGTTCTTTTTATCTTGTTTAATTTTGATGTGGTTTTCTTGAACACCTTTTGGCAACTCTGTATAAAAAATATATTAGTAGTTTTGAATTTGTTTTGATTCCACCTTTCTTTGACAAGCATTTGTGGTTCTACACAATGGATTAGTAATTTTCCATAAAAAAATACTAAAGGGGATAAAACATCATTTCTGATTCTCAAGATCATCCTAAGATGCAAGAGAAGAGCATACGACGATGTAGAATCCAAATATGAAATAAAAATGGAAAACACTTAGTTCAAATGAAATATTTTTCTTTTTAACAAACTTTGACATTCATTCTTTTAAGAAAAAGCATTTTTCAAAACAAAAAGAGACATAGAAATCATTTCTGATTCCCAAGATCACCTAAAAGGTGCGAGGGAAGAGCATACACGACTCTAATCTCATGATTAAACATGAAATGTTTATTAACCTTTTAAACAAGTCAAATCACCATCAAACATGTAAAAACACCCTACAAAATAGAAGTTAGATTCAAAATAAAACTTGCAAGGTGTTAGAACATCAAAGACCAAATTTTCCAAAGCATTTAGACATGTTAGAAATGAGTAGTTTAATAAAAATGAAAACCTTAAATTTTTGGTAACTTAAAACCCCAAATTTATGTTTCCATTGTATTTCACTTCAATACCTTTCCAACGCAACAAAAATGGAGTCGTTTCGAGTTCGGGAGCAAAAGTTATGGCCTCCGAAAGATTGCTAATGATGTCATGCCACAAGGTTAGGTGCACACCACCATGTTAGTGTACTCTACTACCGTTAGTGTACCTGTTCCACTATTAGTGTACCATGCCACTGCATTACTGTGTACCTATTCATGCCTGTGCACCTCTCAAAAAAATGACAAGTCAGTTGTACCTATGCACATGCACACAAATGGTATGTGCACTCCCTTTCCTATAGGTGGCTAAAAAAACATGGGATTTTTCAAAATAATCTCAAAATATCAAAAAAATTTTATCGATTTGGTTCAATTTTGGCAGCACTTCACCTCCTTTGATCCTACAAAGAGCACAAAAACAAGACAATCCTAGCTAAACTAGCTAAGAAACTTGATATTTATCCATTAATACAAGAAAGGTTAGTGAAATTAAAAACTTGAAACTAATCTAAAAAACTTTGAAAAATAATCTAGAAAGCTTGAAACTAATCTAGAAACATTGAAAACTAAAAAAATTAGAAACTAAAATAAAAGCTTCAAAATGACTCCATTAATGGAGGATGGACAAAGTGTCCCACCGGCATGCCAAATGTGTGCAATGGAAAGTTGCAAAAGCTATGGAATGAGGCTAAAGAACCTCAAAGCTTCACTAACTCATCCATGCACCATGAGATTAGAGCTAAACAAGAGAAAACTAACATGCAAGCATTATAACTTTGACAAAAACATCAAAACTAACATGTATACTACTCTCTACTCTATGAAAGCTTAATGAAAGTGAACCTAGTTAGATTCTAAGCAATCAAATTGTGTGTTGTTTACTCCCAAAATAGTGAAGAGATCTCTCCAAGTTGGCTACATGGCCAAGCTTTAGATCTTCCCTTACTAACTATATTTGGAATGGATGGATGCAAGATGGGGAGCTCTTAACAATGGAGTATGGCCAAGATCCAAATGTTCTATAGCTTAGCTTGGCTAATATCAAAATGATTTCTAATGCCAATATCTCCAAATGTGAGAGAGATTTTGTTATGTAAACAAGGTGTGTTTGTGTGTAAAGTTGTAGTTTGAATGGGTAGGCTTAGCCTTGTATTTATAGTTTTCCACTTGGGAGAATTTGGAATTTGGGTGCATGTGGGACTAAAGCTCAAAAATCACTTTTAGATTAGATTAGGATAAACATGCTTTAGGCTTAGTTAAGCTAGGATTAGGCTATTTAAACTTGATTAGCAAGTGATTAGAGACTCATTGAGAGTTGGGGTCCTGATAACCAATTGTGACTGATAGATAGCCTACAAAGCCAATAAGAAGTGGTCTAGAGAGAACTAGGAGGTGCACAAAAAGGGGAAGAAAAATTTGGATCAAGGTTAGTATTCCCAAAATAAAAGTGTCAATCACGTTGTTGAATCTTCTAATCTATTTGATTCCCTCATTGGTTGTGTTTATCCACTTGTTGAGCATGTAAATACTATTAATATTAAATCAAGAGAGTGCGTCATGGTAACATGAGGTGTTTTCCTTGTTACTCCAAAACCTCCTTTGTCTACCCCTTAGGATAGTCACTATGATATTTTAGAATAGATTGAGAATACCACTATGCTAAGATTTTGATCTTAGATCTTATTAAAATATCCAATGTTCATAAATACATCCTTTACAAAACACTTTAGGGGTCAAGAGTTTCAACTGATATTGATCCTACGCACTTCCAAGCCTTGGTCATGCATATTTCTCCTTCCAAAACATTACCTTCAGCCAACATGAGATTCCTAGTGATGATCATACACACAATTTACCCTTATATATTGAAGTCATTGTTAATTGTAAGAAGATAAAAAGGGTGCTTGTGGATGGTGGATTAGGCCTAAATATTTCTACATTGAAACTTGTCGAGAAAAGTTGGGACTCATTGATGATGAACTAGAGCCTAAAATCATCTCAATCAAGTCTTATGATAACATGGAATAACAATCAATTAGTATGATCACTTTGCCTATGGAAGTTAGGACTACTAGTCACGATACCCAATTCCATGTCTTGGACTTGGAACTACCCTACAAATCTAATGGATCCAAGCCATCTATTTCATGCCTTTCACTTTTTATCAATGTCTTAAATTGTACCATGAAGGACAAACTATTACTATTCTTGGGGATCCCCAACCCTTTGCCCATTACAAAGTGTTGTCGGGTTATTTTCCCACTACATATGAATTCCATTCAACTGAGATAGTTGTTTAGGTTATGTTAGAGACTCTTACCTCCCATATTAATCTAGATAAATTATGTGTGCATGATAATGATGCTTCTACATATATATCTCCCTTTGGTTCATGGTAGATAAAGTTCCTTGTAACTAGCTACAGAGAATATAACCTCCAACATGACCTCCTCATTCCCAACCTTCCTTATCATCCAAAACCTATGGTAGGCCTTGCTACAAATATAAATGGCCCCATGAACACTACAACATTGACACTTTCACTCCTGGTGGCCTTTTGGTAGATGATAAACTACTCAATACTTCTATATCCCGATATCTTGATAATGAGATGGTTTCATGCTATCAAGCACCTAAAAATGTCATCCCAAATAAAATGATGTATGTCATGGGATATCAAGGATATGGATGTGGCACAAATGAGTAAGGTGTGTGGGAACCTCTTCCACACCACATCAAAAAGTAGACAAATATGGTATTGGTATCCAACCGTATGGGTCCCATCCTTAGAGGTCAAAGCCACCTCTTCTAAACCAGAAGATAGTTCATCTAATTATGATAGAAAACATATTTCCAAAGTGTATTATGTATGAATACCTTCCTCCATGAACTATTTTTCTCGATATGGATATCCTAACCATATCCCCTACCACTCATGAATTAAATCTTGTCCATCCTTCCCTTTTTAAATAGGACTAACAACAACATGTATTAATTAATTTATTTGAGAATGATGAAGCAATTGGTGATTTTATGGGTCTCTATCATGACATTCCCGCTTGGTGACAACAAGAAGAGATTATTCATTAATCTTGACACATACACGTACTTCGACGAGGAGGCTAAATTTCATGGTAAGAAAAATTTAAAAGAAAATAATGACAATATATTGTTAAAGAATCCTTGTAAAAGAAAAAATCCCAAGTCCCAAAATGAAAACCTCATCGAGCCACTTAAAAAAAATAAATTAAAACATTGATGAAAATAAAATATTTATCACTCTAAGGGTGAAAATCTCATTAAGACGCCATTAGATGAAGATCTCAATCCCCCAATCCAATGTATATGGAATATGAATCCAAATTTCTCATGGATGAGACTATAAATGTGAATATTGGAATAGAGGATGAGGAAAAGGGGTTCTATTCTTGTTATATGGGAATTTTTAGACATATTTTTTGTTCCTATGTGAAAATACCAGGATTAGATCCCTCATTAGTAGTGCATAACCTAGTTTTGTAAAAAGAAGCAAATCCAATCAAGAAAAATATTTGAAATATGCATCCTCACATTGCCCTTTTAGTCAAAGAATAACTTAAGAAAGTACTGGAAATAGGATTCATTAGGTATATTGAATATTCGAGTAGATCTCAACTATAGTGTTTGTGCAAAAGAAACTCATTGGCATCGAATCTGATAGATTATATATATATATATATATATATATAATAAATCATGTCCTAAATATGAATTTCCTCTTCCAAACATCGACATGATTATCAATTCAATGTAGGATAAAAATTATATCTATTATGGATGAATTTTTAGGATCTAATCGATTAAAATTGTAGAAGAGAATCAACACAAGACTACTTTCACAACCCCTTGGGGACATTCTATTACCAATTCATGCCCTTCGGCCTCAAGAATGTAGGTGTAACCTATCAAAGGGCCATGATTGTCATCTTCCATGACATGTTGAATGATATTATGGAAGATTATATTGATGACATCTTGGGCAAGTTCAGGACTAGTGATGCCCATACAGAAATCTTACAACCCATTTTACAACATCTCAGAGACTACAAGGTTAGGATTAACCCAAAGAAGTGTTTCTTTGGGGTGATATAAAAAATTGTTAGGTTTCATTATTTCAAGAAGAGGAATTGAGGTGGACCCTACAAAGTTCATTGTTATTAATGAAATGCCTCCTCCTAAGAACCTCAAGTAGTTTCCTAATTTACAAGGGAAAATCAAAACTATCCACTAATTCATTTCCCAACTCACAGATAAGTGTCATTCCTTCACACATCTTCTCAAGAAATATGTTGATTTCCATTGGGGTCTTGAACAACAACAAGAATTCTCCTTACTCAAGGAGTATTTATCCAAACCAATTGTTTTTATGCCGCATACCCCAAGTGAACCCCTACTATTGTATATCTCAACTACCCAATTTTTCTATGGGTCACTTATATCTCAAGATGATACAAATAAAAATAGAAATCTATCTATTACCTTAGTCACATGTTGATTTCTTATGGGATCAAATATTCATAAATAGAAAAGGTTTTCTTGGCCATTTTTTTTTACATTCCGTAAAACTCTATCACTATATGTTGAACCATAAGATCAAGCTCATGTCTAGAGTTGACTTGTTTTAGTACTTACTATCTAAATTTAAACTTACTTACTGGTAGGATGGATAATTGATAATATTACTCGTGAGTTTTATATTCAATATGTCACTCAAAAATCACTCATAGGGAAAGTGCTTATGGATCAACTAGTAGAAGCCTCTTTTCCTAGAACTCGAACCGTTGAATCTGGATTTTTAGATACTTTTATGATGTATATTGAGGAATATAGTGTATGGAAGATGTAATTTTATGGATCATTTACTTTTCATGGTTCAGAGTAGGAGTTATTCTTATCACTCCCATGGGAGATCTAATTCTTCAAGAATTCAAACTTAGTTTCCCATGCACTAATAACATAACCGAATATGAGCCCTAATTGCAGCAATGAAAATTTATATATGATGGAACATCATACATGTTAATGTTATAAGTGATTCTCAATTAATCATCAAGAAGGTGAACAATGAATATAAGGTTAAGGATGAAAATCCCATCCCTTACAAGAAGTTGGTTGATACTTTGAAGCAATTATCTATACATATCACATTCCTATAGATACCCATATGATATAATCGCTCAAAAAACACCATGGGGACAATTGGATCTTTTTTGTGCATTCCACCAAGGAATAGTGACATGCCTTTCTTTGTTGATAATTTAATGACACCAACATATTACATGTTAGAGTCTTGTTTGGTATGTGAAGTTGTTGGTCCCTTACCCCCCATGGTACCTTGACATCTATAATTACTTACATGAATGAACCTTCCCTCCTACCATTTTCCATTTTTAGAAACATACCTTTATCCAACACATATCCCACTATACCCTATGTGGGGAACTCTATCGTTGGGGATATGATGGGAATCATTATGTTTACTTAACTCTAAAGAATCTACCTTAGCAATCAAAGAGGTACATGAAGGCATCTATGGGGCCCATACAAGTGGAATGGTTCTTGCTAAGAAGCTATTGAGAGTATGTTATTACTAGCCTACTATGGAAACTGATTACTATTAATATGTCAAAAATTCTTGTTGCATCAAAAGTATGGCAATTTAATATATGCTCCAACACAATCATTGCAACCCATCACAACATTGTGGCCTTTTTCAAAGTGGGTACTTGATCTCATTGGAAAATGTATGTCCAATTCCTCTGATGGCCACAACCACATCATAACTGCCACCGAGTATTTCATGAAATGGGTAGAGGTTGTTCCTCTTACTTATGTCACTAGTGCATAAATTTCCAAATTCATAATGAACCACATTATCTTTGCAATGGCATTCCTATTTTTGTTGTTGTATCTAACAATGGTAAGTCTTTTAAGAATAAACAAGTAAAGGCATTGTTCCAATTCTTCCAAATCAAAAATAAATGGTCAAATCCTATTACCATCGAGGTAATTGACAGTTGAATTCTAGAATAAGATTGTTGTTAGCATCATGGATAATATGGTTAACAAAATTGATTGTAATTGGAACTTACAAATCCATCTCACCCTCCGGGATTATATAAAATCCATTTGCACCCCTACCGGAGTTACTCCATATTCACCTTTTTGGTACAAAGGTTATTTTGCCTCTTGAGATCAATCTCCCTTCTTTTCTCATATCCTCGAGAGACTATCTCAATAAAGAGGAAGACTATAGAGTGGTGTGAATCGTAGAACTAGAGATAATGGATGAGAAGCACGTTCATGCACTAGATCACCTAAAGTGTAGAAAAATTGAGTGCACTTGAGCTACAAAAAATGGATCATAACTCACCAGTTCAAGGTAGGAGACCTTTTCTTAAAATAGAATCAGTTCAACACTACCAAAGATTGAGAAAAGAAAAGAAAATTTTGAACCTAACTAGTTGGGACCATATGTTGTGGTTGCTAAATTTGGTTTAGGAGCATATAAACTTACCTATTCTAATGGTGATGAACTTCGGGAACCTATGAATTCCATGCATCTCAATCATTTCTATGCCTAAGCATGGGGTCCTATAAAAAAACCACAAGTAAAAAAAAAAAAGATAATAAAAAATCAATAGAAAAGTAAAGAGAAATAAATTTGTCCAAGTATGAAAACCATGTAATTCTAGAACTTTGGATTATTCCTTTGGTGAAAACCAATTTCGTGCCATAGGATGGTTTTTTTTTCACAAGCATCTCACACCTAGGGGTATAATTGTTTTATCCTAAGATAATTTTCTCTTGTGTCTAAATTTCTTTTGAGTTTTTCCTTCATGGAGTTGATTTATTTGATCCTACTCTTATAAATAGGTGAGGATTTTTCCTGTGTACATTCCCATCTAACGCTGGGAAATCCTTTTCATCTTCACTTTCTTGTATATATGCATGATGTTTTCCCTTGTACATTTCCCATTTATCATTGAGGGCCTCCATATTTCTTCATTTTATTACACATAGCTTCAGTAAAAGTATTATAAAATCCCAAACATTTAGATAAACTTTCAAAAACATTCAAAACATGTTTTTACTAAAAAAATCAAAAATATTATAACATTGTATCCTGAAAATACAAAAATAATGCAAAATTTCAAAATTTTCCCAAAAATAAAGTAGTGTTTTGCTTACTTGGTTGTTTATTTATACATAGTTTTGTTGGTTTATTGTTTGTTGTCTTACATGCTTTTCTATATTAGTGTGTTCTTTTCTTACTTAGATTAAGTCTTTCTTTAATCTGTTGTGAAGTTCATTAGATTAAGTTTGTTTGCATGTTTGTTTATGCTTATACATACTTTTGTAAGAAAATAATGAATATCCAACAATAAGATGACATGCCAAAACTACGAGATTTGCAATATGTTGAATAAACAATATAAATATGATACCAAACTAGTGTTTTGATATAACAACAAATTGATCGTTAGAGTGACAATATGAGACCGATAGAGCTTCACCTCCAAACACTCCACAATATGATTCAAAGCTTCACAAACAATTTTGACAAAATATTATGAATTTTAAGCTTGAGAATTTCAAGAATTTTCTCCTCTCTTTTTTAGAGGGGAGAAAGAGTTCTATTTATAACTTGAATTGGGATTAAAATAAAGGATTAACAAATAATTATAATTTGTAAAATAAATCTTGATTAAGAGGACATGATGAAGAGTTGATTTGATGGTGGGGTTCATGATGTGAGAAAAGGAAAAGGTGTGATGTGGAGTGGGGACATGGTTAGGTGTAATAGTGAAGTCATGTGCTCACTTTACACTATTGATTTTTGGATTTGTTGTCGGATAGGAGATTTTTGAATTATTGACTTCATGGGTGGGGTTAATAATTTAATAATTTGAGGGAATTGAATTTTTAGGTGGGAATTGATTTTTAGGTGAGAAGTGATTTTGACTTAAGTGGGGAACATGTGGGGTTGTTGATTTGTATATATATTTTTGAATTATTTAATTATTAAATAGGATGATATGACTTATTTAAAAAAAAATTATTTAGCATAATATAGTTTTGGCATGTAATAAGAGATTAATTAAGTTATAAGATTAATTAACTGAATATGAATTTTTGGGAAATGAGATTTGAGTAAGCCTGCTGAAGGAGACCAAAACACGGGGTGATACCAAAATTTGGTGTCTACATTTTCCCCTTTTGTTGAGTGGTTTGCGATAGCAAGCCACGAGACAAAAAAAAAAGGGTTAGATGAAAGATGTGTCCGAGGATGGATGAAGACATGACCAAAGGCAAGATGCCTCAGGAAAAAAAGGATCACAATAAATAAAAAAAAATTATGGTGGTGACTCCAATATCACATCGGTAGAGAAAATTGCGGTCTCAACGGAGACAGACGACAATATTCTACAGACTAGTGAGTGGGTGAAGACCACTGCAGTATGGATGTAAACCAAGATGACCAATGGGTCATAGGAAAACATCAAAATATGTGCAACTAATGTGAAAGATGTGCAATCCTTTGTTTGTGAGGAATCATGTGAAAAATCATGTGTCCAAAAAGGACGTGGATGAAGATAATGATGCCCCAACACAGGGCATGAGAAAGACACAAAAAGTGAGTTATATATGCTGACAAGTACAAGAATGAAAAAGGTGCCCCATGATAGGGCACAAAGATGACATAATGGGAGATGGATATGTAAATAAAATTCCCTAGGGGGAATAACCATAAATGTGCATATGATGAGAAGATAGGATAAAAGGGTGAGATAGAATGCCCTAAAGGTGTGATAAATATGATGGCAATCATGTTTCATAAGAAAGATGCATAAGTGTTAGTAAATTATAAGGTAAAAGCAATCTTACTTGTTCGATAAGTAGGACAAGAAGTCAAGATACTTTTGTGACAAAACAAAAGTAGAGAAAATATGCATGGAAGAGTACAAGATCGATAGGTGTTGGCCATTATGGTATCCTCTAAGACAAAAATGTCCCAGGAGGATGGGATGAAAGATGTGGATGATAGATGATAGAGATAAGAGAAAGTGGACATGGTTGAAGTAGAAAGGACATGGTGGAGGAGAGGGATCAAATAGTAGAGAAGGACGATAAGAGAGGTGAGAAGATAGATGAAAGCACAAAAGAGAGAGAATAATATTCAATAAGAGGGTAGTGGAAAAAGATAAGGGGGAAATAAATAGGTAAGGTACGAGGGACCTGGAGAAAAAGAAAATAGAGAAAGTGAGCAGGAGAAGAAGGGAGGGAGGAAGTTTAAACAAGAAGAAGATGAGATGAGAGGGAAAAAGAGATTAGAAGGGAAGTTGAATGTATAAAGATATATCATAGTAAAGAAGCAAGAGATAATAAAGAGGAGAAATGGTGGAAGAAAGAAATGATGAAGGACAAAGAAGAAGACAAGAAAATGATAGAAGAAGGATGAAAGGGAGATGGAGATCAAAATAGAGGGAGAGAAAGAATGGATCACGAAAGAGATGACAGAACTGAGAAAGAAAAGTTGTGAAGAATATGAGAGAAGGATGATTGGAGAGATGAATATGTATAGTAGGATGGAAAGATGAAGGAGATGAAGAAGATGAAGAAGTTAAAGAAGATGGGGGAGGAGGTAGAATGGAAAAGAGAAAGAAAGGCACTATGAGGAGCTAGGAAGATAGGGGTGGTAGAGAAAGAAGCTCAGTAATGGGGAAATGAAAATAAGAGGGAAAGAAGGGATGATAGAGCCAAAACATAGGAAAGGAATTGAATATGAAACCAAACACATGGAAATGCATGTGGATGGTGAGATGATTAAGAAGATGGGACAATGTTGGTGAGTCAGGTTATCAATGGAGAAATAAGATGAAAGTGTGAGGAGAAGAGGAGATGAAGATGATACAAATGAAATGAAAGAAAACCAGGGGTAGAAAGGAGGAGAGGACAACAAAGAAAATGATGCAAAGGTAGTATGTGATGAAGACAATAGAGATATTGAAAAAGGAAAGGGAAGATGAAAAGGCAATACCAGTGGAGGGATGTTAGGAGAAATCCTCCGATAATGATTAGAGGGCACAAAAGGAAAAAGGGAGGAAGAGAAAATGGAGGAGGTAAAAAAGAGTGAACCGGTATTAGTAGAATGGGGAGAAATGAGTTTTAGGAGAAGTCCACCGATAATTCTTAGCATGAGAATGGAAGCTGATGATGACATAATGTTAGATGAACAATGATAATGATGAGTAAATATGGTGATAGATATGGGGAAGTATTCTAGAAAATGGACCAGAAAGAGTAAAGAAAGGAGGGCTAACGATATGTAAGAAGATAAAGGCGAGGAGAGAATGCAATGGATGAGGATGTGGATGAAGATGACGGAAGTAAAGATGAAGGAACAAGACATAGTAAGAGAGGGTATGAAGTAGTTAAGCTGGATTTTAAATGAGGGATGATGGAGATGATATTTGAGGAAGTTTGAGATATTTTGTGTGAGGAAAAAGAGAAGGGAAGAGGATGTGTTTGTGGGGAATGAAGAAAAAATACGGATGATGGGAATATGAAGGAAAGAGGAAAGGCAAGGAGATAAATCATTCTTAAGAGAGACTCTTAAGTAAGATCGCCATGCCATAGGAATGGTTAAGTAGGATCACCAAGCCGAAGAAGAAGAATGATGAAAATACTGAGCAATGTATACCAAGATGGAACAGAAGTGAAAGGAGGTAATAACAAGGAAACAAAGGAGTGTGACATGAGTGGATGGAGGAATGTATGCAGTGTAGATGGAGAGTGTAAGGGAATTCTTAATTAGGATGCCTATGTTATACGAGTGATGATGTCAGAGTGTTAAGAAAAGTTATGAGTAGGAAGATGTTTCTAGTGTTGAATGGAACAAAAAACAATGAAGGAGTTTCTACAATGGGTAGGATCTTAAGAAAGAGCTGCATTGTGATTAAGAAACCTGCATGGAATGGATGATTAAGTAGGATCATCAAGCTGAAAGAAGAATGAAAGGGAAATGGAACAATAAAATAGATGGCAATAAAAGGATATTAAGAGAAAAGCACAAAAATAATGGCCCGGGTGGATGACACGTGAAGTATCGAACAAACAATGGAGAAGGACGAAAGTGGGTGAGAAGAGCAATGCGAGAATGAGATGAGGCAATTTTTAGGAGAAAATTGGGTTGATAAAGAGGGCTAGGAGGAAGGAATGGTCAACAGATATGATCACGAATGATACCTTGTCTAGAATGATAGGTCTACCTCGAGTAGGGTTTTTGTGCTGTGCGGGAATTACGTAGATGTGCCAAGATGGGGATGAAAGGTCTGAGATGGTGAAGAAGAGGATAATGAACAATGGTGGGGGATGAGGAGCTACCTGGATAATGAATGCTACTTGAGAGTTATCCTCAAGTAGAATTCACAAACTGCAAATGGAGGTCAAGTAGAATTCCCAAACCGAATAATGCATTAAAAATATTGCTTGAAGATAATAATTGATTTCATGGATTTATGGATGATGTTGATAGGGGACATCTTTAAGAGTAAACATATGGATACAAATTTTATGACATGAAATTTTATTTCTAAGGAGATAATTGTGATAAAAGATGACTTTGATGAAATGAATGTCGCATAACCATAACAAGGGTCAAGTAAGAAAGTTATGCTTTTAACCCGATAAGAAGTAAACAAGAAAAGGTACTACTCAAGACATTGCACTTGCAGCTGATAGCAGGTGTTAGTACATAACTAATGAGATTTGATTATATCACAAGACCAAGAGGAAGATATGGATGAAATATGCTCATAATCCTAATGTCGACATGACAAAGGAATTGAGATGTATCTTGTACGTGGGAAAAGGTTCTCCAAAGATGGTATTCCTTAAGTCTATGCCCCATCTCTAGGAAAGGGAAGAATAGAATAAAAGAAAGTTGATCAATGCGGGAAGCTTTTTAAATGCTTAATAAAAGGAAGGTTGATCAATGAGGAAAACCTTCCAAATGCCATAATAAAAGAGAGTAGCCATCCTTCTAGGGTATGGTCTACTTTATACATAATATGGATGGCAAGAATAATATATGATAGCCATCCTTCAGGATCGGTCTATTTCTCTTGATTTTGCTTTTGACTTTGATTTTTTTTTTTATGCACAATAAATTGTCCTTCGAGGGATCAGTCTATTTTGATAACCTTGATCTTTCTTTTCACATATATGAATTGTATCTTTTCATAGGGAAGAGTTGGGGATAGCTAGGTAGACCACCTAGGAGGGGAGAATGAATGTACAAGAGACACCCCTAGACCCTCTACATGAGTACAATAGGAAAATGAGATGGTGATGGATGTAATGATCATGGGGTTCTCACAAAATGGGAGAACTTATCCATAGTGAATATGCTACGAGTAGAGTCCATGGTACTCATATTCAAGGTCATGACTGGTAGTGATGGTAGACCACATGATTCAAAATCATTACAATGATAGATGGAAGGGGATACTGATGGAGGAATGATCTAAAGATATGCCTAAGTGCTCATTGATAGATATGCTAACAATAGTCTAGTTGCAAGTGCAATGGATTAAGAGGCTCTATCTCTAGTTTACTACCAAGGGAGAGAAGACATTAAAGTTACGACAAGATGAGAGCTTGCAAAGGATTAGATGTGATAGACAAGCAAGAAATAAAACTATGTCCTTAAGGAAGCAAAAATATGACCACAATGGTGGGTTTTGATGAAAATAAAAGGTGCCCCAAGAGAGACAAAAATATGGCCACAATGGTGGGCTTAAATGGAAATATGGTCCCTCAATGGAAGGACAAAAATGGCCACAAAAGTGGACTTAATGAAATAGATGGTGCCCCAAAAGAGACAAATATGGCCACAATGGTGGACTTTAATGAAGATGGAAATATGGTCCCTCAAAGGAAGGACATACATGGCCTCAAAGGAGGACTTTGATAACACACTCATGGCCACAAAGGTGGAATTTGACAGGAAAAGATAAAAATATGGTCCCTCATGGAAGGAAAAACATGGCCACAATAGTGGGCTTAAGATAAAAATAAATGATCTTCAAAGGGATAGATGCATATGGCCACAAAAGTGGGCTTAAAATGGGGTGGATATTTGGAGGGGGTTAGCTTAGATCAGATGGATTTGGATGAGGTAAATAAAACAATGTCAAGGAGTAAATCCCCCTGACATCAAAGAGGAGTTGTTTAGATACGAAATGAGTTAACATGAATGATATGCTTAAGGACAAGGGGAGGCTACTCCTTAGTGAAAAATATTATATCACTATCGTAAAATTAGATGTGGATAGGTGAAAGAGATTGGATGATGATAACCTTAGATTTGGATCAGGTAGATGCATTGGGGATCATAGGAAAACAATGTTGATGAATAAGGGAGGACCTTCTATATGAGTAACATGTGAAGGAGAGATGTTAATGGAGGATGGAAGAGAAGACTTAGAGACTTCGATAGATGTGGAATTAGTTGTGGATAAAATAGTAGAGGGACAATCCTCAAAAATATCATCTCTTTCAATGAGATCATGAATGATAGTCTGAAGGGCCTTACAACACTCAGTGTCATGACCCGGGGTATGATGGTAGGCACAACTGAGGTGGGGATCAAACCATGATGGCTTCCTACTATTTGGGTTAAATACCTTGACAGGTGGGAGCGTGATGGCAGAAATTTGTAATAAGTGTTGAAGGGTTTCCATTAGTATATGTATTTTCTTTGGACTTGGATTGGGATGCAAATGCTTGGGATGTGGTTGTATGAGCTGTCTTGGAGGATTGTGTCATGTCGTTCCATAATTTTGAGTCGAATCTCGAGGGAATGCTTGGATATTTTTATTTTGGTTGGTAGAGTGATTGTGATGCCTTAGATGGAGATTGATATTGCCCCAAAATAGATGATGCATATTTGGTATTTGTTGGTGAAATGTCTATCTTCTTTTGGGGACACACAAGATATTTTTGTGGATGTACCAAGGTTCTTGGATTTGGATTGCGAAGAAGCATTCTTGGGAGATGTGACACTGATTTCAATCGAGAGTCTAAAGGTTGTGTCATAGTTGATACAGGTGAATGGATTGGTATTTTCATGATGGATGTGGGAGTATCTGTAGATGAGATGGGAGGAGCATCTGAAGTTGTTGCTAGTTGAAGTGCTTTCCAATGTTCTTCAAATGATGTGGAATAAGAAGATGGTGTGTTCACATTCACACTAGTTGATGTGATTGGCATGAGTAGAAGTGTGGAAAGAGGAACTGAGATAGAATCAATAGATGGTAGGATAGGCAAAGGGAATAGATGAGGATGGGGGAGTATTAGGAAACCCGATGGATGAGGATGTAGAAAGATGAGTTGTATTCATTTTGGATGGGGAAGGATGTTCCTCCTGAGTGAGGAAATCATCTTCCTTAATGAGGTCATGGATGATGGTCTGAAAGGCCCTACACTGCTCAATGTCGTGGCCTGGAACACGATGATAGGTGCAAAATGCAATTGGGATTGAACCATGGAGGTTTCCTACTATAAGGATCCCAATGTCTAATGGGAGGAAGAGTGATCACAGAGATTTGAATTAGATGTTGAAGGATATCTAGCATAAGACCTTGATCAAAGTGTCACATAGAAGACCACTCTTATGGGTTTTAAGATGATGTTTTGGCTTGGATTTAGACATGGAACTTTGGGATATCGACGTATGAGCCGATATAGGTGCTGAGGATGGGGATGGATTGCGTTGTGGTTTTAATGTTTTGGTTTCAGTTTTAGTGTTAGTTGATGATTCAGGGTCACGTGAACCAGACTGAGGAGGTACTTGAATAACTTTGATGGAGAATGAAGGATCCTCTTTAAAATATTCTTCACTTGGAGGTGACATGATTGTGGAAGTGTGTGAAGAACGAGGGGACATTTGCATTTGGATAGATGAGGTCAATAGTGCAGATGTTGAAGTGGAAGGAATAGATTGGTTTGGTTTGGGAAGGATGCATCCTTCCTTAATGAAGTCCTGAATAATGGCTTGAAATGCTCTGCAATGTCAGATATCATGTCCAGGGGTGTGATGATATGCACAAACAAGGCTGGAATTAAACCATGGTGGCTTCTTACTACTAGGGTCAAAGGCCCTAATAGGTGGAAGTGTGATTGCAGAAATTTGTAGCAAGTGTCGGAAGACCTCAATACATGATTCACCATAGCGTTAGGAGGTGCTTTGTCTGTGTAGAATTTCTTGGTCTTTGGAGAAGGAGTGGATGTTTGAGATAATTCAGATGTTGAAGACAAAGTTTGAACATGTTTATGTCTTGGTGGCTGATAGCAAGTCATGATTTTCATAGTGTTGGATGATTTTAGTTGAAGGGGTTTGGGGTTGGATTGTTTAGAAGAAGGAATATGATTTTCCTGTATAAGGGAATCTTGAGGCAATATTTGAGAGGTTCCATCCTTGGGAGGAATGACAATAATTTCTACTGGAGGATCCGGAGGTGGTACTGATAGAGATGTAGGAAGGGATATTTGTTCGTTGGAATCTAAAGAAGGTGAACATTGATTTGGTCACACTGATGAGGTAGAGATATTATTTGAAGTTGAATCCAGTTGAAGATCTTTCAAAGATTCTTCAAATGATGTAGGAGGGGAGGAAAATGTGGATGTGGTCTCAATGATTGATGTAATAGGTGCATGCATTGGGATTGGATCTATGGTTGACATTATGGGTAAAGATGAAATAGATGTGGGTGATGGAGTGTATGAGGTATGTTCAGATGCGGAATTAATAGTGGATGTGGGAAGAGGTGCTGAGGTGAATGTAGATAGGACCGAGGTTGGTATGGGGGTGAGGGTTAATGGAATGAAGAAAGGGGGAGCTTCTAGTGAGGTGGATATGGTGGGTGATGAAGAAGGTAAATTTGTGGATGGATCTGGATTTATACCAACAATATGTATAGTATTTATGGTGTGGGTATTGGGCACTAGATGTAGAAGTAAGTGGTGGTTTGACTTATCGATGTGGGTGTATGGTTTGGAAATGGTTGTTTAAAAATATCTAGTGGTCGATTGGGTGATGCATTTGGGTTATCCACTTGAAGTTCTCCCTGATCGATGAGTCTTTGGACCAAATCCTTGAAAGTACGACATCTCTCTATGTCGTGTCCTCGACTTGATGGTACTTGTAGTAATGGTCTTCATGATACCACATAGGTCTTGGTCTAGATTCATCAACTGGTTGGATAGGTGGCAGCATGATCAAATGTGTTGTGATTAACTTGTCAAAGATGGTGTTGTATGATTCTCCCAGAGGAGTATAATTGGGCGTTGGTCATGTAAATCATTGTTGGGCTCCTGTAGTAGATGTAGGTGTAGGAACTGGGATTGGGTCTATGGTTGGTATTATGGGTAAAGATGGAATAGATGTGGATGAGGGAGTGGATGGGGTATATTGAGGTGTAGAATCAATGGGGGATGCTAGATGGACAATATTAATTGAATAAGAATTAAAATCGTGTGGTGTGGAAAGTAGAAATGGATTTTCGATGGTGGATTTGGGAAGATTTGTTGGAAGATATCCAAGAGTTGAGATTGAATTGGTTGGGAGGTTGTGTAATGTTGGGAAGTAGGGACATAATGTGATGGATGAGATTGTTGAGATACAGGAAGTGCGGTAAATGATGTAGGCGGGAAGACAATGTAGTATTGGCATAAGGTGATGGGGATAAAGTAGAATTTTGTGGTTGAGAACTAGAGTTACGGTGAAAGCATTTGTAAAGGCAGCTAGATGGAGATAAACACGAGGTATCGATCATGCTAGCTTTCGAGGAGTAGCAATAATTGATGTGGTAGGCATGAAGGTTGTAGTTACGGTTGGTGTGTGTGTAGGATAGGTATAAGATGGTCTTGGTTGTACAACACAAGGAGGGGATAGATAAGGATATGAGGAAGCTTGGTATGTTAAAGCTGGAGGAGATGTTTGATAGGATTCTTGAGGTTGGATTAACACATTTGATTGTGGGTATATACAAGGATTGTGAATGTTGGTAAATTGTGGTGATTGGTACATATAAGAACCATTTAGGATGAAGTTTTGTGCCATTTGAAACAAAAAAATTAAGCAAACAATTATTTTTATGTTTATTTTTGTTTTGTTTTGATGAAGAACACGTGTGAAAGAAAAAAAAAATGGTTGTAAGAGGACCTAGAAGAAGGTAAACTATGTTTGGTTTCAGGTAAGTTATGGCTGGGAAATGTCTGAAATGGTTTCTGTTGGGTGATCAAATCCCAATCAGTGAACTAGGTGCAAGGAATGTTTCGATGTGTTAATTAGTTTGTGAAGTTTCAGGCAGTGTGTGATGATAGGTGTGATGCAAAAATTAAACCCCTATTTACACTATGTGAGCAGGCAGAATGCACAGGGTTCATTTTACTCCAAATTTGAAATATGAAGTTTGATGCTTGAAAATCAACCAGGAATGGGAAAGTACAATGCAAAAAAGAGAAAATAGGGAAAACTGAAGAATACCTGTATATCACTTTTCCTTTTTATCTGACAACAAGTTGAGGCAAACAAGGAGTGTGCTTCGAACAATCAGGCGACAAGTTACAAAGTGAGAAAATGACAACAAATGCTAAAGAAGTATTGAGAACACATTCCCCATTATTTGATTGCATGTGATGATGGCATACTTTTGAAAGCGCCACTCAGTGATCTGAATGCCCAGGTACCCTAAAATGGCACCATTTATGATTGCATGGATGAGGTCGATAAAAATGTTTTACATGATGTGTTTGATTTCAATATTGGTCTTTGACAACTATTATTTTGTGATCGCAACGTTGTAGACGTTATCCTGCAAAAAGGAAAACAACTATAAGACACGAGGCCAAAATAGTCTATTTAAGTAATAAAATATGGTGGTTGGAAATGATTTTTGAGATGATTTTCAAATGATGAAAAATAAAAATGATATTAAATCAAAATATTAAAGACGGAAAGTGAACCAATATACTATCAAATAATTTAAACAAAGTGAATAACCTCATTAAATCAAAAGCATTGAGCTCTTAGCTAAAAATTATAAGCAAAGGATGGATCTAATGATCGTGATAAAAAGGTATGAATCCAAACTCCTGCCAACTGTATTTATTTATAAATGGATTCAAGGTTGTAAATTTAGCATTTAACATTTCTTTTCACTTTTTTGCAAACTACTTTCAATAGAGCTGAATTTGAAATTCACAAATTGATTAAATCAAACATATAATAATATAACACTATAAATTTTTCGCTAGGAACAATATATTAAAATATTTGATCCCAAAAAAATTAATTAGAAAACAATGACTACCATTAAAACATATATTCAAACAATTTATCATTACAAATTGATGAAAATAAATTGAAATACATTTAAATAATCAAAATAAAAAAATAACGAATAACATTAATAAAGATATACT
Organism: Taxus wallichiana var. yunnanensis; assembly: GCA_018340775.1. Taxonomy (NCBI): domain Eukaryota; kingdom Viridiplantae; phylum Streptophyta; class Pinopsida; order Cupressales; family Taxaceae; genus Taxus; species Taxus wallichiana. The sequence continues at coordinate 638,388,421 of CM031243.1, read as the reverse complement.
TAGAGAACAACCTAAGTGCCCAAAGCAAATAACAATTTTAATTTTTAAAATCAAAATTACAAAAATGAATATAAAGTATTACTAAATATGAAATCTAATCTCGTATGTACTTGAAATGAATACGGTGTTTGTCATATGTAGGCAAGGGCACGTTTTTAGACATATATGACGCAATGCGTAATCATAAAAATTCTAAAAAACAATGGATGCTAATGCCATAAACACCATTTTAATATAAGTTTATTGTGTTCTATAGACTTAATAAACAACCTACTTTAAGGAGACTATATAGTTATTATCCATAGAGTTTAAATGCATGGAATTGAGAGACATAAACCGAGAGAAACAATGGAAATAACTAAATGTGATATATGGTGGGAATTAGAATATTGCTTAATGAATAAGTAGAAACGACATTGGAAATAGTTGGAAGGACCACATTGGCTACAATGGACATAGTTCTACAATTGCTTTATCAACAATATTATCTATCAACTTACTAGAGTCACTAATAATATGAAACTGGTGTGAATGTAATGTTGAGATGGAAATAATTAGAAGAAATTCAAAGTGCTCTAAAAATCTCGTGAATACCAGATAGATAATGAATTATAAGAAATCAATAAATATGCTTATGAATTATGAATGAATTTGAAATATCAAAATTTATAGATATATGAGACTAATACCAATTAGATTTTAGATGTATACAATACGTGTTGAGAAGTCGATAGAAACATTAAAATACCAGAATTTATAACTACCAGTAGGAGCTAAGTCGGATGAAATTATAACGCTTTGATAGGGATCTTATACGCCTGCGTGGAATAGAAGTCAACGTGGAGTTGAGGTAGTAAAATAGTGTAGGGAGTTAAGTTATATGAAAGAGAGGTGAATGCGTCAGATGGGAGCATGGGGAAGAGGAGTGAAGTTGGAGTTGGGGTCGAATGGAGTTGGGGAGATGACTGGGCTCGGGTAGAGAGAGATGAGAAGTGGGTGAGTGGAGATGGAGTGGAGGAGGTGGCCAATGTGGGATGGAGAGTAGCGCAGGTAAGTCTATGTTGAGGATATGGGAGCTCGGGTAGGAGAGTAGGGTGTATGCGTGGAGAGGGATGTGGGGCTCAATGAGCAAAGGAGATAGCTCGGATGGAGTGGAGGTGGCCGAGTGGAGAGGTGAGGAAATAGTTAGGGGAATGGGTTCTATGGAGTAGTTTAGGATAATAACAATAACAAAAAAGTTATATATATATATATATATATATATATTTATATTTTTTATTTATTTTATATACTTTCCTATTTTTCAAGGAATATAACAATAAAATTTTATAACTATTATAAAAATTAAATAATAACCTTATTCAAAATGAAAAAAACCACTTACCTCATGGCGAAGACAAAAATGACTATATGTACAAAGGACACCACACTAGCGAAGATAATTAAATCCTGTAAAACAAGTGAGTTTCCAAATGAAATATTCACAAAATATCTGTCAAGTAATGAAAACCAAAAACAAATGAGATAACCGTCATCTTTACGACACCTGCACACAACAAGTTACACAATAAAAATGACCAGATCTCGGGTCTGGTCCCACCGGGCGTGCCAAATGTTGATCTGGAAAACTCATTCTTATGCGGGTGAACACCGAGACTAAGCCAAACACCGAAACTTTGAATGATAGAGGGCTTAGGACCTCAGATGTAGATATGGATTTTGGATACAAGGCATAGAGAAAATAGATCTATGAGAAAGAAGATAGATCTGCAAGATGGAAATAGATAAGATTAGATAACGATATGTGGGGGCTTCCTGACAAAGCAGATCCGAGAAGCATTAACTTCCTCGGTGGCTATCAACCCCCATGTTCACAAGAAAATAATGAATATCCAACGATAAGATGACATGCCAAAACTACAGAGATTTGCAATATGTTGAATAAATAATATAAATATGATACCAAGCCAGTGTTTTGATATAACAACAAATTGATCATTAGAGTGACAATATGAGACTCTATAGAGCTTCACCTCCAAACACTCCACAATATGATTCAAAGCTTCACAAACAATTTTGACAAAATATTATGAATTTTAAGCTTGAGAATTTCAAGAATTTTCTCCTCTTTTTAGAGGGGGAGAAAGAGTTCTATTTATAACTTGAATTGGGATTAAAATAAAGGATTAACAAATAATTATAATTTGTAAAATAAATCTTGATTAAGAGGACATGATGAAGAGTTGATTTGATGGTGGGGTTCATGATGTGAGAAAAGGAAAAGGTGTGATGTGGAGTGGGGACATGGTTAGGTGTAATAGTGAAGTCATGTGCTCACTTTACACTATTGATTTTTGGATTTGTTGTCGGATAGGGAGATTTTTGAATTATTGACTTCATGGGTGGGGTTAATAATTTAATAATTTGAGGGAATTGAATTTTTAGGTGGGAATTGATTTTTAGGTGAGAAGTGATTTTGACTTAAGTGGGGAACATGTGGGGTTGTTGATTATATATATATATATTTTGAATTATTTAATTATTAAATAGAATGATATGACTTATTTTAAAAAAAAAATTATTTAGCATAATATAGTTTTGGCATATCATCCACATATATATCAAACATCATAAACATCATATATATCATCAATAAAAATGCTAAGCTACATCATCATAAAATGAAACATGTACATATATGTTAAGCTAACATTACATCATATGGTATCATCAATGGGGAAATGGGGAATATTTTAATCCACCCCTCATCATAGGTCATAATAAAAACATGGCATAAACATGTTATCTCATTAAAAAAAAGATAAATATCAAAGTCCATCATCATATCTATGTAAAATAATAAATGTATGTATGATAAAAAGTGTCTTGATATACATTAGATACAAGATAAACCATTATGGGTATGGATAAAAATGTTTGCATTCATTTCGAGGTATTATAAAAAAATACATATACATCGTATCAAAAACTATGTGCCTTCATCATGAGGTATATAAAAAAACAAATAATCACAATAATAGATTCAAACCCGACTCTCTTCATTACTAGGATTGTTTGGCTTTGTGAATGGATGGTGACATTTGGTGGGGGCATCTAAAATGGCCTAGAAGATCTCAATGGTCTGCATGCGATATGGAACTAGATCGAAATCAAAAATCGAGACTATACGGAATGAACCTTTGTGCCTCTAGAATAGCCACATGATAAAGAGCCCTGTAATATCTAGCCTCACCTATATCCGAGGAAAAATCATATACTAAGTTTGGGGCTCCCCTACTAATGTTGTATGATGAAAATCATTGCACTTTGTAGTCCTCTCGGCTCCCACTATGCTCTCTCTATCTTTAGTTGATCTCGGGTAATGGTGACCTGATCTCTCTCTGCATTGATCTTCTATACATGTTGCTTCAAAGTTGCTTGATTTGTATAACCTTGCTTAACTTGTCTCTAAAGAGTCCGAATCTGTAATGAAGGCCTTATCTCCTTATCATGGACAAGTCCCTATACACATGTAAGAGGGCCACCGATGGCCCACTTTCTCCTAGAATGAGACTATATCCAGAACCTATATCTTGCGGTGACCCCTAGGTACACCCCAATCCATCCCTATCACCATCACCCATGTTAGATGTGGACTAGCTACTTGGGTTGGTGAAGGTTGAACCTATATAATGGGCACCAAGCAGTTGTGCTTGTACCTAGGCTGCACATGTGGACCCTACTATGGACCCTTCTATGTTATCCCCTATGCCTATATTGGTCCCTATCCCCGTCCATGAGACTCCTGTAACTCATTCAACCTCTGGTTGACCTATTTGAGCTCTATCTCGTAGTGCTCTACCTTGGAGTCTTGATCTTACTTTAGCTATATCGGATGTTATAGTCATTGTTGGATTGGTGATCCATCATGGTACCACTGTCGCATACTAGCTCCATAGTCCACATTGGTCCCCGAGTCTACTAATTGTACTCTCCCATGCCATACCCGTGGGGTGACATCTTGATAACTATCTAATGTTCTACATGGTTTACTACAGGACTAAAATAAAATGTCTCATGCACTATTTGTGTGTACCATCTCTCATCCCCAAGTATACCATGGACAACTCCAACCTTCTACTCTACTCGATCTACTTGGTACACTGTCTAAAATGTGTCAGTCGCTCCCTATCATAAAGTGCTCAACCTTGGCAATACTTAGCTCAAAACATCTCCATATCATTGGTATAAACAAAATGGTCACGGGTCACCATCATAGCTATAAATCATCAAAGGCTCATCTGTAATAAGCAATGTCTCATAAATGAGATTAGATGTCCTCACCTACTCGCTATCATCCCATGAAAGATGGATCATTTAGCACACAAAATCTCAAGCCTCCAAGTGGGCATGTAATGGTGATGTGATCCCATGACCAAACTGTAATAGAGTCATAGGACCATGCTCCTCATGACTTTGTAAGCTATCAAGTGAAGAGCCCTATATAAATGGGCTAGTATGCACTTTGACCCCATGTAAAAATCTCCCATCCATCAATATGAACCAATCGTATCAAACCTAGTGGAAAATGTGTACATTTCTTATCGGAAGTAGGTAGCCACCGATAAGATCGATAAGATAAAATTATATGCATGTAATCCTCCTTCTCTCAAATCATTTGTACAAATGCATGGCCATACCCTACATGGGTATATCCTCTCACCGAAACATATCGAGATATGTCCTAAAATTTAGTCACACCGCCCATCATACATAACTAAAATCCCATGGATCATCACTCACAATATTTGATACACATCCTCTAGGGTCAGTTTCATTTCTCCAATGGGTAGCTGAACACTGACTCTCATTGTTCCACCTCTCTGCTAAGGTATTCATGAGGCTATGATATAAGATAATACATGAAAGTTGTGCAATGTAATATAAACTTGTCACCTCCATCACGACAATCAACCCCATTACTTGCATCAGGTAAAGGTTATCTTAAATGCTCATAGGCTTCCATGACACTCATGCACATCCAAATTGAATAATCTCTCATGGAGATCACCCAAAACAAAAAAAATAACATCATTTCTTCTAATAACATCTTCTTAAGGTGTTCTAATCACTCCTAAGTTCTTCTAATCAGTTCTTAACATCTTCAACATTCCTCTAAAAACCTTCTAAATGTCAAAGTCTACACTAGCACATCTCCTTTCACACTAGTGCATATCCTTTCATGCTAGCACATCCCTTATGACACTAGTGCATGAATTTGCACACTAGCGCATACTATGCTAGTGTACATTTTAACACTTATGCTCTCATTTTAACACTAGGGTAATCCACACTAGCGCGCATATTTTCACGCACATGTTACTATTTTACATTAGCACGTTAGCTATGCTAGATCAAACCTAGTGTAATGCTAACACTCTTGATTTAACACTAGTGAGTGGTCTTCACATTAGCGCATCGATGACATGCTTTAGAGCACCCCAAGTCATGTGTTAGTGTTAACCTATCAACTTCTAATGAATAAAACAAGCATTAAATGTACTAAAAAATCATTTTTTTGTGTTACTTGCTAGGGAACCATTCAGCGGGATGCTTCCCAAAATCTTGAACTTCGATTAGCAAATATTTGTGGTCTACAATTAGCACCATCTCTCTTAGAAGTCAAAGTGAAAATATCGATAAAAAGCAATAGAGTTAATTAGCGCAAATGGGTCGTAATGGATTTTACCCTCCCACCCTGTTATTTATACCCTAAAATCCCTAATTCTTCATTTTTCATTTCCCCGGGGCCAAATACCTACCTTTTTCTTCTATTTTCTTCTCGCTACGTGTTAGCATTGTGTCGCAGTGATTATTTTTATTAAATGGTCATTTTACTAATGTTTTCACCTCGTTAGGGCATATTTTTGCTTCCCGGTGACCTTTTCTTCTCCCTAGGGCATATTTTTTCTTCCTGGAGATATTTTTTTATGTACCATGCACATCACCATTCTTCCCAAAACATCAAAAAGCCAAAATTTTGGTAAATTTTCAAAAATCCAAAAAATTGGTAAAATTTTAAAAATCCAAAACATGGGTAAAAAAATTCAAAACTCCAAAAATTGTTTAAAAATCATTCTACCCATTTGAAAAATTATAGGACACAATGTCCTCAAACATCAAAAAAATTCCTACAAAACATATGTCTTCGGTCCTCGCTTGTTTTCACGTATGACTTGTGGATCATTTTGATCTACCCTTCATTCACAAAAGTTGGTTTTCTTGCTATGTCTGTATTCTCTTACACAAGTTGTTCTTAGGGCAGTTTTATAGTGCATGATTACTTTTCATGGGACTTCTACATCCTCTTTTTATTCCCCTCGCATGTATCCTTTCTTGGGGAGGCATTTGTAACCCTTTTTTAACTCAAATGTTTGGGAATTGAAGCTCAATAATAAAAACATTAGTACAATTTCTTGAACATTGTTTGTTTGAGTACATTTGTTTGTGCTTGTTTCTTTTTGTCTACTTTTTACTTTCTCATAATGCATTACATTTTGTATGTTTATTTTATTCAGTACCCATATCAAATAAAACATTTCTCTACTAGATAATTCATTGATTACATTGAGAAATGATGATAACAAATGGCTCTTGAGCCATCTGGGTTGAAAGCTATCTCCATTTTCTTCATCTCCACTTTTCCTCATTACCATTTTATTCCATCACATTTTTCTCTTCAACACAACCTAGGGAAATAGAGATTATATTTATCACCCTCTCCCCCCTTATTTCTTCTATCTGTTTAAACACGGGATTTTCTTTCTTAATCACTCACATTCCACACTCGCCTATTAGGCTTGTGTCGAATCTTATTTTTCCCTCTTAGTTTTTATCATTGATCAGCATATGTCATCACTCCATCAACACTCGAGGGGGCATCCTTCATTCTACTAATTCATCCACTCCTTCAAAATTTACTTATCTATAATTTTCTACTATCTTTGAATTGGTGTCGCTTATTTACACCACCCCAACGAGGGCAAATAGACACCTAAAATTTGCCTATGTAGTTTTAATACTAAAATTGTACTAATTATCCTCTTTCCCATCATTTCCATTATAATTAGTGATTTCCCGCTAATTAACTAACATTCCCCTCCATTTCGGTCAATTAATGACACTTCATTAATTAACTAGCCTTTCTCCCATTCTGAATGCCAATTAACGACACTTTTTACTTATAATCCTCCTCTAACAAATTAATTAACTATTATTAGTTAATTAATCCTTTATAACCTTGTATTTGATTAATAAACTTTATTATTAATTAAATCCCCCTTTTAAATCATCTCAATCCTACATATTTCCCTCTAAATCACCTCTAAATATCCTTCTAAGCTTATCCTAGCCTAGTAATTAATCCTAGTTGATTAATTAAATCATCTCCAACTCCCATGAGTTGATAATTACTAATTAATTCCTCTAATCATGTTTATATCTTCTAATTCTACTTTATCTTTTATCCCACATTCACTAGGTTTCTAGCTTCTCCCAAATTGGAAAGTTATACAAAAAGAACCCCCTTTCAACCTTAGACCTTTGACACCACACTTTTTCTAGTGTTATTATGATTATATTATAAGGAGAATTCTCCACCATTGAAAAATATTATTGATCTTATATCCATTCATCCACTCTTTGCATAGAGTAGTAAAGGAAGATCCATACATGGAAATTTAGCCATATTGGAGAGATCCTTTCCTCTTGTGGGAGATAACCATCCTTTGATTTCTTTGTAATCTTAGGAGCAATTTACAATCTAGAAGGCATATCCAACTTATCAAGGAATAGTTTAATGTTTTCAAATTTCTATTTGCATGCATTAATTTAACTTTTGGTCTTATAAAGCCTTATCATGATGTTTTTATTAGATTATCTTTGTCATTTGAAACTACTTGGTGTTATTTTCTCTTAATTATGATTTAGCTTCTTTAATATGCATATAGGATAACATCACCTAGGTGCTAGTGTCTAAATTGTGCACTAGTGTAATTGTGATGGGTATAGATCTAGTTCTTTTAGTGTTTGATAATGTTACCTTCACATCACTCTATGTCACATCCACTTTTTTAGGGTTCTCTTGTCCTACATGTACCTACAAAACAAACCATAACTACCTTCACAAGACTGAAGAGCACATTAGACTAAAAAAATATGTAAATTCTTGAGTCATACTGACCTCGATGGTCACACCAATGTGATTGTCACTAAGTATTACACTACATTTAAAACTCAATGTATTTTTTTATGTTTGTGATGAAAATGTGTCCCTTGAAACTAGGTTTCCCTTGTGCAAGTTTCACCAAGATAGCAAGATACAACTACTTTTCTCCCAAGATGATATGTGTCATGAAATTCAAAATTATCTCTTCATACACAATGAATGATGTAGCTCAAATGTAGTCCTTAAGTTGCTCCTTTTTTCCCAAGTAGTGGATGATGAATAATATCCCTATGGCCCTTAGAATACTTAGTAGGATGTGTTTATATATGATTAATTTTCTTAAATATTTACATTAACAACATTAGAAGTTGACCCAAAGTGATCAATACAAGTTTAGAAAAGGATAAACAAGGTGGTGTCTAATTTTAAAATATAATAACCAAGAAAAGGGATATGATTTCCCACAAGGGATAATAGCATTAGTTGGTACTATCCCTTATTGAGCCCTTATGTTCGAAAGCTCCAAAGGTAAATCAGAAATTCTCGGTTGAGTAACACATTTTATGATTTCTAAAAGTAATGATATAACTCTAGAAAGTAGAAGATGAAAGCATAGAAAGCTAAAAAATAATGTCAATATAAGGAAAAACAAGTGTTGCCATTGTTTAGTTTTCTCACTTAGGAATCATGCATATAAAAACATACTAGAGGCATAATGTAATAGTAATAAGTTCATATAATAAACCATAGCAATAATTATGGAAAGAGGGGGATTGATTCCCCCATGGATGCAAGAAGATGAGGTGTAGCCATAGCATATGAGTCATGCATAGAAGTTTGGAAAGTGAGTAAGGGAAGAGCATCATGAATCATTATCAATCAACACACTATTTTTTATTTTTGGTGGGGAAGTTGCAAAAAGTGATGTAATATTGGATTAAGTAAGAATAGGATCATTAGAATGGCATCGATAGTTGTTCCAAGAAACAAATTTGAAATTCATGGTCATGTAGACATTGTGAATGGGGTGTGGTTGTCTCCCAACACCTTAGGTATTGTAGATGTACCAACCACTATAGGGAAAATATATAGATATAGGTAAGTATGCATAATTATGCATTAATGATTAAGAATCATTTGGATGAGATTGGTACATAGTAGGAGGAGTATCATTGGTGCCAAGAAAGTTCATCTTATAAACAAATAACACTACGAGTCCATCACAAGAGGATAATGGTGTCCATTGTAAGTAATGTTTTTTACTATCATGTATGAGGGGAGTATCAAAAAGATTAGTAACATGAGGTTTGGAATCTATTATAGAATTATTCATGGGAGAAGGTGTTGCAGGGAATTGTGTGCTATTGTATGGGTATAATTTATTGCATGCATAGTATACAAGGACAACCTAGAAGGATATTATAATTGAGATTATTAGGGATAAGGTGGTATAGAATATTAAGAGTGCAAGGTCCTACAGTAATGGGTAGAGTGATTTCTCCCAAAACTTTCTTAGGTGTTTTACCAAAACCACAGATATATAGATTATATAGACTTAAATAAGCAACAAAAATCCCTAGTTGATGGAGAAAAGAGATGTTGCATATATTAATACAAAAATCTATTATCAACTAAGGTGTGCATTAAGAAGCACATTAAGAATGTGAACTTGAATATATAATGAGTAGCATTTTCAACAATTTTATGGTAAGCTATAAAATAATTTTACACAAGAAAGCTAGGAAGAAAATTAGATTTATATTGAAATTCATGTTGAACAAAAAGTGATTGTTGTCAAATGAATAAAATTACCATATCTTGAAATAGAATTTGAATTAAACAAAACAAAAGAGGTTTATTTTAAATATAATTATGTACAAAGAAAAACCTCTAAGGGATTTTCTCAAAATTTTATATTTTTTCTAATTATTCCTTAATTATTAAAAAAGTGTAATTTTAAATTTCTGAAAATTGTGCTAATAATTATGGCAAAAAACGTTTTAGTTAAATATGTAAAAATAAAAATAACCTCAAAGGAATTTGAAAATAGATTTGTTATGCTTGAGATATGAAACAAAAGGTGATTTGAAAATTAAGAGCCCTAGAAAGTGACCCAAAGGATAGGACCAACCATGAAACTGTAGGGAAAAAAATTTCATATAAAATTTATGGGAGATGATAAATGAAAACAAGGTGTGAATATAAAGATAAGATGTATATATGAACCTTAATGCAACTAGGTTTTATTTTTGTAGAAGAATTGATCTAATAAAGAACATGCAAGATTCAAGTTCACCAAATGATGTAATAAAAAATTATAAAATATTAATCATAGTACTTAAGTACATCTAATATATCATAAACATGCAATATCTCAAAGTAAAATGATGAGAAAGTGCAACCAACAAGAGCATAGGAATGACATAGATGATATTTGATTGTTTGAAATGGATTTGGGCTAGACTAATGATGAAATAGGCTTGGTCTAAGTTGTGTATGCTTCATGTGGAAAATAGTGATATTAAATTTATTCTATATAGTACCACCCATAAGGGGACAACATTTCTTAAGCATTAGTATCTGAATTGGGTACATGTTTCTAATGATGGGTAACTACCTGGTTCTTTCAATGTTTGATAATGTCACCTTTACTTCACTTTGTGTCATATCCACTTCATTTTAGGGTTCTCATGTCACACATTGTACCTACAAAACAAACCCTAACTACATGCACAAAACTCAATCACATATTAAATACTAAATAGAATATGGAAATGCCTAAGTCATCTTGACCTAAATTGTCACCCCAATGTGATTTTCATTGAGTGTTGCACTATATTTCAATCTTAATTTGTAGTTCTAGTATGTGTGTGATGAAATTTGGTCTCTTGAAACTAGGTTTCCCTTGTGGAAGTTACACAAAGGCAAAGGGGCTAGAACTAATTTTCTCCCAAGATAATGTGTGGCACAAAATTCAAAATTTACCCTTCCTATGCAGTGAATGATGCAATCTAAATAAATTCCAAGTATGTTGTTCCTTTTCCCAAGTAGTAGATAAATAATAATATTCTCATGCCCCTTACAATAGTTAGTAAGTTGTGTATATATATGATTTATTTTCTTGAAATTCAACACTAACAACACTAAAAGTTGACCAAAGTGATCAATACAAGTTTAGAAAAATATAATTAAGTGGTGTGTAATTTTTAAAAATAAGAACCAAATGAAGGGATGGAAGTTACCATAGGGGAAAATAGCATCAAATTCTACTAACCCTTATTGAGTGCTTGTGTCTAGAAAAATTCAAAGATAAATCAATAAATGCTCACCTAAGTGGATCTAGAATCCATTGCACAAGATCTAAACCAAGATAAAGAGGATACTGATATGGAGGAGCTGGCTCCTAAAATGGATAAGTAGACTGATATTGCCATAGGAAAAGAGGATGGGGAAATTACCCCCATTAGCAAGGAAAATATATCAGATTGTGATAATGATGGATTCATCTTAGTGAAAAGAAAGAAAAGAGGTCTAAAAAGTCTGGAAGAAAGTCTTAAATCATATAGTGAGAAAAAAGCAGCTTGGAAGCTGGGAAGCTTCCACCTCAAGAATCACAAGGGCCACTACTAGAAGAACTGCAAATATTGGAGTCACATATAGAAAAGGCAGGCTATCTAAGAGAGAAGTAAGAGAAAAAGAGACTGAAAAAGAAATTGCAGATGGTACACAAAGAATTCTGAACCATCCGGCAAATGCATCTCCAAAATTTTTTTAATGAAGGTTATTTCTTGGAATGTCAGAGGCCTCAATGGGGGGCCTAAGAAAATAATGCTTAAGGAAATTAAAATATCAAACAAACCCAACATTCTTCTTATTCAGGAAACTAAAATGAAAAGTAAGGCAGTTGAAGACTTCAAAAGATATTTCTGGGAGAACGCTGCCTTTGCTGCTGTTGATTCTCAAGGGGCTTCTGGAGGCTTAGCGATCTTTTGGGATACAAAGATTGTTAATGGTAAGGTACTCTCCTCCACCCAGAACCATTTAGCTATTATTTTTAAAAGTCTTGAAAATAATCATAGCTGGATTCTATCTAATATTTATGCGCAATCTCACTGCACTTTGGTAAAAGAAATCTATGGAAAGAGTTAACCTTGTTCTGAAGCAATGTTGAAAACATGAACTGGTTGGTTATGGGAGACTTCAATACTCCTTTGAATCTGGGAGAAAAATTTGGGGGAAGCTCTGAATTCTCCCTTGGTATGGAAGAATTTGTTGGATTCATTTCGTCTCTTAATCTTATGGACATAGAGCTTCATGGCAACCAATTTACCTGGTCCAACAAGGTTTGGGAGAACTTAATTTAGGTTAAACTTAACGAGCTCTTATTTCTAAAAATTGGATTTAGACCAGAATTTTCATCTTTCTTCTCTCCCCGAGCAGATCTCGATCATAATCCAATTGTCCTCAACTTCTTCAATTGGACAAAACCTTTTCATGGTAATTTCAAATTTGAGAAAATGTGGTTCGAACATGAAGACATTATGGTCAGAATTAAAGAGTGGTGGTTTTGGGAAGGCACAGGGATGACCCAATTCAGGCTTCTTCAGAAGTTGAAGAATGTTAAACAAAAGATTAGAATTTGGAATAAAGAGGTTTTTGGAAACATTTTTGAAAAGAAGAAAGAACTTAAGCAACAACTGGAAGAGCTTGAGCTAAATGTTTCCATGAAAGGTATGTCTCTAGAGGATCATCAGCGGGAAAAAAAACTCCTCTCGGATCTACATAATATAAACAACCATGAAGAATCCTTTTGGAGAATGAAGTCTAGAGCCCTTTGGCTTAAAGAAGGAGACAGAAATACAAATTTTTTTCATTTGACACCCTCAAACATAGAGCTTGTAACAGAATATCTGAGGTTGCTAAAGGAAATGGAAACATTACTAAGGATCTAGAGGACATCAAAACAGAAGGCACTTAATTTTTACAAGAACCTCCTCACTGAGAATAACTCCTACAATGAACAAGCGGCCTCTTTCCTCTTAGACTCCATTCCTAATAATCTGATACTGAGAGATTTAAAAGTCTTTCAAAAACTGTCACCATTGAGGAATTAAAAAAGGTTGTTTTTGCTTTAGAAGGGGATAAGGCTCCAGGTCCAGATGGATTTTCGGCTAAATTTTACCAAAGATGTTGGGAAATATGCTCTGAAGATCTCTTGAAAGTTGTTAATGAGTTTTATAGAATGGGAAATCTCATTAAAGAACTAAATAATACTCACATTGTGCTTGCCCGAAAAGTTGGATGCAAAGGACTTCAAATTTCAGGCCTATCAGTTTGGTTAATGTTATTTATAGGATTTTCACAAAGATTCTCACCACTAGAATGCAACCTATTCTTATGGAGATCATTTCACAACAATAGAGCAGATTCATCCAGGGAAGAATTATCCAAGATGGAATTATCATGGTTCATGAAACTATACATTCTATGGATAAAAGTAAAAAGGTAGGGATGGCCATCAAACTGGACATGCATAAAGCTTTCGACAGAGTCTCCTGGAGATTCATGGATGAGGTCTTATCCAAGTTTGGTTTCAAAGCAAATTCAGAAAAATCATTCACTCTTGTATCTCTACCTCTAGATTCTCTGTGGTTGTTAATGGGGAACCTGTGGGTTTTTTTGCCAGCAATAGAGGTATCCGCAAGGCGACCCAATTTCCCCTCTATTATTCATTATTATGGCTGACAGTTTAAGCAGATCTATTTCCAAAGCTATTGGCATTGGCATGATAAAAGGCTTCCCTCCAACTACTGGTAATCAGATCTCCTCACACCAACAGTTTGCTGATGACACTTTGCTTCTCCTGATGGCCTCTATCATTGAGGCAAAGGCTATCAAAACTATCCTTAGATTTTATGAGGAAGCCTCGGGACAAAAAGTTAATTTTGACAAAAGCTCTATTTATTTCTTCAATACTCCTTGGGAAAGGCAAAGAAAGATTGCTAATATTCTAGGATGCACTATTAATTCTCTACCAGCTACTTACTTAGGTTTACCTTTAAGTACTGGCAAGATTTCTATGGAGGTATGGAATGATCTTATTAAGAGATTTCAAAGAAAGTTGGCTGGCTAGAAAGGTGTTGTTCTTTCAAGTGCAGGCAAGTGCCTTTTGGTTAAAAGCACGCTCCAAAACTTGCCTATTTACATCATGTCAATGTTCAGCATGCCTACAGCAGTGATGAATAGTATTGAGAAGATTCAAAAGCACTTTTTATGGCACGGTACTGAGGACAGATTCAGATATCATCTTGTGGCTTGGGAGCAGGTTTGTAAACCTAAGAGACTTGGGGGTTAGACATCAAAGATATCAAACATATGAGTACTGCCCTTATTGCAAAATTAGGATGGAGGCTTATAAAAGAGCACAGACCTTGGACAGAGTTGGTTAAGATCAAATATCTTTCAAACCAAAACAAGATTTCCTTCATATATGATCAGTCTCTTCCGAGTGGTTCTATTTTCTGGAACAACCTTCTTCGCAGCAGACACATTCTCTCTCAGGGGTGTAGCTGGAAGCTTGGAGATGGACAAAACATAAACTTCTGGACTGATAAGTGGACTGATTCTAACTGGATTTCTGCTTATGATCACATTAAAGACAACTTAATTACAAAGTATGGACACAAAATCTAGGGGTACATTGAGAGGGATGGAAACAAAAGAAAATGGAAACAACTAAAAGTGGAGAATGATAGTATACAGGCTGATATTTCATCTTTACAGAATCAACTTTCTCTAATCCATATAAGTAATCAAAATCTTAAGGATGAACTCATCTGGAAAGATTCTTTTGATGGGGAATACTCTGTTAAATCAGGATATAATTCTTTCTTTGTATCCATGGAAAGTGAAATTAAGTGGCACAAGCTGTGGATGCGAGTTAACCCCTAGAGTGAACTTCTTTTGGTGGCTAATTATTAATGGCAAGATCCTAACTAATGACAACCTCATCAAGAAGGGATTCATCATGCCGAATAGATGTTGCATGTGTCAAAAAGAGGCTGAAGATATAAAGCATTTATTCCTCCATTGTGAGATTGCTTCCAAAATTTGGCAGCTTGTTTTTGCAAAATTTAATCTGAGATGGATTTTTCCCCTTACCTGTCTTCAGGCCTGGGAGCAATGGGACTCTCCGTTTAAGCATTGTGTGGTGAAAAGATTGTGGCAACTTGTTCTACCCCACACTATGTGGAGAATTTGGAAGGCTCGTAATGATAACATTTTCAGAAACAATAGACAGGCTTGTAACAAAGTCTACAAGGAAATTATCATTGTTGTGCAAGATAATATTGCTAGATTTAAACCCCCTAAAAATAGACTTTACCCGGAGAATGAAGAATACATCCTGACTGATTGGAATATTGACTTGCCGCTGGTCAATAGAATAACAATGGTATTGATAGAAACAACCGTCCAATGGATTAAACCTCCCACTGATTGGCACAAGTTAAATTTTGATGGGGCCTCAAAAGGCAATCCGGAGACTCGGAGGAGGGGTCATCGAGAGATCAAAGAGGTTGCTTTGTTGCTTTACTTTTTTGGGGAAATGGGTAAGCAGACTAATCATTATTCTAAAGCCCTGGCGGCTCTTTGGGGTATAAGACTTTCCAGATTGTAATATTCCAAATATTATAATTGAAGGTGATTCTCTAAATATCATCAATCTTTTAAATAAAAAGCAACACCCCAGCTGGTCTATCGAGATTCTATTGGGAAGCTATTGATATATGCAAGAGCTTTGAAAATGTTCAAATCACCCACACCTATCGGGAAGGAAATAGGGTCACTGACAGTTTGGCTAACTTCGGTGTTAATAATTCCTTTCAAACTTGGCTTAGGGGGGACGTTCTGCCCACTCAAATCAATAAAGCCATAATCATTGATCTACATGGCAGTGAAAATCAACACTAACGGCTGTAATTTGGATGCTAATGTGTGGATCCTCAAGTACATTATGATGACATCACAAAAGATATGGATGATTGATGCGATCTGTGCGGGATGGACTGTCATCATTTCTTGGCATAGGAGGAAAGCCGAGGAGCGGGGCAATAATAACAAGTATGGCATAATAATTAAACCTGCTTTCACGGAAAGGAAAGATTCAAATACCAAAATCAAAGCTCTGCCTGTCCCGCATAGTGGTAGCTTTTTTACCGTTGAGAACAGGAAAAGGAGCAGAGGAAACATGGGGGGTCCACCTTGCAAAACTGAACCGACCCACAATCCTGCGTGGAAAGAGAATATGGAGCTTTGGAATTACCTGCAAATCGGGGTCTGTCTAATTTAATTGAAAGGATTCAAGGCTTCGACCAAGACATTTCTATCAGATTCACCTAGGGATGGAAGAATAGGATTGTCAAATACAGTAACATGGAGATGGAAATCACGGAAGAGCTCATCACCTAGATCACGGGCCTCAGCCTGGAAGGCACCAAATTCTTCAATAAGAAGGTGGACAGGGAGGTGGAGACCAAGAAATTTCTGGACGAGGGGGAGAATCTTGAATTTGTGACTGCTTGGCATCAAGGTGGCGTCGATTCCTGAGCCTTTTCTTTGAGCTTGCCAGATGGTGGTTAGGTATGTAACTCTTGAAGGAAGATTTGTGACTATACCTCAAAAACATCTGATATTTCTAAATCACTTTCGTAGAAATATCATCATCAGCTTTCCTCACTATTTGATAAACTCACTGGAGAAATCAATTAGGGAAGTTCAGAGCCACTCTAGGGCTGTCCCTTTGCACCAGGGACTTATCCTCCTGATCCATCGCCACTGTTCTAGCTGCCCCCCCGTGAATCCTACCCCACCTCCTTCCTCCATACCTCCACCTACTCACACCGCTTCCACTCCCCTGCTGAAAAGAAAGATTGAAGTTGTTGCTTCCAGCAAGAAAAGCAAGAGCATCAAAGCTAAAATCCCTACTTCCCAATGGGTCCTAAGGAGCCACAAAGACCTGGAACTTGCTGAAAACCTCCTGCATATTAGTAAACCGGTGGAGGAGCCCAAGGAGGAGGAATTGATGGACAGAGTGGATAGATTAGAAAAGGAGATACAAGAGCTCAAAGGGACTATAAAAAATATGGAAAGAGCTAAGGGAAAAGGGATTCTTCAAAGTGATGAGGAAGAGGGGGTTATTGCTGAAGTCTTCAAGAAGTTACAGTCCTTAGATGGTAGAATGGGGAATGCTAAAAGTCGCAATGACTGCATATTGTCTGCCCTCAAAAGCATTTATAATTTCATTGAACAACATGTTCATAGTGTCTCATAGTTTAAGTGGGGTTAATGAGGACATTTGGGGCCCTAAAGAGAAAAGGGATATTGCAATTGCTCAGGTGGATATGCAAGACTCCTCTCAGGCCACTGCCATTGCCTTCTTCATGTCATTGCAGGCTATCAAGACCAAGATTGATAGGGCTATCAAGTAACGGGTTGTTGTGATGCTATTTTTTGGCTGCGAAGTTGTTGTTATCTAGCGGTTCTGGCGCTATTTTTTGGCAGAGCTCTATATGTTGTTTCTCTTTTGGTTACTTTTTGATCTTTTCTGCTTCTTTTTGGATCATTGTACGTTTGGATCCTTTTTCACTTATATTGTCATATTTGGCTGTTGAGCCCTCTTTGGTTGGTAGTTTTTCCCTTCTCTGGGCTATTTTTCTCACCTTTACTATCTAGCTTTTGAGCCCTTTTGTATACAGGGTATAGTCCCTTCAAAACTATTTTCCCTTAATAAAAAAAAAAACACATTTGTGATCTCCAAAAGTAATGGGATAATTCTAGGAAAGTAGATGATGAAAGCATGGAAAGGTATAAACATTATCAATTTAAATAAAACAAGTGTTATCAATGTATAGTTTTATTTCTTATAAATCATGCATATAACAACATACTAGAGGCATAATTTAATAGTAATAAGTGCATAATTTTGTTTCTACACAAGACTTCTACCTCAATGATGGAATTAGTCGAGAGGGTGTGATATTTATTAGAGTAGGTATTTACCTTAGCTCATGTTCACCTAGGTACATTATTTACCTTTATTGTATTTATCCTCACCCACTTATGTGTGTGGATATTTCTTTTATCTTATTTAGATATTAGGAGATATTATCTAGTTGTTAGGCATAGTTCTTTCCTTGATCTAAGGTATCGACTAGATCCTTGATGTTCATAGCCCCGGTCATATGGTATGGTCATATGAGGGCTTAAATCTTGTGATTCCTACTAATAGGTGCTTAACTCCAGCCCCCTTTCATTTTATTTGTGTGGTGAAGGTAAGAGCATTTTATTCTATTTTAGTGGAAACTAAAATAAAATAAATAGTAGAGCATAATATTGAAAAACTTGTAACTTTTGATCGGTAACTCGGTTTTGAGTGTCCATTTTTTTACAAAAGTGTGTAGTTTTTTTATGTTCTTTCCATTGGAAATATTTATTTTGAGAATAGAACTATAATTATAAAGTGCCATATTGTAACACACACTCATTATAAAGTGCCAAAATCTGGGGGCTCTTATTGCATTGTTTGGGGTCTTGTTGTTGCATTGCTTGGTTCTTGCATTTCTTTTGGTGATTTTTTGAGGATGGCATCTTTATCTACTTCTACATTAGATCATGTTGAGCCATTAACAACACATAATTACCACACATGGAAACCAAGAATGGAAACAATAATTAAGCGGAAAGGATTATGGGCTTTAACTTCTTCAAACAACCAAGTGTTCACTAGAGAATATGAGAAATTTCAGTACCAGTGCAAATTTGATGAGTGTATGGGTTTGATAGGAACTTATGTAAGTGACAGTATTTTGTTTCATTTGGAAAAGTGTGACTCTCCTTTCAAAATATGGGAGAAATTGGAGGATTTATTTGGTAAGGTGGATCATATGAGAGCCATGCAACTTGAAATTGAGATCACCTCTCTTAATCCTGAAGATTTTCCAACAATTATAGACTATCTTACCAAGTTCAAGCATTTGTTGACACAGTTTGAAGGGGAGTGGAAGAGATAAGAAAGATGAAGAGTGTGTTTACTTGATTCTATCCAAGTTGAGAGGACCATTCCAAATTTTTCTTCTACCTTTTTCTCTAGCATGGATGCCTTAGGTGACACATTCAAAATGCCTAACTTAGAAACATTTTTGTGAAAGACTTACTAGGGAAGAATCCAAATTATCTCACCTTGAGTCTTCCACCTCTCAAAAGGCATTAGTTGCATCTAATCCTAAGGGCAAGGGAAAACCAAATAGTAAAACCAAATCCACCCCTTCTCCATCTCAAAATGCTCCTAAACCCAAAGAAAACAACTCAAAACCCAAGGAGTCTTCTAAATCCAAGAATAAGTCTAGCCTTTCATGCTCTTTTTGTGGGGGTAGTAATCATGAAGAACATAGGTGTTATAAGCAAATGCAAGCCTTAGAGGATGTAGTCAAGAAACACAAAATTTCTATCTCCACTCCACCTCCTTCTAATCAGCATGGAAAAGCACTTAATGTTGTTGGGAGATCTCATTCACCACTTACAGATAGTTGGGTTATAGATTCTGGTGCTTCTCATCACATGACTTCTTCTAAGGAGTCTTTTGTTTCTCTAGGTTTGAGTTCTACTTCCAAAATTGAGGTTGGAGATTCTTCCTTTCTTTCTGTTAAAGGAAAAGGTGATATACAACTTGATGGTGGCAAAGTATCAAGATGCACTATATGTTCCTAACATCACTACAAATTTGCTTTCATATATCAAATTTGTCATTCTGGTCAAGGAAAATAGTGACTTTTACACCACATGGGTAGAAGTAAGAACTTTGTTGGATCCTTATTCACTTGTTTCTCAGGGTATTGTTGATCATAGTTCTAGACTATATCACTTTGAGGGTTTTGATGACACTTCCTCTATAGGGACAAGATTGGTTTCTCATGCAGATTCAGAGAGTAAGCTTTGGCATGAAATATTTGGACATCTTAATTACAGATATTTGAAGGAGTTGAGCACTCATGGTATGGTAGATGGTCTTCCTAGAGTTTCTTGTCTTTGGGAGTTTTCTCTGGCTTGTGCATTAGGGAAACAACACCAAGATCCATTTCCTAAGAATTTGTCTAAGAGAGTTTCTTCACCACTTGAGCTTGTGCATAGTGACTTGATGGTTTTCCTACCCCCTCTTTCAATGGAGCTAAGTATGCACTTACCTTTATTGATAATTTCTCGAGGCGTACTTGGGTTTATTTTCTCAAGTAAAAAGTGATGTTTTTCACACTTCAAAGTCTTCAAGGATTTGGTCGAGAAACAATCTTCTAGTTGCATAAAGAACCTTCATACTGATAATGGGGGAGTACTTCAAAGAATGAGTTTTCTAAATTTTTGGCAACTCAAGGCATTATTCACCAACATTATGTTCCTCATACTCCATAACAGAATGGCTTAGTAGAAAGGAAGAATAGAACTTTGAAGGAAATGGCTAATTGTATGATGCATTCTAGAGATTTACCTCCTATCTACTTGGGAAGAAGTAGTTAATTGTGCTAACTATATTCAGAATCACACACCACATAGAGCACTTGAGCATTTGACTCCAAAGGAAGCTTGGTCCAACACTAAGCCAGATGTCTCATTTTTTCAAGTCTTTGGGAGCCATGCTTGGGCCTTTGTGCCAAAGAAGAAAAGGAAAGCTTTGGATAAGAAGAGTAAACCCTTGATCTTTGTAGGGTATTGTGAGGACATGAGAGCTTATCATCTTTTAGATCCTGATACACATGATGTTCTTTTTCAACACATGTTCAATTTGATGAGCGCTTCACTCCTCATGATTCTTCATCTTCTTCCATTCCTTCTTCTTCTTCATCTCATCTTGAGGATCCTTTCTTTGAGGAGATTGATGAGGAGGTTATAGATGTCATTGAGGATCCTATTCCCACTGATGTTGTCACTATGCCTAAGTGGGCTCATACTACAGTTTATGAGGCAACACCTTTCATAGAGGATCTTCCACCCACTAGGCATCATCACACACATTCTACTAGTTCTGGACTTTTGTGTCGTGCGTTTTGAGGATCCACAATATTTTTCAAAGGCTCATGGGATACAAGAGTGGGATGATGCGATGGCAGCTGAGTATTCTTCTTTGATGAAGAATCATACTTGGGATTTGGTATCTTCCTAAAGGAAGAAATATGGTTAGGTGTAAGTGGGTATACCAAACCAAATACGCAGCTGATGGGTCCATTGACAAGTATAAGGCTCATCTTGTTGCAAAATGGTTTTTCACAAGTCAAGGTATTGATTACTCTGAGACTTTTGCACCCATTGCCAAGATGGATTTTGTACACCTTATACTTGCTATTGCTACATCACAGGGGTGGCCCGTATACCAAATGGATGCAAAGAGTGCCTTCTTACATGGAGATCTACAAGAGGAAATATACATGGAGCAACCGGCTAGATTTTTTTAAGATTCTTCTCTTGTTTGTAGGCTCAAGGTCTCTCTACAGGGTCTCAAACAAGCCCCTCGAGCTTGGTATGAGAAGATGGATTCTTTTCTTCTATCTACTTGGTTTTGTTCATTGCCACTCCGATCATACAATGTATCTCCAACATGTTGGTGAGGATATTGTGATACTTGTCTTGTATGTTGATGATTTATTACTTACTGGCAGCTCTTCTTCCCACATTCAGAGTATTCAGAGGGCTCTTTCTACACAGTTTGACATGACAGATCTTGGGCTATTGCATTATTTCCTTGGTTTGCAGATTTCTCAAATAGATTCAGGGATTCATTTGAGTCAGCAAAAGTACACCCATGATCTTCTTAGGCTTTTGATATGGCTGATTGTAAGCCAAGTCCATCTCCTTTTCAGTCTGGGTTACTCTTACTTCCACATGTACCACACCACTTTGTGATCCTACATTATATAGGCAAGTTGGTTGGGAGTCTCATGTACTTGACCCATACTCACCCTGATATTTCATTTGCAGTAGGGCTTGTATCTCGGTTTGCACATTCTCCTCATAGTAGTCACCGTGTGTACTAAAAAGGATTTGTGCTATTTGCATGGCACTTCCCACTTTGGCCTACACTACACTAGGGGTCTACTCAGTTGGTTGGGTATACAGATTCAGATTGGGTAGGTTCTATTGATGACAAGTGTTCCACTTCTAGCTATATTTTTGTCTTGGTTCTTCTCCAGTTGCTTGGGCATGCAAAAAGCAACAGGTTATTGCACTTTCATCTTTAGAGGCAGAGTACAGGCAGGCAGCTTATAAGAGTCAACAGATTCTTTTGGATTTTCTTCAAAATTATTGACAGAGTTTGGATTCCCACAGATTCACCGACTACTTTGGTGTGACAACCAAAGTGCAATTCACATTTCTCAAACCCAGTTGAGCACCAACAGACCAAGCATATCGAGATACACATCCACTTCATTCGGCAAAGCACATTCAGATGGAGTTCTTTGCTTGGAGTACCTTCCACTCAACAACAGAGTTGTAGACATCTTTACGAAGCCTTTTGCATCACCTCACTACCTTGAGTTTGGAATGCTTGGGGTTTCGGAAGTTGTTCTTGGGGGTGTTCGTGAGAACATCTTCCTTCTTCTTCTTTCTTTTTCCTTCTAGCAGATTCTTTCCTTCTTTTGGTTCAAGATTTCTTCATGGATATATTGTACATGAGTACCTCATCAGGCCTAGTTATCGGACTCATACTATGGACATGCCACTTCTATTTTGGCCCCTAGCTTCACTTGAGGGGGGGTGTTAGAGTAGGTATTTACCTTAGCTCATGTTCACCTAGGTACATTATTTACCTTTATTGTATTTATCCTCACCCACTTATGTGTGTGGATATTTCTTTTTATTTATTTAGATATTAGGAGATATTATCTAGTTGTTAGGTATAATTCTTTCCTTGATCTATGGTATTGACTAGTTCTTTCCTAGATCTATGGTATTGACTAGATCCTTGATGTCTAGTTCTCTCATAAATCTATGGACTTGACTAGTTCTTTGATGACTAGTTCTTTCCATGATTTATGGCTTGATCTACGACCTTGACTGGTTCTTAGATTTTATTCCTTTCCTATATAAGCAAGGCCCATTCTCATTGTATTTCATTGAGTTCCATAATAATATATGATATTGCTTCTCATTTGTTTGTAAAGGTTTTGTGTAAAGTTATTCTGGCAATTGCTTTCATCTTATTGATCGTGGTGTTTGATTAGCATCTGTGTTCTTGGCTTGGTACGATCTAGTTATCATTCCTTTTAGATACCAATCTAGGGAATATCTTATAAGGGTCTTGGTTAAGAGTTTCATGGAAATGGTGGATTTATTTCTAATCTAATAATTATAGATATTTCCAAAAATTTGATATGACGAGTGGGTGTTGGGTACCAAAAAGTGGCTAAGTAGCGAAGTATAAAGAGGCACACACGTGTCGGGAAGGGCTACAGGATAAATGCGCGGATGAGTAATCAAGATGATTGTGCCAGTGGTGATAGGGGTTTTCACGTAGAAGATGGAATGAAGTGATGAGGATCATTATAGGAAGGCAGAGGACTTGATCACTTTTTGAAGTATTGGGATAAATATAGACATGGAATGTGTCATACACAAGGGGATTTTACAATCAAGAAGATTATTATTTTTAGAAAGGAACTTGCGTTTGAACTTAAGCATGGGAGCTAATAATAGGATTAGATATGTAGTTAATTATAGACAATCTATTATTAGGAAAAGCTTGCATGCTTCTTTGGTTATATCTATATGTATGCATGGCTATTTTTAGCATACTTGCATATTTTTGAGAATGCATTGGCGGTGAAGGGAAAGTCCCCTCACTAGATGTATGTATATGTATATGTATGTATGTATTAATTTACATAGTTTTAGTATCACTTTGGATGTAATAGTGTTATTTTTCATATGATTCTTACGCGCATGACCTTATGACGGTTTGGTAATGCGTTCAGCTACTAGTTTGTCATGATTTAATATAATGGATCATTATGTATGGATATTTATTTTTGATGTCTCTACTCATGGTTATTGTATGGTGAATTTGGTATTAATCCTTATGTGATCTAAATGTTTTCCTTAATAATTATGTTTCCAAATTGAGCTCATGGATCTAGTTGTATGATGTAATATATCCATTGAGTATGGTTATTATGAACATGCATCTTAGCACCACTGGTAAGACAATATAAAAGAGGGAACTAGTACCTTTACATGCTTTAGGTGAGTGGTCTGATTTGTCCGAGTGAAGTGTCAACGTGCTTAGGGTTTTAAGTGGGAAATTAAGACTAAATTTTGGTTTTATTGTTAGGACCTCTTTTCACATTGTTTGTAATGATTTTTATTGATGATAGCTTATCTATTGACTCTTGTGGCCATTGAATATTGGGTGATTAACAAATAGGATCAATTTGTGCTAAGATATGGTTGGACCTGATTTCAATGCGCGTAAGTGGGTTGAGGAAAATATTTATCATGAGCTTTATGAGATGTTCTTTTGCTACTTTCTAATAGATTTATATGAATGGTTGTCCACATACGCATTGAAGAAAATTTGGAGTTATAGACCAAGGATTTGGACGTACAAAGAGTACCAGGATTTATTTGATGCAAATGAACCTTGGATGTGTGTTGTAGATCATTAGTGGGTTGGTGTTGTGGGAAGATATACTTTGGAATACATTTTGTCTATGTATTCTTATCTTGAAGTTATTCTTGAGCTTGATTTTTTCATGAGCCCAAAGGATTTTACATTTTTGTTATTCCTTTTTCAATTAAGATCTTAATGGTGATGTTAAGTTTAGAGAACCTACATATGGCTAGCTAAACATGCCACCACGTGTAGGGGTAGTAGTAAGTGTGGTGATAGATGGCACTGGAGACCTAGTGGAAATAATGGAAAGAGAAGAAAGATGGCTTAAGTATAATGAAGCATGGGAGAGGGAATTGGTGAAGCAACATGATATTGAGGAGTATGTGGAGTTTTGGGGCATGGTATCTCGTAAAGGATTTGAAGCTCACATGGAAGACATGGATTTAGAGCATCAGGCTCTCCCCCACTTAGAAAATTACAATAGAGAATCCTCTTGATTCTGATGAGAATGCATCGATAAGGAAATACTTGAGGACCATGGGGGCACATTTGATCCCACCTGGTGACCTAACCCTTACGCACTTGGTGTTCGATTTCTAGAAGTAACTATTGATAAACAAATGATTGTAGGTATTCTAGTGGATTCAGGTAGATATCATTTTCCTTTGAATACGAAGTGCATAAGATAAAAAATTCATCTATGGTAGCACATACATCATCTTTTTTATTTTGAGGTCTGATTAGAGGAATATTTTGTTGCGTGTCATCGAGAATAGAGTGTGGGCATGCGGAATCATAGGAACACTTCTAGAAGTACTATAATTTTGAATACTATGGGAGTTCAATTAAGTACTATGGTTGGGATGCAGCGAAGTACATCCATTGGTCCTATTCCCACTACTAGAGGATTGAGTGAATTAGGAGGGTCAGGATCAAGTGGATCAGTTGGTTCTTGTGGTGGAGGAAATACTGGTGGCAATTCTGGTTCTAGATCTAGAGGACATGATCCACATCCCCAACAACCCCCACATCAACCTCAACAATTTTATTATGATATGTCCCTCCGATTCTTGCTGTAATATAGAGGTATTGAGGATGATGTAAATCATGTACATAATTGTGAGTTGTTATGGCATGCTAAGGTAATCACTACTACAAATAGGAAGGTAAGTCGGTTTTCTACTACTCTTCAACCGTAAGTGCATAACTATAATAGAAATTATGATCCGCATTAGATTGCGATAGATTATTATGCTTCATGCTTTGTGTTTCTCATTGAGTTCACTATCCTAAGTTTGAATATAAGAGTATCGGTGTGCTTAAGAATACTAAAAAGGCTTATCGAAAGCATTCTCGAGTATGATGCGTGTTTTAAAACTTTTCTATCAAAGTTGTCTTATGACATACATCCTAGTCAACATGCACAATGGTTTTTTGGAGTTGTTGACTCCATTCAGAAGAGTGTTATCTCATAAGACCTTTTTAGGTATGTGTGATGGTTTAGAGGTAACTCGTGCACTTTGAGGTAGTTAGGAGTGTAGACACTAGAGTAAGTCCATTTTTAGAGGCACATATTGCAGCAATGGTGAAATAGTTGGAAAATCTCTCTTCTAATTCATCTCATGAGACACACAATGGGTTATGATGTATAGACTTTGATGTTGAAGGGTGCACTAAAGATAGTTTTCCTCACAAGTTGGTGCTCACCATGATAATCTTGGATTGTGAAATTTTTCATTTGGACCATGATGCAAGTAGGTGTCCTCTTTTGCAGACACAATCCGGAAGAATATTTCTATGTATTGTAAAAGTTGCAATACTCATACTCATGACATTGTTAACTACAAAGTGATAGATCATATACATGAAGCCATTAAAACTAGTGTGTGTCAACATGATCTAAATAATAAGAAGAACAACATGATGAAGGGTGTAGTAATGGGGATAACATGAATAGAGGCTTTCGTGGTGGATATAGAGGCCAAGATCATGGTGGTGGAAGAGGAGGATTTCTTGCAGGAAATTTTTTTACTTATGGATCTCCTTATCATTATCAGCGTGAGTGTCCTTAGAATTGAGTTTTCTCATATAGTGTGGAAAACATCACAAATTTGAAGAATGCCCGACTTGTATGAGAATATAAGAAATCAGCACAAGAAAGACAATCGAGTAGCTATGATGAAGATACAATGCACAAATGGATATCAATAGATGCCAAGGTTGGCCTTAATTTTTAATTACAACCATTTTTATTTACCACATGCGTGGAGGCTTCATACACTTGTGAACCATTGAAGTATAAGATGACTATAACAAAGCAACAAATGATTAGTGTCAAGTACCCTAATGTTGAACATAATAAATAAGTTTACCTAGAGACTATGGACGTTATCATGTATTTGTACAAAGATATTCATAGCTTAAAGGAATAGGCATGCATGATGGAACAAGCTAAGAAAGTTACAATCCTAAAGAAGTATGTTGATGATCTAAAGAAAGTCTAGAGAATGTTGTGTCGGAGAACATAATCCCTTTGTTAGGAGAATGGTTGAGAGAAAATGTACCACACACGGGTAAAAAGCACAAGAGGTGGATACTTCATGAAAATATTCCTCCCCATAATCATGAGTATGATAAATATATTACATTGAATGTAGTCATATAAGGATGGCTTTTGAGTAACATTCGATAAATACATGTGCAAAAGTTAATGTACTCATGTTGGATGCTTGGAATCAGATGGGAAGACCACCATTGTAGCCTT
Organism: Taxus wallichiana var. yunnanensis; assembly: GCA_018340775.1. Lineage (NCBI taxonomy): Eukaryota > Viridiplantae > Streptophyta > Pinopsida > Cupressales > Taxaceae > Taxus > Taxus wallichiana. The sequence goes on along the minus strand of CM031243.1, from coordinate 638,360,776 downwards.
CTTTGAATGTTTTGTATATGGAAAATATAACTAGGGATAATCCTATTGGGGTATTAAAATATGCAACTATTATGATTCAGGGAGCCAAGTTTACTAGGGAATTTGAAAACTGGAGCTCATGAGAGGTAGATAGTTTCCCATCTTTACTTGGGTGACCCTAGTTTAATGTGAATAATACATATTTGCACTTCAAAAAGGGGTACATTAACTTTGAGAACAAAGAAGAGCATGTCATTATACCTTTGATAGATGCAAAATATTCCCTGTATGTTGATCCTTTGAGTTAGTAAGACTTGAATAGAATATACGCATGTACAATCAAAACCCTAAGCTAATTAAGCCATCTAAGGAGTGATATAGTGGGATGATTCTCATTCAGTTAGTGATACTACAATTATTAATTGTGATAATTGCGGTGGATGGAATGTATGAAGTAGTTGGGTGAGAGATCAAGAAAGATAGTTTCCCGAGTGTTACTTGTGTGATCCTAGTTTTATGTGAATAATGCATATTTGTGCTTCAATAAGGGGTAGATTAGCTTTGAGAACAAACAAGAGTGCGTCATTATACCTTTGATAGATGCGAGACTTCCGTATGTTGATTCTTTGAGTTAATAATACTTGAATAGAATATACATGCATAAAATCGAGACCCCGAGGTAATGAGCCATCTAAGGAATGAGTGATATAGAGATATAATGCTCATTCAATTAGTGATACAAGTATTTCTTGTGACAACTGGGTGTATGGAATGTATGAATTAGTTGGGAAAGAGATCTAGAATATTTTTACTCATGTGATCATGTCATGTGTCGTTCATCACTTGAGTCATTACTAGGTTCCTTGATACACTAGTGAAGGGAACCATGATGTCTTTTACATGCCATGGAATCCTAGTGGAAGGATGAGGGTGATAGAATAAATATGTTGGTTTATACCCTACATGGGACAATAGCGCATTGGTGGAATACACACAAAGACAACCTATTGGAATGGTGAGAGGTGAGAATCACCTTTTCTACTAGGTTTCTAAGGATCAATGTACCTTCTCAGATATGTGAATTTCATGGGAAGTTACCTGCTTCACACACATCTAGGAATGTGAGAGACTTTGGACGAAGGGCGGAGAGGCCTTACCACCATCACTTTGGGTACATAAATTCTACACCACCCTAAGTGGTTGTGTATGCCAATGGTATGTCCATGTAGAATTGGCATGGGAAATTATTAATTAGTAGCGAGATTACCTCACATATGATCCATAATTTTGATTATTATTCTACTAAACCTCCTCCGGTCAATGAAGCACTATAGATTATCTAGTACCTTACTTTGGGAGACAGCGTGAAGGCTGAGGAACTTATGTTAGACATGTTTGGAGAGCTAGATTTAGAGGTGTGCCTTGACCTTGAAGAGACCAAATAATAAGAAATAATCCACGCCTGGAAGAAAAATAAATGGGCAAACCGGTGTGCCTAATAAATTATGATGATGATGAGGACAACAACATGTACATTAACCACACTGAAGATACGCAAGAGGTGATGGACACAAGATGAGAAGGTGTGTGTTTATCATGAGCCTATGAAAATAAATAAGGTTAATATTGGGACAAATGCATAGCCTAAAGAGACCATAATTGATGATTAGTGATCGAGAGAAGGGAGTGGCTTAAGATTATTCAAATCCTATTTAACTTTTGGGATTTGTTTCCGAGTGGCTATCATGAAGTAAAAGGAGTGCACCCTTATTTTGATGAGATGAGAATAAAACTTAAATAAGGTGTGTACCCAATTAGGAAGAGGCCATATAGGATGAATCATAATTTACACATTAAGGTAAAGGAAGAAATTGATAAAATGCTCAAGTCTAGAATAATTGAGCCCATTGAGGAATCTAAGTGGGTGATTCCCATGGTCATCAATATTAAAAGGATGGGAGGATAAGGATCTATGTGGATTATAGGGAGCTAAATGCTTCATGTGTTATTGATCCTTTTCCTACCCCATTTACGGAGGAGATCCTTGAAGGAGTTGTAGGGTGCGAGATCTATTCTTTTATAGATGGATTTTTAGGTTATCATCAAGTGCGCATAGTGAAAGAAGATTAGGAAAAGAAAACTTTCACCACCGAGTGGGGAATTTTTTTGTACACTGTAATGCCTTTTGGATTGAAAAATGCACTTGTAGTGTTCTCACGCATTATTGTGTAGGCTTTTCAAGACTTCATTCATAAGTTTTTACAGGTGTATGTCGATGATTGGACAATGTATGGTTTGGTTAAGGATCATTATGACAATTTTAGGTTTATGTTTAAGAGGTGTAATTAGTTGAACATCTATCTGAATATTAAAAAATGGATCTTTGTGACACCTTTTGGCATTTTTTGGGACGTTTTATTTGTAAGGAAGGGTTGTTGGTAGATCCAGCCAAGTTCGTTGTGATCTTGGGATTGGAAGAACCTAATAATCAAAGTGAAGTGCATGGATTTCTTGGACATACAGGGTATTACTAGAAATTCATTAAGGGTTATACAAATATTATCACACCCTAGAGGAATTATTAAAGGCTAAAGGAAAATTCTATTGGTACTTGGTGAAACAACGGTCATTTGAAACACTGAAGGAAAGGTTGACCAATGCACCTATTTTACATTTTCCTTCATGGGAAAAACCCTTTAATGTTCATGTTAATGCACTAGGATGGAAATTGGTGCAATATTGGTGAAACCGAGAAGATGGAATTGTAGACCACCCTATTTTTTTGCAAGAAGGAAGTTAACACCACCAAGGTAACTATATAGCTACTAAGCACGAAGATTTGTCTATGATTTTTGCACTACACAATTTCAGACAATCCTTATTGGCGACATCATTTATATTATTCACAAATTATATGGCACTTAAATATTTTGGTCAACAAGCTGCTTTTATGGAGGCACATTTGTAAGTGGATACTACTATTTCAGAGTTTCAATTTACAATTATTGTGAAACCCAGGGAAAAAAACTAATTCGATACCTAATCATTTGTCAAGGATCAATTTTGGTGAGTAAATTTAGAACATTAAGGACACAATTTTGGATGCACAACTCTTTAGATTGAATTGTGCACCCACTAAACTAGAGGATATTGCATTATTATTGTGCACTAGACATGCACCAGGGAATGAATACTTTAGAAAAGAAATAACTTGCAATACACATGGAACCTTACTGAAGCTTATAGGTGGATATTTATACAAGCTATTTCATGATGAAGTTTTATGCCAGTGTGTTCTAGAGTATGAGCATGAGGGGATTATGGAAGAATCTCATGGTGGAATTATACAAGGTTATTATGTAGGATATGCCACCACATGCAAGTTTTTGATGGCTGGATTATGGTGGGAAACTTTGTATAAGGATATTAAATAATATGTCAAGGCATGTGATCATTTTCAACACCTTGGAAAGCCTGGATCCATAGATGAGATGCCTTTGAGGCCTATTGCAAGTTTTGAACCTTTTGAGAAATGGGCGATTGACTTTGTAGGTCATATTTCTCCACCCACGCATAGGAATGGTGCGCGTTATATTATAACTTATACAGACTATCTGACAAGGTGGGCAGAAGTAGTGCCTACAAAGGATTGCATGACCGTTATATCAACAACATTTCTCCGGAGAACATTATCAGCAGGGTATGGATGTCTCATTGAGCTTGACAAGTGATAAGGGCACTCATTTTCTTAATGAGACCATAAAATTTCTTTTTGTTGAGTTTATGGTGGCACACCATAAGATAACATGGTGCACAACCCATTCACCCAATTAAATAAAATATATGACAATTTCAATCATGTAGAAATCAGTTCATATCCGTATCGACTTAGAAGTAATTAAAAAAACATGCATGCTCAACTTATAATTAATAGATCTCCACTTCTATTACTAAGCTAACCTCAACTATTATCTAATTTGAATTCCAACATGCATGAAGTAGTACTTATTTTCTGAGCACAAAAATCATTATCATGAAATACATAAATACCAATAAAAATGACACCAAGTGCCAATTCCCATTCATATCTTCAATCCTCTCCATTACATGCACTTGTTATGCTCATCAAAGCTTCATTCCACCAAATTACATGCATATGTCAATGGATTCTAAAAATTATATATGAACTAAACATACTAAACTAATATTTGCTTGAATCCACACTTGAAAAAACTCCTAGATCTATGCAACCATGTGCTAATCTTATATTCACATTCAAAACCAACCTCACTAAACTAGACTAGGAGGTTTTAACAACATATCATTCGCTCAACAACCCACCTTATTACTCAAATTGACTTATTTGCCTTATTATGGCTTACATAATAGAATTTTACACTCATGACTAATAACAACATAATGCAACCTATCATAACTTATTAAGTCACTTAAATGAAGTAGTGATACTCCTGCATCACAATACCCTATAATCCACATGCAAATCAAAATTATGAGGCTTTCAACAAGATTCTAGGAAAAACACTAACAAAAATATGTGATGATGGAAGAAAAGACTGGATGATAATTTTTTGTTGTACTTTGGGCATATAGTACCACTAAGAAAAATATTGAATGAAACCACACCCTTTTGGTTGGTGGTGTTTTACACAAAGACTGTATTTCTGTGGAATTCATGCTTTCATCCCTATGTATTGCACGTGTAGGAGGATTGGATAATGAACAAGGTGTTGAAGAGCACATAGAAAATTGATGCAATTAGATAAGAGGCACGTTATTACTTGGTGGAGACAGAAGATAGAAAAAGTGAGAGTGAGACAAGGCATGTAATGATAGACATATTCGAATAAGGAATTTGAGATTGAAATATGGTTCTTTTGTATGACTCAAATTTTATGCGCCACCACAGGAATTTTTGTAGTAAAAAGATACTTGATTCGGACACTTGTAAGTTATAGGTGCTCGATGACATTTTTTTCTGGTTACTTAAATGGGAGTAGGTTGAATCCCTACTATAAATAAGTCTTCTCGGTGTTTATAATAAGCCATTATTGCCACTTAGATTAGATTTGCCTTTCATTCATTTTATTTTCATGTGATTCCTTTCATCATTATTATGTTTTGTCAATTTAGTTCAGTCTTGTGTATAATAAGCACATTTGCATGCGAAATATGATTACTATCTAGTGGATTCATGTGTAGAGGACCACACATACTTTTAGTGTGGGGTGCATTAAAAGAGTGCTTGTGAGAAAGGAAATTTTTTTCTTAAGACTACCTAATAATTGAAGGAGTGCTCGTGTCATTGATGATGTTGGTTATTGGAGTATATTGATAGAGTTTCATAATAAGAATGGTGATAATAATGACAATGCCCAAAGGAAAATCCATGTATGACAAATAAGTGTGTAGTGTAATGTAAGGTAGGAAGTGACATGGGGAACTACTTAGTATAAGAAGTAGAGGTTTATGTACTTTGATATATGGAGCACGCGGAAGGAGGTATGCATTCTGAGAAGTATTTTACGCACCTAAAGGTTGTAGCTAGATCGTGCAATGTAAGCATGATGAAAACTATGGAAAATGTGGGAAAATCTGAATTAAATGCAATTATATGGTGGTATTTGGCAAGTAATTAATGTGGGTAAAATTTGGAAACCTATAAATAGAGCATCAAGGTAAAATAATTTTTACCTTACCTTGCATGAAATTTGTTTATGCTTTCGTGCAACCCAGAAAAACTTGAGTGATTTAGTGAGAAATTAAGTGTTGAGTTGGATAATTTATAGCCGAGTGTGAAAGAAAACATGGCCGAGTGAAGGGTGAGTTCTATTGGAGGAAATATTGTAGGTTAAGAGTACATGGTGTGGATTTCTAAGAAATCATGACTTTTTTGGCTAGGGTTTCAAGAATTAGAGCACAAAATACAAATTTTGAACCGGTAAGTGTAGCATTTTTACACGGAATTTTTGTAGCAAGAGGTCTAAAGTACTAATGGTAAAGTGAGGCACAAGGTAAGAGTTTGAGTTTGTGTGAAGGAAATGGCACCAAGGAAAACAATGACCATGTCACCAAAGAAGAAGGGCAAGGGCAAGGAGAAACCAAAACCTGCTATAGATATCTAGGAATAATGGTATACAAAAGAATAGTACCCGATGGAGTGTTGATGGGGAAGGATTGGGTATTTCATGTGAGGAACATGGTCGTAAGTGGTTATAATCACCACACGATGCGATGGCACACCACATAGCATCAAAACATGTTTGACCGACAAAGCGAGAGAACCCTAGATGATAAACATGTGTATGATGACAAAGGGAAGAGGTTATTGGAGAAGGAATGAATCTGCAGTTATATGAGATTTCGTTCTTTTGGAATACTTGAGAGATTGTATCAATGGCTATTGTCATGTGTCCACGAGGAATTTTTCTATTTCACAGGTAGGAGGATGTGCATTACCGATCAATTTATTGAAAAATATACTAGTCTGATTAGTACAAGGGTTGCATTTGATGAGGACCTAGCAAATGATTTTGAGATAAAGAACCTGCGCAGAGAGTTTGAATACAAAAATGGAGGGCCCACGATGGATATCACCAAACTTTATGATCCTATCATGAGTATGTCTGCGTGCTTACTCATGAAGTTAAATGGACAAGAGAGGTGCACCCAAGTGAAAAAATGTTTGTTGTATGTATACAAGAAGATATCGAGAGGACGATATATAACATTTCCTTGTTTATATCAAAAGAAATCATTGAAGCTATGCGGTGAGGAGGAAAAGAGTGAAGGATAGATAGAGTTCCTGGGTGGAGAATTGAATCTTGCAGTAAGTTTCCCTAAGGGTGTTCAGGGAAAGAATAGGAGGCTAAGGTACACTCCACAGGGACCTATAATGCAGTACATTGAAGACCCCAATAAAGTTTTGTGCACCAGGTATCAGAGCATGATACCTTTAGATCAATTATTTTTCTGGTCATTTTTCAATAAGGAGGAGGCACTACCATGCACAAGGAAGATGTTATCCTAGGTGCTTGAGTCACATATCGATGAGCTAGAGTTTTAGGTAAGCACTCATTTTGTGATAGATACCCAGGATAGATCCTCTCCATGAGAAGCTTATCTGATAGTAGATTCTTAGTAGTTATTAGATGAAAAATATTGTAACATGCTTGATAAAATATTGGTAGAGGTGGGTGCCAAGATTTTTGATAAGAATAAAAAAATAATATTTATATAAAGGGATCTGGATGAGAAAAATAAATAAATACGGGAAAGAGATAGGGAGATTAAGGAGAAAGAGAAAATAATTACGCAACTAAAAAGGAGGTGAGGGAAGAAAAATGGCGGACACAAGCTTCATATAAGAAATCGAGTGCATCACTAATGCAATTTTACTCACATGCCTTGATTTGGCCCCTCATGATGGAACTAAGTATGAGACAAATTTCCATTGTCTTGAAGATCTATAATGTACATAATCACTACACAACAAAAATTAGCTCTAGCCTTAGATTCTATAGAGGATTTATTGGCATGACAACAACAATAGGAAAAGGAGAAAATAGAATCCACAATAACACAATATATGTGAGTTAATCAAAGCGGTGAAGGAAGTTTCTCATGTCTCCAAAGTTTTTATGATAACTATGAAGATAGGGATCATGTAGTAGGACTAATTTTTTCCAGGATGAAGCAAATCTAAAATAATTCCATGCCAAGAACAAAAGGAACAATGTAGAACATGAAATAATATTGGCCAAGGTTGAGTAAAAGAGGGAGGAAATTGATCTATTAAAGGCCTCAATTAATAATAATTTAAAATAACTTTATGCCCTAGGTCACACACATGATGGACATGTTAGTTGATGCAGGGAAATAATTGGAGACTTTGGTCAAAACATTGAAGGCACGGGGTGAGGACTTGACTACTATAGAGGTTCCTACCATTGTGGGTGATGCCCTTACTCAAGAAAGCAAGGAGTTAGAGGGATGGAAGACATTGGAAGCATTGGTGAATAAATAATTTCCCCTTCTTTTTTCCCATTAAAAATGGATTCTTTCATTCTTTGGCACAATTCATGCAGACGTTCTTTATTCTTTGATTATTGGAGAAATATTTACCATTCTTTACATGAGTGTTTTTGAGGATGGAAAACATACCTAGTGTGGGGTAATGTTGGGTATCAGAAAGTGGCTAAGATTTGAAGCATACAAAGGCACATGCACACAAAAGGTTTACAATAGAATGGCGTGTATGAGTGAACAAGATGAGAGCACTCAATGATAGAGTTTTCATGTGGAAGAGGGAATGAATTGCGCATGCAGACAAGGATCACTATAGGAAGGTAGAGGAATTAGTCACTTTTTCAAGTATATTTTTGGAATGAACTTGTAATTCAAACTTAAGCATGGGAGATAATAATAGGATTAGATCTGGATTTAATTATAGATAATCTATTATTAGGTAAATCTTGCATGCTTCTTTGTTTATATTTTTATGTACGCATTGATAATTTGAGCATACAACCTATTTTTGAGAATTTATGGGTAGTGAAGGGCAAGTGCCCACCCCCTACATATATGTATTGATTTGCATAGGTTTGGTATCACCGTATGTAATAGAGTTATGTTGTTGGTATGATTCTTACATGCATGACCTCATGATGATTTGGTAATGCATTCAGCTACTGGGTTTTCATGATTTAATATAATGGATCATTATGGATGGATATTTATTGTTGATGTCTATAATCATGGTTATTATATGTTGAATCTAGTATTAATCCTTATGTGATCTATATGTTTTCCTTAATAAGTATGTTTCAAACTGATCTTATGGATCTAGTTGTATAATGCAATATATCCATTGATTATGGTTATTATGAACATTCATGTTAGCACCATGGTAAGATAGTAAGAAAGAGAGGCCTGGTACCTTTGTGTGCTTCAGGTGAACACTCAGATCTATCTAAGTGAAGTATCAATGCTAATATGGTTTTGAGCGTGAAAATAAGACTAGAGTTTGGTTGGTATAACCATTGTAAGTGATGTAAGAGGTGACTCCTCCAATGTCCATAGCATTGATGTAGAGAGTGAGTGGATTTATTTTGGTGTCTTGAAGGGTCTTATTATGGATGGGAAGTGTTATGTTGTGGAGGCTATTTTGATGTGTGGAAGTGTTGAATACTATACACTAAAAGTATTATACACTCTCCACAGTTTTCTCGTTGGGGTTTAAGGTTGGTCTGGACCCCAAGCAGGTGGAGGGGCACAACACTCGAGAAAAAAATTGGCCTCAAAAGATGTGTTTGATACCTCGGGAAATGTGATCTTCTCATATGGGCATTATTTTGACCCATAGGTTTATGGGGTGATTTTGGCCCATGGTTTTAGTACCCACATTATTGTAAAATTGCTTAAGTAATTGTATATTGATGTGTTTTTTTCATATGGTAGGGTAGATGTACATTGTAGATGTGTGTGAGTTCAAGTGTGAATTCAAGAGAGTTTTTTTAGCATAGCTCTAAACAAATTTGGGTATTGTATTGAGAGAAAGAGGTGGCTTGTAATAAAATTTAAGTAAGTGATTCTTGGTGGACATATCCCAAATTGGGTAAACCACATTAAATATTGTCTCTATGTTGTGTTCTTTTATTTTCTGCACTTTTATTTCAAATCTGTAATATTTTTCTGCATATTAGTTTCTACTATTGCGATTCTATGTGGGATTGTTCTACATATTTTATCCCTTATTTCCTAACAAGAAGTTGTGTAATGGGAGCTCCATTGGGTCCAATCAGGAGTGGAGGGTTGACCTTTATTTTCCATGCCCCAAGAGACCATTTAAGGTCAAATGGCAAGTGAGATAGATTTTTGGAATTTTAAAAATTGATTTGTAGCCATGGTCTGTTCTTAACTTAGATGGTCAATGAGTTTCCCGATGAGTTGGCTAGAATCTATAATGGGAGGGATATTTGTCTTGGTTGAATTATAATTTTCTCTATTTAGAGGAGGTGGGTATGGTCAATATCAACAACCCACTTGAGAGAGAGATGGTCGTCAAGACACTTACATAGCATTTCAAGTGACTCTCATATGTGCTCAAGAAACTTTTGTAGGAACTTTTTCATATAAGGGGTATAATTAAATTTAGGGACATCTTCATGTTCCCCTTATTCTCAAATATGAAAGATAGGGTTCTCAATTTTGCATCTGGTTTATATATTTTGAAGTGGAAGCTTTGGCTTCCTACTATTAGCTCATATTCAAATACAATCAATGTAATGTAGAACTATCTTAGGAAGGCCACAATTTTTAGGATTATTATAATAGGACATGAATTGATAAACTAAAGATGTAGCACAATCACCAAGAAAGTAATCTATGATGAAGTAAATATTCCCATAGAATACTTATTAGTATGATTTTTCTTACAAGATCAGTCATGCATAAACTTATATAGAGGTCAATGGAATCAAGATGAGGTTTATTATAAAAACAAGGAAATTTTAAATAATATTAGTCGTGTAAGAATTTTGTACACGGGTTGATGGTGTTGGAAAGAGATTGTTTGTACTTGGATAGGTCATGTATTAGGGTTTTGAATGGTGTCTAATGATGTTTGGAAAAGCAGAAAAAAAAGAGTGATCCCGACCTAATAAGAACTAGAATAAGATTCACATCAGGTTCACCAAAGTGTATAGTGGGTAAAAGATAGTTTCCTAGTTCAATTCTCAAATATAGAGATATAATCTAAGACCAGCCACACTATGTAGATTAAAAGGTACTCATGGATTGTTAGTGTCATAAATCTAAAGGATATTAACCATAACCCTAGGATAGTTATAGGTTTCCAAGGCATATAATTAATATATAGGTAGGTATCCTACTAGGATTTATAAATAAAGGGGTAAATAAGGGTAGATAAATCCAAGAGGCATTATAGTAGTAAAATAATGCAATATAAGGCAAACATACATCTAATATAATATATAACCATGAATAAAAAACATACAACAAGAACATATTAATTAAAAGACTAAAGAGGGTTAGAAAAACTTACTTATAGAGTTTGTATGACTATTGATGCATAATCCTCCCCAAAGACAACAACAATGGGATAAAATCACTATAGGCAAAGATGAGGAAATCTCAATAAGAAAATATCTAGTATTAGCTCACTCTAGTGACCCAATTTTAAAGAGGTAAACTCCAATACTATAATTTTAGTAAGTAATGCGTTAAATAGTGTGAGAAAGACAAATGTATTGATTGTAACTTGGGATTTTAACCAAAAATCATAGGGGTGTATATAACCAAATACGTCACTCATGGGAATTGACTATGGAAAAACCAAAATAGATGCAATCACCCATGCGTGATGTAATCATCCTTGGGGAAAACCTAATGTCACAAGGTGTAAAATATGAGGAATGGAGACCAAGATATAAATTAGGGAAAATGTTCAAGGTCGATGTTGACAAAAAGTAGGGAAAATATCACACAATAAGAAGAATCAACTAGAATGATGAGAAAAGTAGACATAGTGACTATAATGTATGAGCATGAGAAATAAATGAGGGAAAGGTAGGGTGAATAAGCATAAATACAAACATCTCTTTCAAATTTTGTGGTCTAGCCAACACAATCAAGTCCGATCATACCCCATTCTTAGAAGACCTTATAAGGTATGCACTCAAGAGGAGAATGCATCAACATCCCCTACAAAAAGAAATGGTTAGAAATCATAAACAAATATGGTGTATACATGTAGACACCAAAAATTAGGTCACACTCCCCTTAGCCCCTTATCGGATAACCAACTTAAACATGCGGCACCTAACCATGGCCCCTTTCACCCCACATTAATAATTAGTTTAATTATTTTAATTAAAATAAATAGCCATCCTCACAATATCTATTAATTTATTACCTTAATAGACCTAATTTCTACCTCATCCAGCCACCTCACCCTAGACCTATTCTTTACATGTTTCCGTAACTAACAATAAATAAGTCTTACTTTCCTTAATGAGATAAGATTTGGTCTAACCCTAAAATCAATGCCTAAGATTTCTCTAACCACATTCCCACTCATTAGAAGGGAAGCTTCCATTCTAATCCATAACAACAAACCAACTTGGCCTAAGAAATTAGAAAGATCTGCCCATTTTAGTAAACCTAGGGAATCCCACCTTAACCGATGCTAGTCAGACCTAAACCAACACCGGTCAAGATGGAACCATCGTTAGTTACCATTTATTCACCTTAGAAACCTTGTTGGAGAGGTTGGCACATCGGAGATCAAGAAAGAGAAAGAAGATCTACATGCAAGCAGAACCAAGGTCTTTTCATGCATCCAGGCATCCAGAACCATCATCCCAATAGATCTTGAAGCATTGAACCCATAGTAGCATTCCGGGAAGCACCGCCACTACAAAAATTCCATTCCTCTAATCAACCGTCACCTCCATCCAACCATCAAATCTACATCACAATAAGTATCTTTTTAACCATCATTCTTCTATTTTCATTCTAGTAGGCTCTATTACCTCTGTTATTAGTTTCTACTTGAACTCTCACTTCCCCACCATTCATCTCCATACAAGTTTGATCATTCCTTCACCCACACCATAAAATCACCCATACTTGATAGTTAGACACCTCTAAGTATTTCCAACACCTCCTAGACTTACACCCACTCCTCACCATCCCTAAGTCAGTCTTAGACAAATCCCTAAACCATGAAATATTGAGTTATTGAAAATCCACAGTAATCATCATCAATCATACAAAATCGATGCCGGTAACTATGTTTTATATCCTACCCAAGAATAGAGCCAAAAACCTCCTAACCATTGACCTAAGCCACCCGAATCGACCACGACTAGTCCCACCTTAATAGTTACCTCATCCTTTAGATCCAACTATAGCCTAGCCTGTTGTGATTGGATTTGATTATTGTACTTGAATGAGATACCCAAATAATATCAACAATAGTAGAAATTTATTTATTTATCACATTAATTTTTTGTAAACATTGGATTGATAGCCATGTAGGAATTATCACACTTCCCGAACTAGCGTATGCTAGGCAATCCATTGTCATATACCATTTAACTTCTATTTTTGGTCTTGTTTTCTATTAACAGTAGTTCCTCCTAGCCAAAAGGAATCTCTCACAATTGGCACTAGATCGAGAAGTCGAACGCATGCAAAAACCATCATCTAACCCATTTTATAGGTAGGGCCAAATTAAAGTTTCGGAGCGCCTAGGTATTATTCGAGCTTACGCCCCAATCTATTCTAAACACTCGAAATCAACAAACAACCCTTTCAACATTAAGTCTAGCCAAGTCTTATTTTATCAATGCAAGTACCTACGTCTTTGTGAACACGAGTTGTGGGGTCATCGGAAGAGCCAACACTTATAGAAACGATACTTGATAACTTTGTCAAACAAATATTCCTTGAGAAAACATACAATCCATTGATGTTTCAAAGTGATCGAGTCCTCGAAAAGGAGGAAAATTGCTTTGAGCTGAAAATGACAATAGTGTTGCCAATCCATATGCATTTTCATTGTATTGCAACAAACTATCTCGGAGATGGGTGAATGAGAAATTAGAATCAATGATATTGTATTACAATTTACTTATCAGTGATATTCCTTGAAAAGGAGCTTGTAAGGCTGTACGGGCTGTATAAGTTCTATAAGATTAAATAATAAAAATGAGATAAAAATAAGATCTATAGCCTATTACCTTCACGGCTTTCGGAGGAAGAGGCCGAAGGTGATTGAATTTAGTCTTTAGTTTTAAATATTTAATATTTGTGTAACTTATGGACCAATCCTGAGTCACCACGATTTACCCTTTGTAACAAGTGAACTTGTTTATATATATGCAAATGGGCTGTGGGAAAATGCAACGGTGTCGGTTTGGTTAATATTTAATTTTTGGCTTATAACTATGGCAAACCCAGAGCCAACCGCAACTTAATTTTTGTTTTGAAAATTATGACACCCTCTTCATTCAAAGACCCTAGAAACCGCCTAAGTTGCTTAGGGGAAGAAATGCCCTGCTCATAGGTATTCCCCTAACTCATAACCCTATCTGTTTCGTCATTCAAAAACTTAAAGAAAATGGTGAAATCTTTTAACACTTTGGTGGGACCCATAAGGGGTTCTATTGCATTTTCTTCATTTCTAGGAAAAAAGGTGTGTTTGTTTCCCTTTAAAAGGCTTACACAGAATTTTCTTCCATATCAATCCTCTCTTCTTTCTAATTGCTCTAAAATAAACATTTCTATTGATTATAACTTATGATTTTAACCAAAAATCATAGGGGTGTATATAACCAAAGACGTCGCTCATGGGAATTGACTATTGGAAAACCAAAATAGATGCAATCACCCATGGGTGATGCAATTATCCTTAGGAAAAACCCTAATGTCATAAGGTGTAAAATATGAGGAATGGAGACCAAGATATAAATTAGGGAAAATGTTCGAGGTCGATGTTGACAAAAAGTAGGGAAAATATCACACAATAAGAAGAATGAAGTAGAATGATGAGAAAAGTAGACATAGTGACTATAATGTGTGAGCATGAGAAATAAATGAGGCAAAGGTAGGGTGAATAAGCATAAATAGAAACATCTCTCAAATTTTGTGGTCTAGCCCACACAATCAAATCTGATCATACAACATTCTGGAAGACCTTATAAGGTACGCACTCAAGAGGAGAATGCATCAACATCCCCTACACAAACGAAATGGTTAGAAATCATAAACAAATATGGTGTATACATGTAGACACCAAAATTGGGTCACACTCCCTTAGCCCCCGATCGATAACCAACTTAAACATGGGGCACCTAACCATGGCCCCTTCCACCCCACATTAATAATTATTTTAATTATTTTAATTAAATTAAATAGCCATCCTCACAATATCCATTAATTTATTACCTTAATAGACCTAATTTCTACCTCATACAAACCACCTCACCCTAGACCTATTCTTTACATGTTTCGTAACTAACAATAAATAATTCTTACTTTCCTTAATGAGCTAAGATTTGGTCTAACCCTAAAATCAATGCATAAGATTTCTCTAACCACATTCCCACTAATTAGAAGGGAAGCTTCCATTCTGATCCACAACAACAAACCAACTTGGTCTAAGAAATTAGAAAGATCTGCCCATTTTAGTAAACCTAGGGAATCCCACCTTAACCGATGGTAAGACCTAAACCAATGCCGGTCAAGATGGAACCATCGTTAGTTACCATTTATTCACCTTAGCAACCTTGTTGGAGAGGTTGGCACATCAGGGAGATCCAGAAGAGAAAGAAGATCTACATGCGAGTAGAACGAAGGTCTTTTCATGCATCCAGGCATCCAAAACCATCATCCCAATAGATCTAGAAGCATTGAACCCATAGTAGCATTCCGGGAAGCACTCGCCACTACAAAAATTCCATTCCTCTAATCAACCCTCACCTCCATCCAGCCATCAAATCTACATCACAATAAGTATCTTGTTAACCATCATTCTTCTATTTTCATTCTAGTAGGCTATATTACCTCTATTATTAGTTTCTACTTGAAATCTCACTTCCCCACCATTCATCTACATACAAGTTTGATCATTCCTTCACCCACACCATAAAATCACCCATACATGACAGTTAGACACCTCTAAGTATTTCTAACACCTCCCCAGACTTACACCCACTCCTCACCATCCCCAAGTCAGTCTTAGACAAATCCCTAAACCATGAAATATTGAGTTATTGAAAATCCACAAGAATCGCGTAAATCACTATACAAGACCGATCTTTGGTCACTATGTTTTATATCCTACCCAAGAATAGAGCCAAAAACCTCCTAACCATTGACCTAAGCCACCCGAATCGACTCGACCAATCCCGAAACCTTGATAGTTACCTCATCCTTTAGATCCAACTATAGCCTAGCCTTTGTTGTAATTGGATTTGATTATTGTACTTGAATGAGATACCCAAATCATATCGACAATAGTAGAAATTTATTTATTTATCACATTAATTTTTTTAAACATTGGATTGATAACCATGTAGGAATTATCACACTTCTTAGAACTAGCGTATCTTTAGGCGATCCATTGTCATATACCATTTAACTTCTATTTTGTGGTCTTGTTTTCTATTAACAGGTAGTTCCTCCTAGCCAAAAGGAATCTCTCACAATTTGTACTAGATCGAGAAGTCGAACGTATGCAAAAACCATCATCTAACCCATTTCATAGGCACGGACGAATTAAAGTTTTAGAGTGCCCGAGGCGGTATTCGGAGCGTACGCCCCAATCTATTCTACACACTCGAAATCAACAAACAACCCTTTCAACATTAAGTCTAGCCAAGTCTTATTTTATCAATGCAAGACTACGTGCCGTGAACACGAGTTGTGGGGTCTCGTCAAGAGCCAACACTTATAGAAAGCGATACAGATAACAACACTGTCAAACAAATATTCCTCGAGAAAACATACAATCCACCGATGTTTCAAAGCGATCGAGTCCTCAGAAAAGGAGGAAAAATGCTGAGCTGAAAATGACAATAGTGTTGTTGAATCCATATGCATTTTCATTGTATTGCAACAAACTATCTGGGAGACTGGGTGAATGAGAAATTAGAATCGATGATATTGTATTACAATTTACTTATCAATGATATTCCTTGAAAAGGGGCTTGTAAGGCTTTACGGGCTGTATAAGTTCTATAAGATTAAATAATAAAAATGAGATAAAAATAAGATCTCGTAGCCTATTACCTGTCACAGCTCGAGGGCGAGAGGCCGAAGGTGATTGACTTTAGTCTTTAGTTTTAAATATTTAATATTTGTGTAACTTATGGACCAGTCCTGAGTCACCATGATTTACGCTTTGTAACAAGTGAACTTGTTTATATATATGCAAATGGGTTGTGGAAAATGCAACGGTGTCGGTTTGGTTAATATTTAATTTTTGGCTTATAACTATGGCAAACCCAGAGCCAACCGCCGACTTAAATTTTTTTGAAAATTATGACGCCCTCTTCATTCAAAGACACCTAGAAATCGCCTAAGTTGCCTAGGGGAAGAAATGCCCCTGTTCATAGGTATTCCCCTAACTCATAACCCTATCTGTTTCATCATTCAAAAACTTAAAGAAAACGATGAAATCTTTTATGCACGCACTTTGTGGGACCCATAAGGGGTTCTATTGCATTTTCTTCATTTCTAGGAAAAGGTTGTGTGTTTGTTTCCCTTTAAAAGGCTTACACAATAATTTTCTTCCCTAGTAATCCTCTCTTCTTTCTAATTGCTCTAAAATAAACATTTCTCTTGGTGCATTTAAAAGGAATCATTCTTCTTTCTTGCTTTTTGCATTTAGTGAAAGAGCATACCCTCTCTTATTCATCATTTTCTTCATCGAATGTAATATTTTCGATTCAGGGCTTAAAATTCATTGTATTACATTCGATTGGCTGAATTTAGCTCACATTAATATGAGGGAAACCTATATGAAGTCATGCCCAAATGATGGTTGACACAAAGAATCATACAAAAACACATTCTCTCATGTGCGGGCCGAATTAAAGTTTCAGAGTGCCCAGCGGTTTCGGAGTGTACGCCCCCAATCTATTCTACACACTCGAAATCAACAAACAACCCTTTCAACATTAAGTCTAGCCAAGTCTTATTTTAGCAATGCAAGACTACATGTTGTGAACACAGGGTTGTGGGGTCCAAAAAAGAGCCAACACTTATAAAACATACTTGATAACAACTGTCAAACAAATATTCCTCGAGAAAACATACAATCCACCGATGTTTCAAAGCGATCGAGTCCTCGAAAAGGAGGAAAATTGCTGAGCTGAAAATGACGATAGTGTTACCGAATCCATATGCATTTTCATTGTATTGCAACAAACTATCTGGGAGACTGGATGAATGAGAAATTAGAATCGATGATATTGTATTACAGTTTACTTATCAATGATATTCCTTGAAAAGGAGCTTGTAAGGCTATACGGGCTGTATGAGTTCTATAAGATTAAATAATAAAAATGAGATAAAAATAAAATATGTAGCCTATTACCTGTTCACAGCTCAGAGGGCAGAGGCCGAAGGCGATTGACTTTAGTCTTTAGTTTTAAATATTTGATATTTGTGTAACTTATGGACTAGTCCTGAGTCACCACGATTTACCCTTTGTAACAATTGAACTTGTTTATATATGCAAATGGGCTGTGGGAAAATGCAACGGTGTTGATTTGGTTAATATTTAATTTTTTGGAAACTTATAACTATGGCAAACCCAGAGCCAACTGCCGACTTAATTTTTTTTTGAAAATTATGATGCCCTCTTCATTCAGTTCCTAGGCAATTTCCTAAGTTGCCTAGGGGAAGAAATGCCCCTGTTCATAGGTATTCCCCTAACTCATAACCCTATTTGTTTCATCATTCAAAAAATTTAAAGAAAACGGTGAAATATTTTGGCACGCACTTTGGGGACTCATAAGGGGTTCTATTGCATTTTCTTCATTTCTAGGAAAAGTTGTGTGTTTGTTTCCCTTTAAAAGGCTTACACATCAATTTTCTTTCCTATTAATCCTCTCTTCTTTCTAATTGCTCTAAAATAAAATTTCTCTTGGTGCATTTAAAAGGAATCATTCTTCTTTCTTGATTTTTGCATTTAGTGAAAGAGCATACCCTCTTCTATTCATCATTTGCTTCATCGAACGTAATATTTTTGATTCGGGCTTAAAATTCATTGTATTACATTCTGATTGGCTGAATTTAGCTCACATTAAAATGAGGGAAACCTATATGTTTGGAAGTCATGCCACCTGATGGTTGACACAAAGAATCATAGAAAACACATTCTCTCTCTTTTTGTGTCTTACCAAACTGCACAAAATTGGAATATATACATCTTTCTTAAACAACATCTTACTTGGGAACACCTATCCATGATCACATGATCAGATTGGTAGGTACTCCCCAGCTTGTTACCTCTGTCAATTCATTATCTCAGAGGATGGCCCGCCCTCACCATAACATACCTAAAACCTCTCCTTTTAGATATCCTTCTTCGTAGGAAGCCTTCCTCACCAAAAATCTATTCTAAATTCATGATTCAGTCTTCTAAATAGCATAAGCTCAACACATTAAAAATCACTTGTTAGGTACGTGTTTTTAGTGTTTTATTGATGTGCATTTTGAGGTGTGAGGATACGCTTCTCCATTTTTCCATTATGTTGCCTTACACACTCCACAATCATAGTTGGAGTATTTTGACTTCTTCTGAGTGTGTCAAGACTTCATTGCATCATCTCTAGACCTCTGGGTTGATTATTTATCTCATTAAAATTCATAACAATTCATTTTTCTACATTTTTCAATTTTCACGATAATCAACATCGGATACCCCACGACCAAAGATTAGTTTTTCTTAACCGACATCGGTTTTCTGTTCTTTTGGGTTAAATTGCCTAAAGAACCCTTATTTCATTTTCTTTGCTTTGATAGAGTTCTTGTGAGTCTCTGTACTCTCTCTACTTTGATAAATAGTCATCATACAACTTGTTCATCATTCATCACACCAATCTTTACCTCATTCAAGAAAATTGTTCCTTTCTCACAAGAACTAACCTCAATTACCCCTCGAACGGCATTTGTTACCTGTATTGAACATCAACTGATATATTACCCAAATCTACCTATAGACACATGTTTTCTTCATTCTCACTACTCCCTGTGTCATCTGCAGGATACAACATCACCTGATATACATTCATTCACATGGTGTTGACTCGCAATCAAGCTAACGCTCTTATATTTCATGCAAGTCATCAACCACTCCTACCTAGTCCTTTGCCACCCTTTGTCCTATCACCCATGGATCCAACCCTACCTACCACCATTGCTGCAGAAGACAAGGAATTTTCACGACTCCTTGATCAAAATCCCATGGCCTTACAATTCTACCTTTCCCATTCTTCCACCCGGGACTCCTCAGGTCATTTGATATATGGCATATGTGTATCCATCTCTCCTACCCTTATTCCCACTTCGCATTAGCCCCTAATAATGTGGCGTTACCTTCACCTACTTCACCCCCATTGGTTTCATAGCTAGGACCCATACCTGCACATGACCAATGCGTCTAGTAGTATCACTCACACCCGTAGTATCTGTTGTCCCCTCATCAACCACCCAAACCATAACCCCATCCACACCCATTGTCTCACAAATACCCATTGCAACACAACCACCCGTGGTGTCGGTGACCCCTACTCCATTCCAGAATCTTGTCCTCTCCATCCCACAAACACTTCCCCCAATCACTACTAGATTCACTATGACCATCCCACCTACATACACATACTATCAACAACCCCCTATCTCGTTTGTCACCCATTTTGGATACATACCCTCTATATCGGTCCCCTATTCTCAACCTCCCTATTCGGCATCACCATATAATGGAATTCCACCCACATCATAGGTTCAATACCAGCCCCCTTATGCCACAGAGGAACCCTTCCACCACAACCTACCAATGACCTCATCAAATCAATGATGGAAAGGATGCAGACACTAGAAGCGTCGGTTTTGGCTCGTGTAATTCTCTCACCTATGATGAAATCTATAATGAGCCCATTCATCTATCCATCCCTATTCACCCATACCCTGTACATTGGGAAATGCCAAAATTCAACCGTTTCAATAGTAAAGAAGACCCACAGTAGCATTTATAGTCTTTCAAACATGGGTGTTACCTGATCACCCATGATGACACTTTACTCCTACGGACCTTCCCGATGTCCCTGATAGGACCTGCATTAGACTGGTATAGTGGGCTACCAAGACACTCCATCTACTCATTTAATCAAGTAGCCCAAGCCTTCTTAGATCACTTCTCCATCAACATTGTTAAGAAGGTTACCATGACTAATCTTTATTCCACACGATAGTACGATGATGAGTCTATCACTGACTTTTTCACTCCTGCATAGCGCAACCTAATTAACTAGCTCACATTTCAATTACCTCAAACTAAACTCATAGAGTTATTTACTTGGGCTTGTGTAAGACACATCTCACTAACTTTATAGGTGCAGACCTTTTGCACTTTTGACGAGGCATTCACCATGGCACGGAAATTGGAAATTCATGCTATCAAAGAGAAGAAAATTCAACTTCGTAACAAGAACATTGCATTCAAATCAAATGATTCTTCTTCATCTTTGAAACCCCAAAACAACTATTCAAAACCCAAAGGATCTCGCTAACGCCGTATTTCTCAAGGTTAGCCCCTCTCATCAATAAAACCAGCCAAACCTCCTTCTAATCTTTCTCCCATTCAAGCTTTCTAGTTAAGACGAGAAAAGTGAAAGTACACTTCAATACGAGAATCTTATTCTTCTATTTTGGAAAAGGTTGTTAAGGCTAGTTCCATTACCCTTCCACCTATAAAACCACCTATTGGTTTTGACCACGAGTGCCCCATGCTCACATGGTATAAGGAACATGATTTTTGTAACTATCATCGTGTCAAAGGTCATAGCGACAATAACTACATCACCTTCAAGAATATCATCCAAGAAATGTTAGACAATATAGATATAGTATTGGATAGCCCGATACCCTAACCAAAACCTACATATCTTCACTAACCATTTCCTAATCATGCCCCATCTTCCAACCAAGTTGGTGACACTTCAAACAATGATAGCAAAGTCCCCGAGGTCCATGCTATATTTAATGACATACCATTGGCTTCCTAATTTCCTTGTGTTCCTTATATAGATGAAATCTTAGCCCAAGCTCCACTACTGCATAAGAACTGATTCCATCTACTCCTCCACCCATAAAGGAACCCCCTTCATTTTCTCCATCAGCCGTGGAAGAGCCTATAATTAGCACGCCACCTTTGACCCCTTTAATTTCCGAGCAGCTTTTCACGACACCTATGCTACTCATAGGAGAGGCATGTCCACCACCTACACCATCACAAGGAGAGTCCACCTCATCTGGCCCACCCTCTCCTCTACCCATGGAGGATCCTATAGAAGTACTACTACCTTTAGATGACCATTCACCATTGAACCTTCAAGATTCCGCTAATCTTCTTTCATCTCTCTTACCTATAGATTCGGAGGCTAACTATTTCACCGTGTCTCAAACACATTTTATGGGAATTACAACTCCATCACGTTGGCCCCGCTTAGAAAAGCACCATTTTCACACTTGGCCAATCACCTGGACTATGTTGATAGAGCCTTACTTTGGGGACACCTTCTACTTCCTATTTTAACACAAATGCGGTTGTCCCTTGCGACACCTCCACTAACTATCTAAAAGTATTTCGAGAAACCAAACCAAACACAACCATGACTATTGTAATACCTTCCACATCACCACCCATGGCCCAAATCACACCTCTACCCATAACCCAATATACATCTACACCCAAACACCTACTCTCACCTATATTATCTCCCTTACCTAAACCTATCACTATCTTGGGGTCATACCAACAAACCTAGCCTTGCTCGCCCACCCATCAAATTAGATTTAGCCACATCTTCCAAAACTAATGCTAAACTTACCCCAGCCCTTAAAAAGAAGATCCAATCTCCTAGGCCTCATACACCAACCTTGCATACCATGCCATTATCACCTTCACCCCTTCCGTCCATCCTACCCCCTTCCATCCATCCTAGGACCTTACCCCTCTACCCCGGCCAAGATACCCCTGTCCACTAATAATCCAAGAACCCAATAACCCATTTCCTCATCACAGGCCTCTAATATACCCAAGTGACCCACATAACTTCCACACTCACCCGTAACCTTCTTACAACCCATACCACCATTACCTTCCATAACTTCTTCACTACCCCCGACATTCTCTCCTCTTCCACTCACACCTTCTACCCAAATTCTACCAACCACCTCCACTACAATTCAATTGCCCATGTGGGTAACCCTCCTATTCCACCATCTACTTTTCCCTCTACATTTCTTACTCCCATGTCACCTTTTCCCAAGAAGTTACAACCTAAAGCTAAGAATCCACTACCCTCCGATAAGGTCAACAAACCAACCAAATTTTTTCGTCGGCTCTTCTACCATGCATGTACCCAAGCGAGATGCCACCCAAATTAAAGACCACTCCACATACAAAGCTAGTGGACCAAACCATTCCCCTTCCTGTAAAGCCTCTTCCTCCACAATCAATTGTACCTACACCCAAACCCACATTCACCTCCCATTGTGATCCACTAGCAGGATCCTACACCAAAATCTTAACCAATCTCCTCCAAACTTCAGTCATCACATTACCACCTCTTAAACCTTACGACCCACTCAAACCCAAACCAAAGGGTTTTACGAAATAAAAATTTGTGCCTACCATTGTGTTAGGACATGATGTAGAGAAATTTAAGGCCTTGAAAACTACCCTTGTCCAATTTTGTCCTCCCAAGAAGAAACTTTTGATGAAGATGATATTCTTGACGAGGATCCTATTTCGCCTCCACCAATTTCCCAGGATCTCTTTCCATTACCTACTCAACAACCAAAATATCCACCCCCATAACTCTTTGATCCACCCCCAAGATTCAATATTAACATGGTTTGTATAAGAGAGTTGACCAAACCACCACCCAAATGCCAATGCCCCCTACTGATTTCACAAGGATCGTATCCCCCACTAGGGTTGTGTCCCTCATGCCACTATACCTTCCATGAAACACCCTCTTCATCCACCTCCCCTCAGATTAACATGATCAACATTACCACCCATGCTCAAAAGACAAGGGCAAGGAAAAAGCAACTGGCCCATCAACCAACCTTGTACCCAACATACCATCTACACCCATACCCAAAGTCACCATTCAAGGTCCTACATATCCTATTTCCGATGGGGTCACACATCGCACAATGCTTAAAACAACTACACCAACCCCCTAAAAATGTATTTATATGACCTCATCCAAACCTCTCGAGTCACATCGTCAAGCCCTCATGGAGTTCCTTAAATCTATTTAAGTCTTACCAAATGACCCCACACCCATAGCCCTCTCACTATGTCATCACCTTCCTCTACCTCCACCTACTCACCAAGTGGCCTCCCTCATCTTTTCATATGAAGAGATTGCTCCCTTCTAGTCCGATGACCCTGACCCCACTCTTTTCATCTCCATCTTTATCGATAATATACACATACAACATGTTATGATCAATGGTGGTGTTAGCATTAACATCATCTCCCCACATGCATATGACCAAATGTGAATACCTACTAATTGCATGCATGGTAACCTAGTTATGTTGTACTCCTTCAATGACGTCATGACCTCTACCCTAGGTATCATTGTTCTCCATGTCCGTATGGGTCCCCGCACTATCCCAAAACTTTTCTATGTCTTAGAAGGGGAGTTCAAGTATAACTTGTTGCTTGTCGACCTTAGATCTATGTCATGGGTTTTGTCCCTTCAACTTTACATCACTGCCTCAAATTTGAACATGAGGGACATAATTACACCATCCCTACCGACCCATCACCTTTCAAGACTTGTAACATGTTATATTGGCCCAATGATGTGCTTATACTAGGTCAAGGCATCTGCCACTATCACTACTTCACCTTCACCTACAAGCCCATCCACCAAAACTGCCACTACCTTTGTTGTATCTAACCTTGCTATCCCTAGTGCGATTCTGGCCTCTACCACTAACGCACCTATTTCCCCATCATCTAGCAAGCCATCTATCCCTACTACCCACATACCGACTACTGATCCCTTAGAAGGTGTTTTTCAATGCCTCACTCTAGGGGAATACCACCTATACAATATCAACACCTTCCTCACCCCACAAGAGTAAGGGAATCTACATCAATGCCCCATTATGACATCTACATTGGTGATGTTTTTCCTTATGGCCCTCCCTACCTTCACACCAATCTAACGTATGGGGGACTTGATATTTCCACCTATAAACCTGAACCTCCATCCCAAGCCCAACCATTTTTTTCTGACCTACACTCCCTCGCTAACCGTTGCTTCGCTCACACTTTCCTCCACTTGTAAACATGGAAAGGATTTAGCTTTGGCTTTTACAAACATGTCACCATACTATCATTTCCTGTACCTCTCATAAACACAATGACCATAGTGGCATTGGTTTTGACACTCCACCCTCCAAGAAGGTTCGTGTCGACCTCATCCAGGGCGAGAAATATTCCCGACTCATTCACCCAAATTACTATCTTCACCAACGGAGTCCATAGATCCCAAATCTATTCCTCCTAACTTTTTTTTTTCGTAAACACCATTTCCTTGGGACCATTAACCTATCAACAAGATGGTGAAGATCACTCTTCTCCCCATTCTATTATGTTGACATGATCAATAATGATACACCTTATATTAATGTCATTCAATGTCAGGACAATGAATCCATCCTCAAATACCTTGGTGCGGAAGATTATTATATACATCGGTCGTTACCTTTTGAGATGTAAACCATGTTGAATGAATCGACCATTGAAATCAACATTAACACTTAGGATGACCTGCACATTCTAAAGATCGGTCAATCCTTAGATGTTTCTAAACAGGAGTCCTTCACCTCTTTCCTTCGATACCATAGCAACATGTTTTCCGGTCCTATGCTGATATGCCTAGTATTGACCCAAAATCATAGTCCATAATATCTTAGCCATCCCTATGGAAACCCATCAAACAAAAGATGTGGAAAATGCATCCTTGCATTGCTCTTCTGTCAAAGAAGAGCTTGACTCTTTCTCTCGGTTTCCTTTATTTTACCCATTAATTATCCCCAATGGATTTCTAACATTGTTCCTATCACAAAGGTGATAAGGGGACTCTACATTTGTCTGAGACTCTTGTGACCTCAACCTCACCTATCCCAAAGATGATTTCCCACTACCAGAATTGACCAACTGGTTGATCTCACCATTGGCCATGAAATGTTATTGTTCATGGATGGTTTCTTGAGATACAATCAAATATTACTAGCTCTAGAGGATCAACACAATATTATCTTCATCACCCCTTGGGGGACCTTCTATATGAGTTCATGCCTTCATCCCTCAAAAATGTTGGTGCTACATATCAGTGAGCCATGACTTACATCTTCCATGACATCATGCATCACATACTGGAAGATTACGTAGATGATCTTCTGGCCAAATCTAAACATCAAACCAAACACTTTTCCATCCTTAAAGTCATCTTTGACCATCTCATCAAGTATTGTGTGTGTATTTAATGAAAGAAGTGCATCTTTGTGGTACTTTCTAGAAAACTCCTAGGTTTCATCGTTTCTTTACATGGCATAGAAGTCGATCCTGCTAAAGTCAAGGCCATTCTAGAAATTCCTCCACCCACTAATCTTTGTCAACTTCAAAGCCTACAAGGAAATTTACAATCCATTTGTTGTTTTATCTTGTATCTTTCTGACCATTTTCAACCATTCCATCATCTGCTCAAGAAATACGTGTCCTTAAAATGGGATGATGAATGTCATAAAGCCTTCGAATCCTTAAAACAATACCTCCTTCAACCACCAATGCTCATTCCTCCTAAGGATGACTAACCCTTTTACCTATATATTTCTGCCACTGACCATTCTTTAGGTGTCATGCTTGCTCATCGTGATGAGTAACACAGAGAGCAAGTGGTTTATTACATAAGTCGTACCCTTCTTGACTACGAAACTAGATATACCCACGCTGAAAAACTCTATTTAGCCTTAGTTTTTGTCACCACCAAACTCCACCATTACCTACTCAATCACAAAACCTTCGTCATCACTAATACTGACCCATTGCACTATATGTATGCCAAACCTTATCAACATTGTGATGCCCGCTAAAACAACCCACTTGAGACCCAAGAAACAACCCAGATTAGTTAGGAAAATTATGGAATAATTTTGTTTTGATTAGAAGTATCTCAAACCAGGGTTGCGAGGCAACATTTGTCACTAACAAGTTATGGAACAAGTCTAAAATTACTAGAACATATTTTTCATTTATTACAATTATTAGAGGTCACAAGGTCCAAATTCTAGAGTTAGAAGTTTCAGATTAGGTTTAGGGGTAAGATATCACCATACCCACTCTCTAACAAGCTCAGAGTTTCAACTTGATTTTTCTCACATTTAATGCATTCAAAATTTCCCTAAATCATTCCCATTGGATAGGAAATTTTCTCACCTTTCCAATGATATAAAGAAGTCCTCCTAACTCCTTGTAGAACTCTAGATATGGATAGGCGGACTTATGGGGTCAAATTTTCCCCAAGGGGACACGTGTCAACCGGGGTGAAAAGCAATTTTCAAGTCGATGGGTTGGGGCGTTGTTGGCAAATTTTCCCGCATGGGTACAAAGTCTAAATTTCTCTTACACCTCTGCAGTCCTCCAAGGACACGTGTCGGGCTCTAAGCCAAGGTGGAAAGGATGAGGGAAGGGTAGGGTGGTAGAGGCATTTAAGACATTCACCCAAGGGAGGAAAAATTCCATTCAGCGTCTACGCGCCCACCGGTCCACCAAGGACATGTGGCACTCCACAATTCAATGCGGGGAGAAGGAAGAGGGATAGGCCAAGTAGTGGGGTCAGTTGGAAAAATTTTCCAAAGGGAGGAGAGGGGGTAAATGGCACATGTGGGTCCACGCACCCATGGAAGAGTCACACCAAGGCGAGGGCGGGAGTGTGGGGCCGCGGGGAAAAACTCAAATTTTTCCTAAACAAAATTCAAAAATAGAAAGGTCGTGAGGGTTTCCCCACCCCGCTGTCACCCCCATGTTGCCACGTGGCAGCCTCTTGTTGGCTACGAGCCGGTGGGGGAAATTTCAAAAAATTCTCCAACAATTTTTTTTTTTAATTTTCTAAGGAATTTTAACAGAATTTTTCGAGCCACGGGCTCCTGCCAGGAAAATTTTCCCAAATTTTCCCACCAAGGTAGGAAAACTTCAAAGTGCCATAACTTTTGCTAGAAATTCGGTTTGGGAAAACAAGGACTTTTTGGAAAGCTCTCGATGCCCTCTTTGCATAGGAATCATAAATTTTACATTTTGATAAATTTTAAGGGGTCAATTTTACAAAAATGATCTGCAAGATTTTAAACAGCCAACTGGTAAATTTTAACTTATAAAATTTATTCAATTTGGTCTCCTCCTTCACTCAACATGCCAAATAGACATGGAGAATTGATCTAGGAAGGATTTAGAGTGTTTTAGGAAGGTAATTTCACTTGTTTGATTTCCAATTTACATTTTTCCAACAATTGATAGAAAATGACTGTGAAAGGGATTGGGCTCGATTTTGCAATGTTTAAATTGTTTTCTTAAGTGTTCTTTGTCAATTTGAGTTCATTGATGTCATAGCATGCTAAATTATATCATTTCCAAGTTGATTATAATGTGCAGGCCCGAACTGTACATTTTGATTAAATTTATTGCCAGTTTTATTTTTATAACAGAGATCCATTTCTAGAAAGTTTGTTTATCAATTTCATCATTCGAGTGTGGAATTAAATTTCTATTCTAGTCCAAGGCATTTAGTGTTTATAAACAGATCATTTAAAAGCTAAATTGTAAAGTCTGATTTCCAATTTAATGTATTTCCAAAAGAGACAAGTAATATAATTCCTACATACGTATTTCTTCTTTTCAAATAGAGATCTAACTATCTCTTTTGCCATACAATGAAACATAATTCAATCCATTTTCTATCTTTCCCAAAACATATATTTGAAAACAAGGAAAACTAATACAGTTACATCTCACATGTTTCTTCCTTTTTCCTTTTTCCAAAATAGGGATTTCAAATCACAATTTGATATTCCAATTCAACACAACAATGCAATTGAGGGAAAATCTTGCAATTCTTTATTGGCTTCAATTATAAAACTTTACATCTTTCCATGTTTGAATGCAAATAACACATTTCACTCTCTTTCTTTCAAATGTACAGAACAGAATATAAATATCTTTCACAATTCAAATATGTAACTTTCATAACCAATTACAACATCTCTTCTTCACAAATATATATTACAATTTCATCCACATCAAGTGGGAAAGGAATGCAAATGAATTTGTTTCACAAGGGGCTGGAAAAATTGTCTTCTCCTTTGCTCCAGAATAGCAACATGCAAGTTTTCTTTTTTCTTCCAATTTGATCACAACAAAAGTGGGGGAAGGCAATGCTCTCCACCCAACCAAGACATCCAATGAAAGGAGAAGTCATCCTTCATCATTGGCCCCAAGCCCCAACCACAATACAATAAGAGGTGTGATTCAACCCATGGCAACAATCTGGCTTCCACAACACACAACATTCTTTCAACATGCATAATTCAATATAAAACATAGTCCAAACAAAGACAACAGTTTACAACTACATTTACAAACATTCAAACAAAACTCAGGCTTGATCATGCAAGCCAAAGGAGCAAGGTCTATGGGGGAAGCTACTTATGCCTCCCAATGGGAATTGGGCATCCACCTATAACAAACCACCAATAAAATTCACCACACATATCCTTATGCCCCCACAATCCCTCCTTATGCCCCCAAAAGTAAGAAATGCAAGCTATTTATTTTCCATGGTGGATCCCAAACCCAAACTCCCTCCACAAAATATGATGCCACTGGCATTCCCTTATGCCCCCACTTGGATTCCCTATAGCCTTCTCCTACACCATCCCTATGGTAGTTTACCCATATAGCCAACAAAACATAAAAACATTCACCATTCACACAACAATACAAGAAAACAATAGCATAAAAGAAGATTTAAACTCCTACCTCTCCATGGTAGCTTTTGTTTCCAAACAACAAGTTTCAATGCCCAAAACACAATCCCAAAATAGCAATCTCCAAGCATGCAAAGTTTCTCCAAACTCCTTCCAAAATCAAGAGCTCAAAACATAAGAAAATGCACCCCAAAGAAGTTTGTAAAATGATTCAACAACCCAAAACAAGCAAAGAGTTTGAATTTTATAGAAGAGGGAAGAGAAGAGGATGATGTGGATCCATGTAGGATGCCACATCACACATCCTCAACTCCAAACACAAAAGACAAAATTTCATTCTCCCAAGCACAATAAAGAGGTGGGTGAAAATATGACAAATTACTTGCACACTCCAAAAATCCCACACCCCAAAGGACTGCAAATAAATAAAATGTAAGAGAGTGCAATCAAAACATGCAACATGATTAATAAAATGCATTATAAAAGTCTAAAATCACCCCTCCAACCATAAGTATGGTTGGTAAATTAAATTGAGAGGTATGGGACAAGTTTTACTTGTCCCACAAGCCTCCAAAACAGCCCCCAAGGACAAATTCGAATTTCCAAGGAGGTGGAGTATTTCATACTCCAAAATCTGACTTACACAACTCTTACACAACTTACACATCCCTTACATATTTAATACAAAGAGCCAACAACTTCCATTATTACTTTCCCATATCCCAATTTGATTTATTTAAATTTTAACCATATGATTTCTCACATTAATCTACCACAATTAATTAAATAAAATAAAGGGACACATTACTAATAAAATACATACAACAATAATAAAAATTAACCACATTAATAATTACACAAAACCCATGGTCACATATAAAGGTGATTCCCCCATGGGAATCCCTAACAACAACAAACACAACACTATAAAACAAGTTTCCATGGTGACCTTATCGAATTTACCTAGGATTCCATTGTGGTTGGTCTCCAATCTCTCGATTTTTGTTGTGATATTTTAACCTGCAAAACACAAATACCTCCTTCGGCCTCATGGCCATATCAGAACATCCAAAATGAATATAAATAAAATCACAACATCATCTAAATATGTGAATCACAATAACATCAAGGCAATTTAACATTACCACATATAATTTATATCAACAACAATATCATCATCATATAATATCCATTTTCTAGATCTACCCATAATATCCAAAATCACATGTTCTAACAACACCCATAAATATATATATAACCATGTCCAACAAAGCATGTCAATCATTTATGTAAAATGTCTCCAACAATCATCATGCATCATATATGAATCAGATTCAAAAGTAATCTAGGATCTGACATCTAACATCATACTAAATCAAAACTATAAAAATGTCCATCACATAGTCCATAGTATCATGATCAGTAATAATAGGTGCCAAAGGGAAGTGGGCACTACAAACATCAACGTGATGCACATTGGATTATGCTTCTTTCCAACCTTGACCTCAAATTCATTCATCAAAATTCCATTAAGGGCTAGGCTATCGCTACCAACCGGTTGACACACCTATTACCAAGGATCAACCATCTAACTTCAACTTCCCAAATGAGACTATAGCTACCATTTCCCTAGACAAAATTGCTTACCAAATGACACTCTTCTTCAATGGCTCCAAGTGTCGGCATGGGGGTGAGGCTGGTGTTATCCTCATTCCTCTTTATAGTGAATCTATGCCTTTGTCTTTCAAACTCGATTCTGATTATACAAACAATATCATAGAATATAAAGCACTCGTATTGGGTCTCCAGTGCTGCATATGCCTTAGATGTTAAGAAAATCAATATCTTTAATTATTCTCGCTTAGTCATTAACCAATTCAATGGTATATACTAGTTTCATAATGATATACTTCAATAGTATAAGCATCACGTAGACATACTTTTGACTTCCTTTGATTGTTACTCCCTTTAAACCACCCCACGTTCTACCAATAATTTTACGAGATACCATGGCCTCGCTTGGCTTCTCGGATACTTGCTTCACTTGCTAATTCTAAAATATTTGTCACCATACAAAGTCTACAATCACCCTCTTATTTACCTCATGAATTTTACTCCATCGGAACCATTTCCCCTAACCCACGTGACCTTTGGTATAAGCAATATGTAGACTATCTTTCCCTTTCCATTCTACCCGCTGATCTCACTCGTAATGGAAAATGGGACTTTCTTAATAGTTTCTCCCATTATGTCCTCATGGGTGGTCTTCTTTACAAGTGTGGCTTCAATGAAATTCTCTTATGATGCCTTACAATTTCTGAAATTCCCTACACCATTAAGGAAGTCCATAATGGAATTTTTGGAGGTCACTTTAGTGGCTAGCTTTTGCAAAACACATTATTCACCTAGGCTATTATTAGCCAAACCTAAACCGCATAATTTTTTATTACGTCAAACATTGCATGAAATGCCAACAACATGTTAATCTCCACCACACACCTAGTGATTCCCTACAGTCACATGAGACCTTTGGCCTTTCTCTCAATGGGGTTTGGATCTTGTCGGTGAGATCAACCCCTTTCTTCACAACACCACCAATGGATCATAACCACTACCGAATATTACACTAAATGTAGAGGCTATCCCCTCATTTCTAAAAAAGTTAAGAAAATATGTGAATTTATCAACCAACACATCATTTGTCATTTTGGTGTTCCTCACGCCTTATCACCGATAATGGAAAACAATTCAAAAACAAAACCCTATGCAAACTATGTGATGCTTTTGGAATCCAACTCGCTTTTCATCACCTTATTACCTACAAACCAATGGTCAAGTTGAATCAACCAATAAAACCTTGAACAAAATTCTTATAAAGGTAGTCAACGATACTGGAAAATATTGGCATACGCACATTCCTTTTACCTTGTGAGCTTATCGCACTAGTATTCACACTTCGACTACTACCACCCCCTTTTCTCTCGGTGTATGGCACTAAGGTTGTCTTACCTCTTGAATTCCATATTCCATCTCTCTGTATCTCACTACAAGACATGCTCAACAACGATGAATTTCACCAAGATCATTTGGCACAACTTGAGTTATTAGATGAACATCATCTCAATGCTCTCGACCATCTCCAAATTTACCAAAAACATATCAAATGTGCATATGAAAAACACATTCACGAACGAACCTTCCAGGTTGGCGACCTCATCCTAAAAGAGAATCAACATGTAACTAAAGAGGAGAAAAATAAATGGGGAAAATTTGCTCCTAATTGGCTTGGACCCTATATCGTTACCCATGCCTATGGATCAGGTGCTTATCATTTGTCTTCACTCGAAGGTAAACCTAAACCTGAGCCCCTTAATGTCTTGCATCTTCGACCATTTTATTGTTGATATCAAGTCTTATATCACTTTTTGTCAGTTGATTTCTTGTCCCTTGAGCATTTTTCACCTTCCATATTACCCATTTTGAGGGACTAAACAAGAATCATGTGATTACCTATCACCATTTTAGCCATGTCTTCAATATGAGTACCACGGCTCTACTCATAGCATGATTCTCATGGATACTTTTCGTCTTCTCCCAGATGGAATCCCATGGTCATTCATCACTCAAAACCACCCCCTTTCATAATTAACTCCTGTGTACTATGGTTTTGTCGTCTGAACAAAATCCTACCCTTCCTCTATAGTCTTGTCCATGACTTAAATGTCTAAAAATAAAAAGGGATACAACTCCTTGAGTCAAAATTCTAGCAAAAGATGACTCCCTCAAAAGGGACATCTCTTCACGCTAATTCCACCACTATAAATAGATTGCTCCCTTGAAGGAAAGCTATATCATAGTTATTCCACAAATTCAATAAAAATATCCAAGCTTCCCACATCGATTAGCTTCACGAAGACCTCAAAAAGATAATATACTCATCCCATATAGATTTCCCACATCACAGTCTATTAAAAACAAACAAATGAAGAAAAAGATGAAATTTTCATCATGGACTTTCCTATTCTTGATCCCGGGTTTCTTGTTCTAAAAGACACGTTTCCGTACACTAATTTCCTTTCCTTTTTGGCCTAATTTGCTCCAAAAATTTGCCCCTAATTTACTCCTTTTTGGCCTAATTTCCTCTTTACTCAATGGACTCACCGCAAACACAACATTTCATGATTATGTGACTTTCTTCACCCTTAGAATGGTCCATTATGCAATGCCTTTAGGGTCTTATGTTCATGAGCCCCTCTTAGGTATGGTTGACTCATTAGGGTTCTTATCAATTAAGCGGCTCTTTTACCACCTCTTACTATTCACCTACCTCATTACTTATTGATTATCCTATACAAGACCAGATCATCGACATCTCTATTTAAAACAACTCAACGATGCCTATGACCTCAAACTCAACTATACCTATGACCTAAACTCAAACATGCCTGTGACCTACATTCCCCCATTCCTAAACACCTATAAATCCATTTATTTACTTCATCACAATCTTCCCTAGCTTATGGGAGAACTACATTGGCCTGAGGTCCCTTTTTACCAAGACTATATAGGTAGCACTCTGAGGGCATGGGGCCCTTGGAGGTTAGCTCAGCCACTCTTTACCCTAACCAATTCCCCCTTTCCCTTTCCTATTCACATTCTACCCTAGTTAGTTTCTATTTTATATCAATAGCTAGAAATTAAACCTAATAAACATCAACTCATACACATTTTATTACATCATCAAATTATCCATTTATCATTTTCACATTTCCATTATGGCACAAATTTGGAAATTAAAAACCATACCCAATATATACATCAACATTTGTCTCTCATGTTACCAAAAACTTGGACATTAAATCGACCTAACTCAACCATGCCTAAACCAACCTAACTCCATCATGCCTAACTCAACCTAATTCAACCATTCCTACATTGACTGACTTTAGCATGCCTAAATAGACCTCGACTCCACCATGCCTAAACAAACTAAATTCACCATGCCTACATGACGTTGACTCTATCAGGCCTAATCCACTTGATTTCCACCTGTGTGTGTGTGTGTGTGTGTGTGTGTGTGTGTGTGTGTGTGTATGCATATGTATATGTATATGTATGTACATATATATATATATATATAGCAATGAAAATTACAACAAGTACACCATCCATACTATAAATACCATCATCTATAAATCGAAAGTCTGTGTAAAAATACATGTGAGCATAGATACAAATAATAATCATAATCTCTCAAAAGATCTCATATACATCCTCATCATCTTCGGCACACAGTGCTCAGATATATATCAAAAATATGTCAAAAACATGGATACACTAATCATCAATGATGAATAATCATTCACCCCATTTAATATCCATCCTGTCTCATCAATCTCCTCCATCTCCCCTCCAATGGGGTGCCCTACCAACCTCTCTCCACCTTGCCTCGATCTATCCTCTAATGGTCCTCACCCGAGCTAGCCTCCGTGCACCGGTAGTCTCACATTGGGGCTCATTGGTCCCATGTACTCTCTACACTATGGGTACATGACCTAGTCCTTTCGCTCGAGGCCTGTTGTGCTCTTATACTCTCCATAGGATAAAAACTCTATCCCTACAGCCATCAATCGATCCGATAATACTCGACCTCACCTAAAGCATCCCTCAACCTACTTATAGGTACTATTTGTAGTGGTGCCATCAGCCTCGTCCCATGTACTGCCTCTCTAAGACCCTGTCTCGTTGGTATTTGTAGAGTGGCTACATGTGCCTACAAAATAGCAACCTATGCCTCGATCCTGTCGCATGCCTACCCTGCGCTATCCCCAACTATGTAATCGGGGTAACCACATGCCCCGTAGGGAATCCCTCTACAAAGGTATGATGGTGGCTAAATTTGGCTGCCCTGACCTTGACAATACTACTCACAAATGTGCGGCCCACCACCCTGTGTATCTATCGGGCACCCCTGTATCAAGCAATTTGTGGGTCTATCACCTCGCTCCTCCTACCTTGTGGGCATTTTCAATTGTGGTAGAGGTAGAGGCCTCTCCATGTCATCCTTCCTATACTGTGGGAAGGGTGCAGGTATATCCTTAAGCTTCCTAAATCTGTCATCTAACCCTCTTTACGGGTATTATATTGTTCTCTCATGCACGTCACCCCTCTATCCATCGAAGCATCTATAGCTCATGTAGCTCCTCTGCCATCTACCCATATGATGGAAAACCCACATAGGGCCTCCAAATGATGTCCACGCGAAAAACCCCTCTAGTAATTACATGTAATAGGTTACAATTTGTGTAGCTCTAGCAACTTGGTGCTCCCCAATCATAGGCACCCATCACTTGAATCCCACCTAAACAAAACCCAGCTTGAATGCATAAGCTCAGGGCATACCTACTAGATGCACAAACATAATTTGCTCATATGCCCAAAGAATGAAGTAGGAAAGTAAAACATAGGCTAAACCTCTGTAGCCACCCATAAGCCCATAGCTCTCTGTATAACTATACCAGGAATGTAGGTGCCCATACAAAATAGGTCATGTCCTCCACCATGTCATGTAGAACCCCCATTAAGGATCATGGGAATATCTAACCCTCCGCATCCAAAGAATGAAAAGTAGTAGACTACTTCAATCAGCAAAGCACTACTAGCCTCATCTCCTCCAGGATGGGCCCGGTACATATCCCCGTAGCTCATACTGGAACTATGGAACCTCAAATTTGCTAGCCCCTCACCAAACATGGTTAACATCAACTCCTTAGATGCCTATAAGGAGATAGAATACACCTGCATCCCCACTATCGGTAGCTGCAGGATCCTATACACATCCTCCAGGGTGACTGTGATCTCACCCATCGACAGATGGAAGGTATTGGTCACTGAGTCCCATCTTTCGATGAGAGTGACCATCAAACTTGGCTCCTAGACTATGTGTCAGTAGCGTCTAACCCCAATCAAGCCAACCTCTACAACATGGTGCCAATCATCGGCTATTGCACTCCCTCGTACCTCCACGAGAAAGGGAGGTACCCTATCCCGCATCTGTAGCTGGTCCCTGGCCTACATTCAACCAATCACACACATTATTAAAACTTGATTTTACCCAACATTGACCTTCAACCCCTCCCTTCTTCCTGGCCCCTCACCCACTATCTATTTTACACTCTTTACCCTAACCACTTTCCCCTTACCCTTCCTAGACCTCTATCCCTTTCACCCTAATGGCATCGGTTACTCCTTCCTGTCACTGGTCCATTCTAACGGCATCGATTCCATCATACATGACTAATGTTGGTATAAAAAGACCGCCATCGACCATACCTTGACCAAGGTCGATCACTTGCTACAGGCCAAACCCGAAACCCCAATTTCCTTTACCTAATTTCTTTCCCATTTTCCCTATGAACCTACCCACACCTCACCTAAGTCCCTCCCCAACCCTCTTCCCCTACCTCCACCTTTCCCACCCCCTCTTTCTTTCATTTAACCACAAATTTCAATTATTTTAACCTCCCTACCTCTACCCCTCTACATTTCCTTCTTCCCACATCAAATAACCATGAAAGGATTAGATCTTACCTCATCTCGATGTTGCCTCCATGGTGGCATGTCTGGCCACTGTGTCGGTGGTCCACCCGAACCTTCTCCTACCTCACCATGTCAAATCTCTACCTCACTCCTCTCTACCAATCACCTCCCTCTCGCCTGATCTCATGGACCCATCTACCTGGCTCTCCTCTCCAACCGGATCTCTCCACCTCATCTCAGTACAACCCCACGTACTTTCCTCTCGACAAGGCACAAAATTCTTGTGCTCTCATCATTTTCACAAAAGCCAAAATGTACAAATAAATCCATATTATATGGATTTTTCCTTTTTATATACCCACATCGACCCGACATCGATTATACCTAGACCAACATCAGCCCTATGCCCTAAAGACACCTGGTTGGTTAGTTGTACTTAAACCGACATCGGTCGTGTGCCCTAGAAAATCGTGGTCAATTTACCTAGACCATCATTGGTTTAGTATGACCAACATCGGTTACCTGTCATACTCCTGTCAATACCCTTTCCCCATTTCCGACCAAAATTTACCCTTCCCACCACCATTTGACCTTACCCACCCTTATTGCAACCTACCTCCAAGCCTACATTACCTATCTATGTCCTTAATTACATTTAGGGACTTGTTATTTTACCCGTACCTTAACCCTACCCATGTCATGACCTAGCTACCTGGACCTAGAACATTGTTAGTGACCATGAACTCATGTGCTCGCATGATACCTTGCGACATTATTACTATGTTGTTTTGACCTAATGACCTTACCTTACCTATTTTCGTGCTATTTATCCTAACCCAACCTTTGGTGTACCGGAACATACCTACACGTTCCTGCACCTGACCTTTGATGTGCTTCCGCACCATATCCTATACCTTGGATACCGAATCACTTCAACCTTGTTTGGATAAACCTATCGACCTTGGATGATGTAGATTCTATATTCTCTTCAACCTCGGTACTGTGCCACTATTTATACATGTGTGTACATTCAAATGTCACTACCTTTGACCCTAGCCCATTTCCCTATTTTTACCTCCACCTACCTCGACCCACACCTACCTACCTCACCATTGATTAAGTGGATATTCCCATGTCTTCGCCCATTGCATCTTGCATGATGATATCTATTTTTCTTAGCCTAATAGCCTTACCTTGCATATGGTCGTGACCCTTATCCAAACAAACCTTAACCTTTTGACCTTTTGGATGTATCAAACCACACCTAAATTTTCTTACATCTTACCTCATTGAGTTCCCGGACCATATCCTTTACCCTAGACACCGGACCTCAACAACCCTTGTTTGGATGACCTTTATGACCCTAGCTAACGTACATTTGTTATGTTGAACCAACCACGTATCTCATGGCATTTCACAACATGTGTGTATATTTGAATGCTCTACCTAATCACCCACCATACCTCTTACAATCACCATACCCTCAACCATCACCTCCTTCACACCTCACACTATTCTCAAACCACCCACCTCCTCATTTTATCAAACCACTCACTGCTTCCTTCTCTCACCTCATCGGTTCCTAGTTTGAGGGGGTTACCTCCACCCATGCTTAGGAAATGTTACCTCCACCCATGCTTAGGGAAACATTACCTTCACCCACACATGGGGAAACCACATCTTATTTTTTTCAGCATTGCTTACCAATACAAGCT
Organism: Taxus wallichiana var. yunnanensis; assembly: GCA_018340775.1. Lineage (NCBI taxonomy): Eukaryota > Viridiplantae > Streptophyta > Pinopsida > Cupressales > Taxaceae > Taxus > Taxus wallichiana. The sequence goes on along the minus strand of CM031243.1, from coordinate 638,321,696 downwards.
ACACAACAAAAAGGGGCAAAATGTAGACACCAAAATTGGGTCACACTCCCCTTAGCCCCTGATCGGATAACCAACTTAAACATGGGGCACCTAACCATGGCCCCTTTCACCCCACATTAATAATTAATTTAATTATTTTAATTAAATTAAATAGCCATCCTCACAATATCCATTATTTTATTACCTTAATAGACCTAATTTCTACCTCACCTAGACACCTCATCCAGCCACCTCACCCTAGACCTATTCTTGGCATGTTTCCATAACTAACAATAACTAAGTCTTACTTTCCTTAATGAGCTAACATTTGTTCTAACCCTAAAATCAATGCCTAATATTTCTCTAACCACATTCCCGCTCATTAGAAGGGAAGCTTCCATTATGATCCATGACAACAAACCAACTTGGCCCAAGAAATTAGAAAGATCTACCCATTTTAGTAAACCTAGGGAATATCACCTTAATCGATGTCAATCAAGATGAAATTGTCATCGCTTATCATTTATTCACCTTATCAACCTTGTTTGAGAGGTTGGCACATTCGGAGATCAAGAAAGAGAAATAAGAGCTACATACAAGTAGAACCAAGGTCTTTTCATGCATCCAGGAATCCGAACCATCATCCCAAAAATCTAGAAGCATTGCACCCATGGTAGCATTCTGGAAAAGCATTGCCATAGCACCAAACACCATTCCTCCGATCAACCGTCACCTCCATCCATCAAATCTGCATCATAGTAAGTATCTTGTTAACCAACATTCTTCTATTTTTGTTCTAGTAGGCTCTATTACTCTGTATTATTAGTTTCTACTTGAACTCTCACTTCCCCACCATTCATCTCCATACAATTTTGATCATTCCTTCACCCACACCATAAAATCACCCATACCTGATAATTAGACACCTCTGAGTATTTCCAACACCTCCTTAGACTTACACCCACTCCTCACCATCCCCGAGTCAGATTAGACAAATCTCTAAACCATGAAATATTGAGTTGTTGAAAATCCATAGTAATCGTCATCAATTATTACTAAACCTTCTTCAGGTCATATAAGACCAACATTGGTCTTTGTGTTTTATACCCTACCCAAGAACAGAGCCAAACAACCTCCTACCCATTGACCTAAACAACCTAGAATCGATGTTGACCACCCTAGTACCTTGAAAATTACCTCATCCTTTAGATCTAACTATAACCTAGCCTCACAGTGATTGGATTTACTTATTGTGCTTAAATGAGATACCTAAATCATATCAACTACAGTAGAATTTACTTATTTCTCACATTAATTTGTTTTAAATAGTGGATTAATAGCCATCTAGGAAGTATCACACTTCTCGGAACTAGCATACGCTAGGCAATCCACTATCATATATCATTTAACTTCTCTTTTGTGGTCTTGTTTTCTATTAACAGTAGTTCCTCCTAGCCAAAAGGAATCTCTCACAATTGGCACTTTGGAACGAGAAGTCGAATGCACACAAAAACCTTCAACCAACCCATTTAACAAGTATTCCCCTATCCCATAACCCTATATGTTTCGTCATTCAAAAACGTAAAGAAAATGGTGAAACAATACATATTCCATATGCATTACTTTTAGTCTTGTTTCTATCACTACTTTTATTTATATGGTTTATCTTTTTGTGTGTTATGGTCTTTATCATGCACAATCCCTTCTACAAATAGATGTTCTCAAAGGGATCCATCACTTTAGTATTCAACATATTCTACAGCTTTTCATATATGTAGTACATGGGTACACATATAATCTTTTGAGTTACACGCACTCATATTCTTTATCACACGTTCCTTAAAATAGTGGGAATTTTTGTGATATCTTCTACACCTACAGAAAATTTCTTGTTTAGAAACATGTTTCCACAAAGAATAATCCCTAGAAACATTTCATACACCAAAATTGGCATAAATTACACAAGTGCAAGACCATACATAACTTTTAGGACCATATAGACATTCCTAACCCCACCATACATTTCTACCTCGTGGGAAATTATACTCAATTTTTCTATAATGTCATATTTTCACTTACGAATAAAGGTTTTTAGCATTATCTCATATTTAGTTGACAAAATTTAGAGTATTTTATAGGGGAATAAAATATTTCACTCCTCACACTTTAGTAATCAGTTCAAGTTACAAAATATAAATTTTTGGGGGCATGATTCTTTGTCTCCATCATTATTTCAACATCCAACACATTTCTACTTAGTAATATGGCATATGAGAAGCACATGGGGAAACCATTCTATGTTATACCTTTTGTTTATAAATAAAAATTTGGTCCTAGATCCATCTCAGCGATGTGTTCTATGGAGTTATGGAAAATAAAGAATCAACTAATTTGTTCACCATACGTCTTTCCTATCCTCATTTCCAAGGGAAATATATCGTGGCTACTAAAAATATGATACACGGTTTTCTTCCTTCATGGATTGAATTGGGATCTCTCTCTTCTTCTCTCTCTACCTCATTTTGGTGTTGGGTTACATACAACCGATACTTCGCTTTCTTCTTCAACACAATTTGGGACAGAATACCCCTAATCCTTCAACAAGTTAAAAAAATCAAATCTCCAACTTTGAGCTAGGAAGGGGAGATCTTCCCAATGAAATAAAAGTAGGTGTATTCCTTCCATATTTTTATATCTCTTTATTTTACCTTATACAAATTTTAGATTCTATATTTACATTTGATTCACTCTTCAATTTGTAATATCAACATTGACTACACTCTATGTTATAGGTTTCATCATGGATCATGCCAACACCAACACATCTAGATGAAAAAATATGAGCAAAGACAAAGTGTAATTTTCCTTACAGAATGTAATTTTAATATCATACTTAAAGGCGTAAAATGTTGACACTCAAATGTTGCAATTTATCATTTTGAAACTACTCGAGTATAAATGTTTTTTTGTCTAATAAAAACACCCACATCCTTTCCCTCGCTTAGTACATCTTGTTATCTCTCTCCCAACTTATTTATTCCTACACACTAATTTGTTGACACGTTTTGAAAAATGAATTGATAGAATCAGCCTTAACCGGTTCTCATCATGATGCAACTTTCATATTTCATTCATTATCTTCCTGTCAAAAGTCATACAATAGGATCAAAATGTAGTATCTAGTCTTGACCAACCCGTATGGTATTGACTAGCACATCTTCCAACTTTGTTTTCAATTGCAATATATTTTTAGATATTGTTATCCTCTTAGGTCGTCCCTTACATAATAACTTACGTTTTGATCCCTATATAAACAATTTAACATCACCTCATTTATTCACCTAGTAAGAACATAGAAACCACTTGGAATACTCATTTCAAATACATTCAAAATACACCTAAAACTTCTTAAATCCTCCCAAATATAATGCACATCACTATGACAAATACCACTACTAGAGTTCTAAATCACTCAACCATGTCAAGGAGTTCATCTTCCTTCATTTCCAAAGACTCAAAGATCCATAATTGATGTTTTAGCAAGGTTAAAACCATCTCAAGCATGTTCAAAGTGATCCAAGTTTTCAAGTAATTTCATCCATCTAGATATCACATGTTAAGTGGATATCTATGTGTGGTTTAAGGTTTCTCTCTACAAAGTAGTGTTGACAAAGTAATGTTGACATAGGGGATGCATGAACTTATACAATAGGTCTAATACCATGAAAATGTTCCTGAAGACCTGTACGTATGTTTCATACTAGTGTTGTTTCACTTCATCCCAATAATTAATCTTCTGTTGATTTTTTAAGCTTGTAGAGGATACTATAAACACTACTTGCATTCTTTCACCATAATATATCTTATTATTCTTAATCTTTGATTTCCATTTAACTAATTTTAGATAGTTTGTAGGAATGTATGATATGTAGGGTTTTTCCCTAGGGTTTCATCTCTAATGAAGAATATTATAGACTACTTCTCATCTTTCAACCTTAAATTTGGTTTCATAAGAAAAACCTTTCAAATCCTCACTCCCATTGTATATCTTAATCATAATGGCTCTATTTTCAAGTTCCATTGAGGTTATTATTAATTTTTATCTATGTCCATTTTTTTGTCTACTATATAAAATAGGTCTAAATACCATGAAAATGTTCTGTGCAAGACCTTAGAGTTTTTTATTCCACATAATTTAATTTAAAAATCTCTTTTTTATTTATTAAATTCACTTATTATTTTCATATATGGTCATTCAAATAATTTGATGATGGTCGTGTTTTTCTAAAACATCACTTTTGGATTCCTCTAAAAAATCTATTGGTCTTGAGTTCATTGATTTGAGTTTACCTAATATGTGCATCCAAATCTAATGGCATGTTCTCCTAGAGTCTAGTTAATAGTTACAACATGCTTTTCAAACTATGAGTATAAAATAAAATATCGTACATCTTAGATAGTGTTGATTTTCTAATTCCCATGCTTATAGGATATTATAAACACTACTTGCATTACCATATACATTATTAATGATATTATATGATTAATGAAGTGGAAGTTAATTAATCATAATATATCTTATTATTCTAATCTAAGGCAACCACCTTCCTTTGTTAGACAAAAAAATTATATATGCTTGACATTTCAAAATAATCTAATTATTTATGTAAGTTAATTATATAAGATGTTTAAAAGAGTCGATTAAAAAGTGTAATAACTAATATTGTGCAAACATTAATGGTAGAAATATTGATCAAGAATGAACAATTTTACACTCGTATTAGAGAACTTAAAGCATGCACAAGCATAGTATGGGTGAACTTAATTATCGTAATTGAATTCTACAGATATCCTTGCTTCACAAAATAAAGGTCAATCCTACGAATTCGTAGAGCTACAATTTATGATGACAATATTTCCAATGTATAGATATTTTCCCTAGTGGTTTGATGATGTTCCTTATACAAATGTAAATTCTTATGATATTTCTCGGTGGCTCTCACTATCTCCCTACCAAGTATAAAGTTACAAAAATGGAAAAATATTAAACCTCGGGTGGATCCAACTCCTCATTCTCTTGATAAGTTCTTATGATAGCACTTTGGCATCAATATTCTAAAAATTCAATGAAACAAACATTTAGGAACTTCACTTTACACTTGAGATATTGGTATTATTTTTTACCCTTGACATATAATTTATAAGTGGGTTTATCAAATTCTACTTGATATTCAATGTTTAGCTAAATGTACCATTTTCACATACCTTCTCAAATACTTGAGGGCTTATATATATCCCTTACTTATTTTCCATAAATAGGTTTCCTTACACTATACATGCCCATGTGTAATTCGGTGCACGGTGATGCTTCCATGCTTTTCACATAATATGTGTTTTAATATTGTTTGTGCCATCCTTGATCATCACATGTTATATCATATCTCTTCAATCAATAATGGGATCCCATGCATAAATTCAAATCCATACCAATCAATTGCAATCTCTTATAGTATTATCCTATAATCACAAATCTCAATTCAAATCCTTCTACTCATATTATTTCTGATGAGTTTATCCTTCTTCATCTTTTTATCATGTTATGAATCCTCTACATTTCTACATGATTATCCTTATTACATTATGACATGTTTGAGGCCTTTTCCTCCTTCACCATTTGGAGGTTTATCTTTCCCCCTAATTAGACACTCTATGGGTATCTCTTATTCTACCCCTCTCCATGTACATAACTTAAGTTCAATATACAAAAAATTCACATGTTTGTAATTATAAAAAATCAAGACCTATATAAATAAATTGACCTTGTTAGCACTTTACATTACATATGTTTTTTTCACTATGGTTTGATTGATAACATATCTTTTCTAATATTTACACACATGCATTCATGAGGTATATTGAGATTGATGCAAGGCACATAGATTGTTACATGTTAATAGGATCTAGATTTGTTCCTTAGAATCTTCTCTTGGCATCCCTCTACACTATATAGGTGTTATTGTTTCATTATACTTCCTTTCTACTTCCTCATCATGATTTATTACATATATTTTACACATGTCATTTTTTGAAATAAAAAGACTAACAAGTTTCTTGTTCAACACCGAAATATCTTGCTTCATGCTATATCTTACTACTTGTTATATTGCTTTTACCATTTTTGCAGTTTTTATACATGGTTATTACTTTCTTGTGTTACTACTAGTCTATTTGATTGTATGCGGCTTGAGTGCATTGTTTTTCTTATGAAATTTTGGGTTTCCAATGTTTTTATCTCTATGCCTTTCTTACATGACATTTCTTCTCTTATATGTGTCTTAAGTTCCTTTATTATCTCGTGACATCGTGGTTGTCCCATGTGTATGGCTATATGCCTTGATGTGACTCTTTTTACATTTTATTGCTTATGTTTTCTCACTTGACTATTGTTATGTATTTGTAGTAGTTATATTCCATCTATGTTACTAATCCTCTTATTTTTACCACTATCATTGTTGTCATTTTTCTTATGGTTGATTGTCTCTTTACACCATGGTCTCCACCATGTGCAATCCCTTTGTAGGTATACATTCTCAAATTTAGACACCACTTTAGAATTCCACAATATTTAACATCTTATCAATTATACAAGACATGGGTACACATACATTATTTTGAGTCATGAGCTCAAATTATTTATCACGTGTGCCTCAAAATGGGGCATTCATCGAGATATATTCTACAACTACATGTAAACTTTTGGGTTTGGACACATGTTATTTTTTGAAATAACAAGAATAACACAAGTGGCTTATGCAACATTGACATATCTTTCTTAATGTGCTTTCTTTCTACTTGTTTAATTGTTTTTACCTTTATTTTCATAGTTTTTATACATGGTTTCTACTTGCTTGTTTTGTTACTTGTATATTTTATTATATGTGGCATGACCGCCTTCTTTATTTGTTTAATTTATTTTACCACTATTTTTTCTCTATGATTTTCTTACATGAAATTGGTTCACTTTTATGCATCCTAAGTTCCTTGATTGTCTTGTGACACCATGGGTGTCCCATGTTTATGGTTCTATGCCTTGGTGTGACTCTTCTTTAAATGTTATTGATTATATTTTCTCACTTGATTGTTGTTATGTCTCTTATACTAGTTATATTCCATCTATATTACTAATTCTCTTGTTGTTATCATTATTATTGTTTATTTTTAATCATGGTTACTTGTCTCTTTGTGTCGTGGTCTCCATCATACATAATCCATTCTACATACATAGGTTCTCAAATGTGGCTATCACTTTAGCATTTTGATTAACAAAAATAAGGATTATTGGTTCTAGAAAATCCTAAAGGATATGTAGGGTATTTATGTTAATCTAATTAGGAGGACTAAAATGTTGTAAATGAACTAAAAAATTATGAGAATAAATGTAAATAAACTATTCTAAGTTAAATCATACTCTAATATGTAAGAGGAAGAAAGGTAATGAATTAACTAGTTGATGATGATTGTCGTAGGTTTTCGTAGATCTAGAACTAGAACTCAAAGAATGTAGATGAACACTCGGGCGGGAAGATATGGGTTGTTAGATATTACACGAGCACTGGGAGTGTACTTTGGGGCACCTTGGTGCTATAGTCTCATAATATGATGCTCTTGATGTCAATAGTGCAAATTTCCTCATAATATGAATCGGGTATGGTTGTTAAATGTGTAGAGGATGATCTCATCTTAGTGCTATACCCAAAATCAAAAATGTCACGTTTCAAAAATCCATGATTTGATTGCATTAAAGAAGCAAGTGTCTCAGAATTTTTTAATAACAATGGTGCACTGCCGAGATAGGCCACGGTTAGCTCTGCTCAGTCGAGACTAGCAATTGAAGCTCACTTTAATGCAGATGATAAGTATCCAACCCTAGAAAAATAAAAACTCATATGAATGGTTCGATCATTTGTTGTTTTCACTCGCCACCAAACTAGTGGACTTATCAACCTCTTGCATTACACTAACAATCCATTACATGAACTCGGAGAATTTCCCAGTAATGCAGAAGTATCTAACTCGATGTAGTTTTGGTGTTTTGTGTGCATGAATTTTTGCCCTAAGTCCTCTCGTGTCGAGTCACACTATGTGAAGTAGCGAAAAATAGTAGCTATAGAAATGTAAGTAACATATGTGCATGGAATAGAATGGAATCCATCCCCTATGCAGTGTGTGTGATGAAAATATCCTATTTTTGAGTGCATGGCACTATGTGGATACAAGTGATGTAATGGATGCATCCCTTGATGAGGTGATAGTAGCGATAAGATGCAATGACCTAGGACTTATTATGGTGTTCCAACTTTATATTTATAGGGATCTCAAGCTTAATTTCGTAATTAATCCTGAAAAGGCCGACTAAGAAGAAGATAAGGAAGACCAAAACTAGAAGTGACTCAAAAGAAGTGGAAGAGGTTGTGCATAGACCGAGGCACTGGAATGGGACCAGGGGCACCTCGAGGTGTCCCAGCAATAGGCTAGGCCACCCTAATTTTAGGCTAGAATGTTGGAATGGCCATGAAATGGCCTAATAATAGGGGAAACACATCGGGAAATACAAAGGAAAGGTGGGATTAATTAGTACTTTGTACACTTAAGAACCTTCTAAATAGTAGTATAAGACCAGGCTAGATATTGTCTAATGTGAAATATGTGTTTCTACACATTCCACATTATTTGACATCTTCTCGGATATACAAGGTACATGGGTAGACATATTTAGACATATTATTTTCAGCCACACACTCCAATGATGTATTACATGTGCCTCAAAAGAGTGGGTATTTGATGGGATATATTCTACACCCACATGCAAACTTCTAGGTTTAGACACATATTTTCATACGAAACAAGCCCTTAGAAATATTTTTAGACACCAAAACTTAGTAGAAACTACAAAGGTGCAAGACTATACATAAATTTCAAGATCGTATGTACGTTCTTGACCCTACCATATGTTTATGCCCCATGGGTAATTATACTTGATTTTTCTATAGTTTCAAATTTTAACTTATAGATATTATATTTTTAGCATAATCTTATATTTAGTTGACACAAATCAAAGCATTATATAGAGGCTTAAAATATTTCACTCCTCACATTTTAGTACTCGCTTTTGATTACAAAATATAGGGTTTTAGGGGAATAAGTTTCCTTCTCCATCTTCAATTAAGCATCCTACACATTTCTATTTATCTATAAAACACACATGAAGGACATTGGGGAACCCATTTTATTTTATAATTTGTGTTTATAAATGAAATCTATGCCTGATCCATCTCTAACGGTGTGTTTTTTACAGGTTATGGAATGTATCAAATCAGTTAAGTTCTTCATATGTAGTTTTTTTATCCTCATTTCCAAGGGAATATATCAAGGTTACTAATAAATTTGATAAAGAATCTTCTTCCTTCATGGGTACATTTTACCTCTCTCTTCTTCTCTCTACCTTCTATTTGGTGTTGGGTTACATACACCCAATACTCTAGTTTATCCTTTGGTACAATTAGGGATTGATTTCCCTAAATCCTTTGGAAATTTCAACAAAATAATCCAAATCTCCAACTACAAGCTAGGAATGGGATATCTTCTCTCTATAAGAAAAACATGTGTATTCCTTCCATGTTTTTACATCTCTTTATTTCACCTTATAAAAAGTTCAAATTCTATATTTACATTTGAGCCATAGTTAAATTCTACTATGGACATTAACTACATTATGTGTTGCAGGTTTCATCATGGAGCATGCTAACATCAACACATTTGGATGAAAAAAAGTTTGAGCAAAGAAAAAGTGTGCCTACACACCTAGGTATAATTTTCTTTGAGAATTTAAATTTAATTTCATACTTGAAGGGAGGGAAAATGTAAACACTCAAATTTGGCAATTTATCATTTTGACATTGTTTATTATGGTCGTGATTTTTGGCTAAGACAAACACATGCATATTATTCCCACTCAATGCATCTTGTTATTTCTTTCCCAATTTTGTTGTTCTTACACACAATTTTGAACACTTTCTAAGAAATAAATGCATAGAATTAGTTCTTAACATTTTCCCATCATGATACTACTTTCAAATATAATTCACCATCTCCCTATCCAAAACCATATAGTAGGGTCAGGATGTGGAATCCAATCATATATGACATGTATAGTCTTAGACTAATACATATTTCAACTCTATTTTCAATTATGCTATATTTTTGTTCTTTATATCCTCCTAGATTGGCCTTTACAATAAAACTTAACTTTAGAGCCCTATATAAGAAAGTTAATATCACCTCATTTACTCACCTTGAAATAACATAGTAATCAATTGGAACACATCCCTAAATCTTCTCAAAGATTATGCAAATCAACTAGGGCAAACAATACTACGTTTTTAAGCACTCAACTAGGTCAAGGATTTTAGCTTCCAATAAATTTCCAAGAACTCTAAGACCCATACTCAATGTGTTAGCAAGATCACAACCATCTCAAGCATGTTCAAATTGATTCAAGTTGTCAACTAGTTGTATTCATCTAGATATCACTTAGGTGGAGATCTACATGTGGTTTGAGGCCTCTTCGGAGTATTTTTTATCTAGGTAGTGGATAGATTGTAGTTCAACACAAACATTAACCTTCTTACAAGGTCCTCTAGCCATGGTTAGGACTTGAGTTCCATTCAATTGATTTCGATAGTTTTGAGATTGTGTGACACTTAGGGTTTGATAGCGAAGCATACTTATAGACCACTAAAGGTTATAACAAGGTGCATAACCTCACTCTTATAATTTCAAGACCATATAATAGGTTAAGTATTGTTAAAAAGTTCCTATAATTTCTCATACCACTTTGTATCTAGCTAATTAAATCTTCCCTCTTATTTTTTTAATCTTGTAGCATATCAGTAAACACTAGTTGTAAGAACCAATACGTAATTTTAATATTATATGATTAATGTTTGAATTTAATGTTATCCAAATAATCTCCCATGCTTATTCAGATTACATACTTAAACAATTTTGGATTGGAGGAAAAATATCAATAATTAAGGATAATAGTGTTAGGCGTAGCTTGGAAGGGGTGGAGAATTGAAATTTCTCAAAAGGAAAAAAAGGAAAAAGTCCCCGAAAAATCCATTCAACAAAGGAAAAAGTCCTTGGAAAAAATCCATTCAATAAAGGAAAATTTTCCTAGAAAATCCACACAACAAAGGAAAAAATTCTCTAAAAAAGTCACACAACAAAGGAAAATTAAAAACAAATCGCATGACCCAAAAACAATCCAGATTTCATTTTTAACCTCTTAGATCCATCCAAAAGGGAAAATGTGAGTATGTAAAAGAATGGGAAGGTTATAAATAGATGAATGATCTTTATTGGAGCATTAAAAATGGGGAAATCAATTTAACCATGAACACATTTTTTTACTTTTTTCGAAACACAAGATGTAATTTTTAGCACATTTTCTAAAAACAAAGCATGGAGATTTAAAAATAAATTAAATCATGCAAGGAAGTTTGTTTCATCATCCAAAAGGTTTGATAATAGAAAAAATCATGCAAAAGTAGAGGAAATTTTATTTTTCTATTTTGGGAGTGCAGATTTTTTTTTGGAATGGAATTAGATAAAAACAAAGTATGGAGATTATTTTTAGATAAAAAGAAAGAAAATAAATCATAATGTGTGCCCTTAAATAAAAAATATTTATGTTTGGATCAAGGAGACAAACCACACATGTTTTTTCCTATTTTTACAAGTCGAACTTGCATTTCTGGGCTTTTCCTTCTTTCCTCTCTCTCTATTTTCTATAAACCTTCAAAATGTAATGAAAACATTTATCTTGGCTTCCTCATTCATGTTTTTGGAGTAATTCAGTATTTTGAGTGATAAAGCAATGGTCATGAGTGATTATTTGTTTTTATTCCACCTCTTGGAGCTATAAAGGATTTTTTTTACCTTTCTACAATCTATGTTTAGTGCATATTTTTGTAAAACTATGTTATCTTTATGATACATGTTTATCCTTGGTTTACCTATTTAATCTTCATCCCTTCATGCAAATGATGTCAATTTTCGTGTCATGGATTGTGTTTAAAAATACATGTAATATTTTTGTAGAGCCATTTATTGCCCTTTCTTTATCTTGTCAAAACTCAACTTCAAACCCTTCTATAAAACCCTTTTTCTTTGATATAATCACTTGTAGTTAGTTTATGGTGTGCATATCTCCTATGGCCCATATGTGTGATTCTAATATGTCTCGAGATCCTCAAAAATTTCTTGTGTATCACAATATTTTTTAGTTTGTCTCTTCTTTCCTTCTCCATTTTCATTGTTGGTTTTGGTTGATTAGAGTAGTCTTAGAGATACAAAAATACTTTAGGTGTTGCACTAAGAGAACTAGCCCTCTCTGGAGACTCACTCCAACATACAAGTCACCCATAACCTAGGAGTGTTTCCATTTTTTCAATTTAAAGGATATTTATCACACCATTCTCCAAATGGTGCATTTTAAAGTGACAACAATTTTTGGCATGCCCGATGGGACATAGAACAAAGAATTTTTGAAAAATTGATGTTGTTCCTAGTAAATATAAGCATTTCACACACATTCATCTAGAATCTCGAGGCTCCATAAGTTCAAATCACATCCCGGTATAATATCGATGTGTATTTCATGCCAAAGGTTATAACTAGATCATCTACAAAAGGTATTCCATTTGATTTCATTGAGTTACCTTTGAATTCAGCTAAGAGAAGAAAAATTTGAACTCCAAACCATACCCTAAATCTCCTCCCACTCCATAAAAACCAAGTTCATTTCTCAAATTTTCCATACCTAGTCCCAATCTAAATATGGCCCTCCCAAGAAATTAGGTTTTTGTTTCCTTCAATGATGAAACCCATTATTGCTTGCTCAACATGATGATATCTTGGTTTCTGCTCTTAAGAGCATCCCATTTTTTGTCGGAAAAATATGGTTACACCCATAAAACACGTTATAGATGTGTTCAATATATGTTATATTTATCATATTAATCAAGAAACTTTTGCAATCATATTAGTAGCAACCTCTTTCAAAGGTAAAGCGTTGTAGTGGTACAAGGGATTGGAAATAATTCCATCACTACATAGGATCAGCCGGAAGAATTTAATTGCAGGAATTTTGAGGACAAATCGATCATATTTCATTAGTGGAACAATTTACCACCATCAAGATATCTACTCTACATAAGAGTTCATGACTGATTTTAACTAAAAACTCCAAAAGACTTTGACAAAATTTGGAAATTGGTAAGGCCTACACCTCAATATGATTTTTGTATTATTTAAGGCCTTTGAATTTTGTTGACATGCTAAATGTATAGCATGAAAAATTGAAAAAAATCCATGAAAACTAAGCCCACACTAAAAATCTTGAGATGGGTAATGTAAACCTACCCTCGGCCAATTCATCGACTATGTAAACCCAATCCTAGGGATGTGAAAACTATATTTTTGAATTTTGTTTCATGTGTAGATAAGTTAATGGGAAGCAATTCATGGATTCATTTTTTTGAAGGAACTACTCCTCGAAGGCCCAAACAAGCCTATTTTCAAGATATCAACACCGATGAACACCCTTTAGGGATGAACCAAGAAGATATAACACACCCAAGTAGTGTGTAAAATATATACGATACATCGAGGAAGGAATTTATGAAATTCATGTAATTTAAAATAGCTTTAGGAACAAGTTATACAACATCGGGCTACATATAACATGGTGCAGGAAAATGAAAGTAGTTAAAAATATAGTCGATTTTCATGGATGCTATGAGAAGCTCCATAAATTTTGTTAAGTTACTAGATACTCCTTAGAAATACAGAAGGTCTACTTCACATTGCAAAATATTTTGGGATATTCTACTATCTCGAATTTTGAGATATTGGCCCAATAGTGTAGATGAAGATCCCTAATCCCAGTGGGGATTCAAATGAGAAATCAAGAGTTCTATTGATATTTGAGGCCTAATTCAAATCCTAATATGACCTATGTAATTCCCTCTTCACTCAAAATGTGTTTGTTATCATTTTCATCATCATACTTTTTGGTGGCAGTCCCTTTCACCAACATACACGCTCGAGCCAAATCATAAAGGGGTAAATTTCTAATTTTAGGTGTAATTAGCTCCTAATATTTTTGGGAATGATCTCATCAGAAATTTTAGATTCAAAATCATATACGTCTTTCCTAGGTAACTCTCAGGGAAGCTCTCGGGGTAAAGAATCACTCCCAATGTCTATTTTTAGTAGTTGTTAGTGAAGGCAAGGTTTCCAAAAGTTTCCATGGTGCATTTTCACACCTATGATGCACTTTGTGCCTTTTCACTTGATGAAATGGTGCGTGAGGTGCAAAAACATATTCCACCAAGGTGAGGAGAGAGAAGGTTATGAATTTTTCGTGACTTAAGAAGTCATTTAGGTGGTTAGGTGAGTGTTATGCACTCACAAGTCATTTTGGCCCCCTCTCCATGATGAGCATGACCCATAGTGCCCTTGTAAGAACCTGCTATACCTTTTTACCTGGTGTAAAAAAATTTTCCACTAAGGTAGGATCTCTCTCTTGTCACTTAAAACCTCACACTTGCTCTTTAGGATCATGTTTTCAACTCATCCTTGCACTTGTCCCTCTTTCTCATAATAAACCCTACCCTTGGCACATTTTTCCAAGCATGTTTCACCTTTTCACCTCATTTCCCTTTACTAAATGTGGTAAGGTACATGATAGGCTCCCGGACCCATTTATTAACCCCTAACTCACCCTCAACCCAGTTAAAAAAGAAGTGCTAAAGGTGGGTCAAGGGGTAGGTTTTCCTAACCTAAGTTAATTTTTGAATATTTAAACATAGTTATCAATTTGGAGCCCATTTTTAAAATATATTTTCCCTTTTTTTTATGTTTTAACTAGTTCATTCCAAAATTTTACCAAGAAACCTCATGCTCAAGAACACATTGTTCCTCATATCTTACAAACCCCTAATCTAATCTTCATAATATTTAAACTCAAGATTCCCTACATGAAAACCTTTTGAATGTGTTTTCATGACCTCATTAATGCCCTATTCCATTTTTTACATTAATTTTAAACTTTCAGCCATGTAAAACTTACCCCTCGGATATATGGATTTATAGCGAGCCAAATGAGCTAAAAATCAGAGCATGAGATCCTCAAAAAATAGCTTTCAAATGAGCAGCTTTCTTTCCCCATGAAAATGGGTAGGATTGAGTTATGAGGAATGTTAATTTTATACATTATACCCTATCAAATGAAGAAAATTCAGACCTTCAATTTCACTTTTCATTTCATGAAGATCTAGATGACAAAAACCCCGAAAATTGTAGCAAACGCATCCCGGTGAAAAGTAGAATTTTTAGAGACCTTTTTCAAACCGATATGCCACCTCATGGAAAATGTATATTTTTAGTAATTACCCATTCAATACACTTAATAATTTTATTAGGTTTGAAGTAAAAATGTATTCAAGATGCTAATTTCATTCCCCAAGAGGAAAAGTGCTCAAAAGTGACAATTCAGTGAAATTGCCAAAACTAGTCACTAGGAAGAACTTACTAAAAATAGTAAGTGTCCGAAAAGGGTCAAAATGTTAAAGGTCATTTATAATCCATTAATCACTAATTTCAACCTTCTTGGAGGAAAAACTCATGATTTCAAAATGGTGGATAATGACATTGTGTCTCAAGCAGGAGAAGAGCCTTCTCAATTCCCAATTTTGGTCACAGTGGAGCATTTTGGTCTCGGTGTATTTCTCACTTTGTCGATGGGTTGATCAAAGGCTTGAATCATGTTCCATAAAATATATCACCTTCACTCATTGCATGATTGGAGTGATCTTCACCTCATCTCATGGATGGAATTGTTTCTCCAAGGCCTCGATCACCAGGTTGAATTGTGCAGGAAATGGTCTCAAGTTGTATCAAGAACTTGGAATTTTGGGATGTATTGTAGTGTTTCAAAGGTTTAAATTTTTTCTTTCAAATGATTTAAATCACCCCTAATTTTATATAATGATAAAATTCTTATTACCTTTCCTTTTAATGAAATTCAAATATGTTATAAAGGTGCATCATTCTAGTGAGGTCTTGAAGGGGAAAAGTTTCAAAGAATCAATATTCATCAGCAGAGCATCATTGCATTGCAGAAGGTCATCATGGATCAAAATTTCATCTTCAACACCATCATAGCTTATCTACATTGATTACAGAGGCATCTTCATTCATGCTTTGGAGCACTTCTTCTTTTCTCTCCTCTTATCTTCCCACCTTTCTAATTCTTCGTTGTAAGCCATCATTGTATTTTGTCTTATTTCACTTAAGTGACTCTAATTTTGAAATGTAAAAGTCCCATTTTATTTGTAAAGGGGACTTATTTTCTCACTTCCTAAGAAAATTAAGAGTCACAAGTGAAATAAATACAAGAAGGGTCATGTGGGGGTAGAGGAAGATTTGAATTTTAAAGCTATAAAAGGAGATAACCTCCTTGTTATAAGGGGATGGTTAGTTATTGTTTACTAGATCTCATTGTCTTTCTAGGAACAAGTTCCTTAATTTCCTCTATTCTCTTGTCTGTTGAAAATATTTCCCCATCTCAACTTATTCTCCATAAACATTGTAAATTGTGCAATATGATGCAATAAAACTTTGTGTTTGTTGTTGATTTTTCCTCTTTCTATGTGAATCGTTTCTTCTTATTAACGCAAGTGAAATATTATGGTTTTGAAACAATAAACTATGTTATACTATTTATTGTACAAAACCCCATCTTTGTTATTCTCACCACACCTCTCTCTAGGAATTTTCCTCCCTTGTAGTTTATACAAGCACATTGCCACAGTGTAGGTAACTACCTTGGTGTGATCCCTAGTTGAAAACCACCCCGATTGATAGAATAGTATACCTAATATTACTTTTTTCAATAAATGAAGCTTCTCCATTCAAGAATATGGACCTAGTCCCAGAGCATTGGTGAAATCCCATAATTTTCTCTTACAAAAATTATTTCACCAAAATTTTATAATACTCCACTGTGGGGTAGATTTAACATATCTACACCCAATATACGAATCAAAAATCCATTAAAATTAAAATATTCCAAAAAAATGAAATTTGAAAGACCAAAATCCCATAAAAATAGTAAGAAAAAAATATGTTTTGATTTAAATCCGAAATTACAAAAACTATGTGATAGAGGATATACTAGATTAATAGGTTGAGATGAATTGTCGACCCCACTTTTGAGGCTTTACAAAATCAATAAGAACAAATTAGAGATAATCCATACTACTTCTCTCAAGCTTCATCACCATCTAATTCATCAAGTGGTACTCCTATAAATCCTATCCAAACTCTTATTATACTCCTCCTGTGAATCCTCTTGATTCTCCCATCTTTCAACCACCGTTGAACAATGAATTCCCAAGTGAAGAATAATAAGAAGAACTAGAGGAAGAACAAGAAGAATAATTTGTAGAAGAAGAATAAGAAGAAGGAGAACTTGATATGGAAGAACAAGGACCTCTCCCTTGGGAATAAAATAGTATCCATTAGCTTTAACTCCACCACTCCATGAGCTTCCTGGAGGTTCAAGAAATAATTTCCTAGTTTAGAGGTGATGGGAAATAACATCTAGATGAGCATATTTCTGCATTCATAACTACATGTGGTGTGTTAGGAGTTTCTCATGAAGATGTATTTTTCTCTTATTTTTGAATCACTTCAATATGGTGTTTTTTTGATTGGTTTTATCATCTACCAAGAGGTTCCATTACAGGATGGGCTCAAATGAAAACTAAATTTGAAGCTAGATTCAAACTAGTGAAAGAGATGCTCATGCCCTCCTTGCTCAATTGACATAAATGAAGAAATAACCTCAATAATCCATGAGAGATTTCATGGAAAAGTTCAACAAATTGGTCAACAAGATTCCCATCATTTATCTTCCTATTGTTGATAATTTGAAATGGTTCTTCACAAATTCCCAAATGTTGGGAGTGAATTTATTTCTACAAAGAGTTAAACCAAGAGATTTTGACCATGCTAAATAAATTTCCTTTGAATTGGAAAACGTCCTCATCTTGTCGGAAATATCAAGAATCCTTCAACGAAGGATAAGTCCCAAAATCCCAAAGATAAGAGAATTGATTCGTTATTACAAAAATTGGCAAATGAATTGAAAATGTTAAAGAAGGAGGTTTCCCAAAAACATCCCATAACAGAAATCATATTGTAGGAGCACCACAGAAGGCTTACCTTAGAGGCCCCACCTATCAATGTAATTTGTAGAACTCAAGAAGATGAAGGACTTGAACAAGAAATTGAGGATAATAATTTCTTAGAGATTAAAGAAGTGGAGAATGATGTATAAATATTATTTTTGAATATTCAAGAGGTGAAGAAGATGATGATGAAGATGCACCCAGTTTCTCATGTGCAATATTCACATGTTCTCTATCTCAAAATGATTTTTTCCTCCACTCCTATGAAAAATAAGAAGGTTAGAGATCCTCTTGTGGTGAATTTATAGAAAAAAATAATTAGTCAAGGATCCCCACTTCCACCCTCCATGGAGTCTGTAATGGAGAAACCAAATCCAAAGGCAAGTAAGATGCCATATGCCATTTCAAGTAATTCTCCTAATGCTCCTATTTCTAATTCTATGAGAGCTACTCCTTCAAGAGCTTTTGGTGTGCTGCAAAATCATCATTTTCTCCTCATGAAATAATTATCATATTGCTTCATCTTCATACACCCATTTTGATATCATAGAACATATGAACAAGTCCAAAGTACATTTTTCTAAATCCAAGTATTTGTGGACTGACCCCAAATAATTTGACAAGATTTTCTATCATATCAAGGGTGGTAGTTCAAAACCCAATACTGCAATCTGTAATTCTAAAGGGTTACTACCAACACCACCTACTCCTCCATTGTAGAACATGATTGTTATGAGTGCATTAAAGAATGATAAGATTGATCCTTTATATCTCTCCCTTCTCATTGGAGGATACCGATTGAATAATTTTATAATAGATTCAGGTGCTTCTAACAATGTAATGCCCATATAAGTTTCCAATGCTCTTGGAATTACCTTAACATGAGATATTATCTCTTGTTACTCCATGGATTCAAAGGAAGTTCCACTTGTGGGGAATATCTAGGATACACATGTGGCTCTTTTTGAATTTCCAAGCAAGAAGATGTTATTGATTATTTTGGTAGTGAATATCGGTATCATTTGGAATTTTTCTAAGTAGAATATTTTTTTGAGACTTAGGAGGAAAAATTCAGGTTTATTGGTCTTCCACAACCATTTAATTAAGGAAGATATGGAAAAGTTGCTTCCTAGAATATACTATATAAAACCCAAAAAAACCCAGGTATGTTGGCACATCACCCAGCCTGAGCTAAGCGCTCACCTAAAGCGCACAAAGGTATTAGGCCCCTCTTTAGAGTTTCTTGTGTAGGATGTTAGTGTGATGAAGATACAACATATTCAGAACCATAAATAACCATAAACATTCCATAGTGCCTAACCATATCTAGATCTTAGAGAATCATGAATTAAACAATAACTATAATAATATTAACCATACAAGAACCAGTTACAGTCATGTTTAAAACCATTATCCATCCAATATACTCCATTACATTAAACATTGTAAAACATAGAAGCTTCTTACATTACAAAGCATCACCATAAGTCATGTGCACATCGATCTAGCAAGCATAACTCTACAATAATTCACTACTCAGTATTTCTCTCTAACTACATAGTTCACTACATATTTATAGGGGTGGGGACTTTCCCTTCACCACCTATGCACTTCCCAAAATAGGTCGTTTGCTGATAATAGCCATGTGCCTTTACATTAACATGCACACATGCAAGTGCACTAATGATAGACATCTTATAGTTAACATGAAGAAAAATCCTATTATTATCTTTAACTTATACATGGTGTTTATCATAAATTTGTTCCAAAAATAGCATTTTTGTGTCGCGCAAGTCTCCATCCCAATGTGTGCTCCACTCGCTATCTTCCAAAAATATCCCTCATCTATGAAAATGGCTAAGTCCTTAATCAGCTTGTCATGTCTCATGTTTCTTTTCATATCCTTTTGCGCCTTCAAGTGTGCCTTGATCATGCGCGTGAATCCTATGTGTGACTTCTCCTTATCACAATATTATGTTTTCTCAACATTACTCCACACTAAAGTACATTTTCATCCCAGTAATAGGGATTCTTTCTAATGTTCCCAAAAAAAGAATAAGAATGGAAAGAGTGTAAAGAAATCATTGTACAAAAGAATAGGCCTTTTTACTCAGTAGCACCCTCTTCTTCAACTAGGAGGATCAACTTTGGATATTTTATTTTAATCTCAACCTCCAATGTTTGCTAGTCATCTAGTGTGGTTCTTGTCTTCTCTAGAATGTCTATGGAAATGGCTTCCAATTCATCTTGAGTAATCTTTTCCTTTTTATTTTGTATTACTTGGATAACATTGGCCATAGCATTCATCATTCCATCTAGAAGATCCATCTTCTACGCTATGAGACATCTTCTACGCTATGAGATTTCCAATCTCATCTATTCTCTCCTTATGTGGGTCTTAGACTCACGTAAGGGCTTCACACTTTTTTTTCACTAGTGCCAATCTTTCTGCACATCCCAGTGTCTCATCTTTCATGGCCTTCAAATGTCATTATCTTCAACTAGAGTTCTAATCCAAATCACCGCTTACAGTGCTGCAAAAATATTCGAGCTTGGTCAGCTTTCTTTAGCTCATCCATTAGATTTTGGAGCAATGCCTCATAATTTGAAATTTTCCTAACCACAGAGGCCTTTCCTATTTCTACTTCTTGTTCAGGATCGTTTGGTGCCGACATTTAAATTGGTCCATCTTCTAACACCAAATCAACTAATGTGCACACATAATGCATACCTGAAGGAAAATTATCAGGTACCTTAGACTTAAGATAAGGTCTTGCTTTCATAACATAATCTCCAATTTCTTTTACCATATTAATGAAGGCCTCATTCTTTTTCTATTCTGGGTCTTTTTATCCTTTTAAACACATTATTTCTATAGTTTTTGCCTTGTTATCTTCAAGTAGCACTCTAATGGTGGAAACCTTATCAATGTTCCTTCATGTCACCTTTTTAGATACCTTAACATATGCATTACTCACCTACTCATCAAACATTAGAGTAGGCTTATTGTCATGTGTCTCGCTTTGGGGTTCCTTCTTCACTCTCCTTGATACACAAGATTTCTCACACACGTCAAAATCTAGCTCATCCTTATGGGTCTGCATGGACTAGGATAATTGTTTCCTTGTGTGTATGGTGGCCATGTCTGGATCCATTAGCTCCTATCCATATAATTCATTAAGGCCCACTGTGCTCTCAAAAAAGTGTGGGTGATTTTTCTTGTGTCCTCAGCATAGCCCATACTTGGCATAACATATTCTTCACTTGTTCTCTTTATTCTTGGCCCCTTATGAACCTAAGCACCAAGGTTTGAAGTTGGTCCTTCTCCATCCCGAGTACTAACATGAGTGTTGATAGCTCTTACACCATCTCTTATGCTTCCTTCACCCCTTCCTCTTCATATTTCATTTCTTCATCTCTGGGTTCCTCCACATCTTCTAGTTGCATTGGGGTTCCAGGCGCGCTCTCCTCAGACTCCTCTACCTCCTCATTCAGCTTCATCTTTCTCCTTCTCTTCTCCTCAAGTGCCTCTTTTTGAGGGGAGAGTCTAGGTGATCTTCTTACAAGCTATGGTGTTCTTGTACCTTGGGTTCTAGTTCTTCTAAATACCCTCTTAAATCGGCGCTCTTCAGGGACTGCTTCCACATCCAAGTCCTCTTCTCCTTCTTGTGCCTATGGTGGAGTATCTACGTGCTCACTCTCCACTTTGTCTGTGGGCTGCCTTTGGCCTCTATGATCCAAGCCTCCACTATCTTCGTGTTCCTCTTCTTCCTCATCTACTGTATGGTCACACAGGCTTTGGAGTTAGCACATTCTCCATTGTATGTTTACCCTTAAGCGGCCCTGGGAGCATGAACTCATTTTCCACATACTTATTATTCTCTAGGCTTGAGATGAAGATATATGAGCATGGATCCACTGTCCCCAATATCCAAACTTACTGGCTTCATATTTATGATGTCTGAAATGAGCCTCTCAATGTAGGTAGACCGACCTAGATATACATATGTTTTCCTAAGGGTATGGTAGTCACAATCTACCTTATCTGCATTGAAGTTCAAATGGCGTGCATCAGTAAAAATCTATGAACTAAGGCCTAGAAGTAGTGTGTTGTGAAGGAATAGGGAAGTTTTCACCATGGACTCCATGTCCCATCCTTCATGGAAAACCACATAATGTAAAATGTTGATACACCACGAATTGTATTGCCTTGCCTACTATCAAAGGTAGTTCCTTTAGAATGTGTCATTCCTCCTCAAATGCCACGCGAATTTAGTCATACCACATTTTTGCCCTTTTCTTGAATGGGACACTCATTGATCCTTCACATAAATATTTCTTGAACCTTTCCACGAGGGACTTCTTCTCAGTGGGGTATTCCCAAATTTTGTTCTTTGGCCCATCGGGCACTCCAATTTCTACAAATACAAGAGATAAGAGGATGGCACCAAAACTTATCTTTTCACCTACGCATGCTTCCTCAACAATGGTTTCTACAATATAGCCTACTAAATTATATACCTCTCCCTAGGATTTTTTCTTTGTATCATAAAGCCACATGGTGTTTACCTGTGGCCATCTCTCTTGATCATTTAGCTCGGTGAGAAGATGTGCGGATGCACTGCACCACTACAGGGTACTTCTTCAATTTATAGATGTTCATTCCGCGTGGACCCTTGGTATACCCCAAATCCTTGCTTTTGTTATAACCATTTCTTTATCAGTCAGATCACTAACAATGTTTGTCCCTGTGCCCTTCAATCTTGTTAATGTCTATAGAACGCCTCTCATCCAACCGTATGAACTTGCTAATTATTTCTTCTAATATTTTTTCATCGGTTAGACCTCTAAAGACGTGCAATACACAAAGAAGGTAACATGAATTCCATATAAAGAACTTCTTTTGTGCCAAACACCAACTAAAGGGTGTGGCCTTATTAAACCTCTTGTAGGTTGTTCTACATGCCCAAAGCACGAGAAAATTTATCATCTCAATCTTTCCTTCCAACATCACAAATTTTTATCAAGGCCTAGCTCAATATCTTTTTGAAGGCCTCAACAACACCATTTTCTTGAGTATGATAGGGTGTGGTTTTGTGGTGTACAACCATAAATTCATTCAATATATCTTGATTATCTCATTTAAAAAGTGTGTGCCCCTATCACTTGTCAAGCTCAGCGTACATCCATACCTAGTAAGAATTTTTCCCATAAGAACCTAATTGTTGTAGCTCTTTGTACAATCTTTTGTAGATGTTGTTTCTACCCACCTTGTAAGATAATATGTGCAAGTGATGATATAGCATGTGTTAGGAAATAAGGGATAAAATATGCGAATGAGTCCCTCACAAAGTCACAACAAGAGAAACTAATATGTAAAAAACATTACATATCCGAAATAAAAGTGCAGAATAAAAATAACACAACACAAAGAGATAATATTTAACATGGTTCACCCAATTTGGGCTACATCCACCAAGAATCACTTGCTCAAATTTTATTACAAGCCACCGCTCTCTCAATACAATACCCAAATCTATTTGGAGCTATGCTCAACAAACTCTACAAAATTCACACCCAAATTCATACACATCTGTAATGTTACATCATCCCTACCATATGCACAAAACCACATAAGTAGACAACTACTTAAGTAGTTTTACAAAACCATGGGTATCAAAACCATGGGCCAAAACCATCCCATAAACCTATGGGTCAAAAATCTCATCCATATGAGAAAAAAAAGCAAATTTCCTGGTATATCGGGCATGTTTTGTTTCAAGGCCAAAAATTTTTTGGGGGCTTTTCCCCCAAATCCTTGCTACTACAGGGGTCTTGCCCCTAGGCCCCACTCGTGGCTCAGGAACAAAACCTAGCGAGACAACCCATGTGGAAAGTGTATAGTCTTCAACACTTTCACACATGAAAATAGGCTCTGAACCTAACGGTGTGATCCAATTCTATGTGTGCCTAGTGAAATAGGACCTATAAAGTCTATAGCCCATTTCTTAAATGGATCTACACTAGCAATAGGCCTCAAATTAATTTCATCTCTTTTCCCAGGTTTTCCAAGGTGTTGATAGTGATCACACGCCTTACAATACTCTTTACAATCCTTGTACAGGGTCTCCCACCATAATATAGCAGTAGAATCATGTACACAATGGCATCACTTGTATAGTTCCCACCTGCAATACCACCATGAGCCTCTTCCATGATATATATGCACTCATGTTCTAGTACACACCAATGCAATACTTCATCTCGGCCTAGTTTGTATAAATCTCCACTGATCAACATAAAGGGTGCCACGCAAATTGTAAGTTGTTTCTTCTCTAATGCTTTCATTCCTTCTAGCACCATACCCATGCATAAAAAGACAACAATATCCTCCAATTCTAAAGGCATGTGATGTAACATGTATAACTGTGCATCTGGCATTGTATCTTCAATTGTTTGCACGTCCTCCCCTAACTAAATCCTTGATAAGTGGTCTAGGCTAGAATTACTTTTACCTGGTTTTACCACAACTATGAAATCAAATTCTTAGAATAAGAGCACCCATCGACATATGTACCCACAGTAAAATGGGATTATTTACCAAGTATTTTAATGCCATGTGATCAATATAAAATACAAAAGGTGTTGCTAGCAAGTATTGTCTAAATTTATGCAGCGTGTAGATCATCGACAAGGCCTCGTACTTTGTTGTATAATTATGCTCTGTAAGAGTCAACTTTCTACTAGCAAAATAGATAATATGATCTATAATACCCTCTCCGGTTGAGATGACTCTCACGTGCTAATGGTTGTGCCAAAGGCATCCACATATACATGAAACTATTGGTTCCATGAAGGAAAACACAAAATAGGCATTGTTAAAGTATCTCCTTCAATTCCTAAAATGTGTGTTTTGGCGATTCTCCCTAATAAAACATCCCTTTTCCTTTTACTAACTTTTATAGGGGTATGGAAGTCTTCATATATCCTTTGATATATTTTCTATAATACCCTTTGTGACCCAAGAATCCACACACCTCACTTTGACTGGTAGGCTCTTCGAGGCCTACAATTGTGTAACCTTAGTTGGATCCACTAACAAACCTTCGATTGCAGATGATGTTCCCTAACAAAGTTCCAAAAGGTGTAGCAAACATGCACTTCTTGATGTTTAAAGAGATGCTTAATTGTCTACATATTTCAAACATTAGGCACAAATTATCAATAAGTCCATACACCATCCAATCATTCAATTAAACCTGTAGGAAGTTGTGAATAAAATCTTGGAATGTTTGAACAACTTTGCACGAAAATACAATAGGCACATTTTTCAAACCAAAGGGCATCATAATATATGTAAAACTTCCCCATTTAGTGGTGAAAGTCATCTTCTCTTGATCCTCCTATGTAATTCTAACTTGATGATACCCAAAGAATCCATCTGTAAAAGAATAAAATTTTCACTCTACGCCTTCTAATATTTCCTTTGTGAAAGGTGTAGGAAAAGGATCAATCACACATGAAGCATTCAGTTCTCAAATCCACACAAATCCTAATTTGACCATATTTTTTATACTTGATCACTATGGGGCTAACCCACTCTGATTCCTCTGGGGCTTGATGATGCCATATGTTAGCATTTTGTTAATTTCTTCCTTAACTTTTACACACAAAGTTAGGGTTCATCCTGTAAGGTATCTTCCGATCGGGTGCACACCTTCCTTTAGCTTAATCTTCATCTCTCCTAATGACTCATGCACTCCTTTTAATTCATGGCATCCCCTAGGAAATAAGTCCTAAAAATATCGTAGTAACTCAATTATCTTTTCCACTTAAGAATCATTCCAATAATCCTCAATTATTAGCTCATTAGGTTCAACATTCGTGCCAATGTTCACTTTCTTGGTCTTCATAGGTTCATGATAGGCACGTGCATTTTTATCTACACTATCTAACACCTCACATGTACCTATTGAATGATCTATATCCATATTTTCTACTTCTTCATCATCCACTATGTAGACCATCTTACCTTTTTCCTTCTCAAAGTAATTGTGCTTAAGTAGTGTGGCACATGTCTCTTCTACTTCATCAAAATGCACTCTTGAGTCTACCTCACTAAATAACTCTTGAATGAGTTCTTCAGCATTTGCACGATCTCCCATAGTTAAGTGCTTTATGACCCTTAATGCCTCTTCCACCGGAGGTTTAGTAGATAAGTAGTCAAAATTTTGGGTCATTCTGCAATCAAAATCTACTAATTCTCGGTCTCCTATGCAGCTTTTCATAAACATACCAAGCGCGTATGTAGACTTGTAAAGTGGAATAAATCTTGTGCACCCATAGTGAATGTGGTAAAGCTTCTTGCCCCTCTATCCAAAGTCTCTCACACCTTTCTGAATGTGGTCTTGAACAAGTTGATTACCATGATACACATAGATTTGAGTAAGTTCATTACTCCTACGAACCGAGTGATTAGAGCAATTTTGAATTCATTCCATTCTATGAGATTATCCCTGTGAATCATCTACAAGCACTCTTCTATTCCACACAAGGTATACACTAACATATATCTTCTTTCCACTTGATCTATCCACTTCTTCTCCATGGTGCGAAGGAATACCATAGGGTCTCCTTCTCTAGTGTACCAAGGTACAAGGTTATTACCTATCCTCCGAATACATCAAGGTTTTCTTCTCCATGTAAATGCACTTCTTACTTCGTGCCCAACCATCTCATAGGTTTCATGTGTCCAATTATCACAAGCAATAATTGTAGTATCACTAATAGATTGTGCATCTTCCTACTGGAGGATTCCTTCCTTAGATGGCTCAAGTAATTTCGGGTCCTAAATGGCGCGTACATAAATTTTGTTAAGGTCTTCCTCACTCAAAGG
This sequence comes from Taxus wallichiana var. yunnanensis, assembly GCA_018340775.1. Classification (NCBI taxonomy): domain Eukaryota; kingdom Viridiplantae; phylum Streptophyta; class Pinopsida; order Cupressales; family Taxaceae; genus Taxus; species Taxus wallichiana. The sequence continues at coordinate 638,294,501 of CM031243.1, read as the reverse complement.
TTCAACATAAGGTGCATATTTACCATCTATCTAAGGGATAATTATTATTTTTTCCTTGTTCTCAAAATTTATATACCCTTGTTATTAAATTATAAATCAACATTATTTGCATAACACCAAGGGCACCCAAGTAGAGCTGGGAAGTTGTCTGCTTATGCAAGTGCTAAGACCTCAAAATCTCTAGTGAACTTGGCCCCTTATATAGTAATGGATGCATCCTTTAAAATTCCTATGGGAGTGGCCTTAGTTCGATTAGCCATGAACAATACATTAGAGGATGGTTGTAATGGAGGTATTCCCATTTATACCCATGCATCTAAAGTAAGCACATTAACTTTCGAGCTGTATCAATCAATATATTACTCAAGAGCCACCCATCCACAAAACATTCAGAGTTATCTCTTTGTCATAATCCAAACTATGAGGGGGAAGATTAGCATGCAGATCTACCTTCCATTCTCAATACTTGCACGCAAAGTGTTTCCCTTTAGCCAATTCCCTAATAATGGAATGATATTCTCCTGAGTGCAACATCTTGCATACCTCTTTTAAGTCATCAATATCCGATTGGACTGTCTCTACTACCTTTTTTTCTAACTTTCATGACTATTCCTTTAAACATTGTATTTCACCCTAAAGATTTTTGAGTACCTCCATGGATCCTGATAAACCTCCTTCTAATGTGCAGGATCTAGGTACCTTGCATGTAAAACTTCCTCCTTGGTTATGATAGGCTTTATTGTAATGCCTCTTTGTCACACACAAATTCGGCGTGTGTAGTAATCTTCACATGTAATACCTCAGGTTCCAGTGCCAGCTTTGGCATCCACTAATTTTCCATAGCGCATTGTATTCTAACCATCCCTGCACCCTTGTTCTCTTATTTATGATGCTTTCTAAGATGCTCATATAAGTATGGGCATTCCTCATAACTTTGATTCTTCCCACAAAAAGAACAAGTAATATTCTAAGGACATTTGTGTCTTTATTGGTCGGGGAGATCCGCATGTAAAACACAATCAACAAGGGAACTCACCTCATCCACCACCATATCCTCATCCCCTAAATCCACCATGATATCCTCAACCTCTGCCATGACTTCCTTTAAAGTTCCCTTCATTCCGATCATAGCACGCTTGAGTGTGATCATGATCATGGTGCTCACTTTTACCTTTAGAGTTATCTGATACTCCATCTATCACACACCAATATCTATAGCATCATGGATCTAACCAATCAACCTACATTCTTCTATATCATGAGTCATGGACTAGAAAATTTTACAATAGTAAGATACATTCTTCCTTATCACGTGTTGTAATAATGGGAAGTGGTTGGCATCATGGTCCAAATTACATATCTCACAATCTAGCAATAATGAGTGCACTGACCTATGGGGACAACTATCCTTAGTGTGCCCTTTCACTTCATAATCTTTACACCCAATCCCATTTTGTATCTCATGAGTTTAATTGGTCGATAGTCTCTCCAATATTTTTCCATAGCTGCAATATGTGCTTCCAAGAATAGGCTTACTCCAACATCTATACTTCCAACTACCTCAACACGTGAAGTTCCTTCAAGTGCTTTAGGTCTTTATATGTCTTATGTGACAATGCCCTCCTAAAAGGTGTGATCAATCCCCCAAAAAACCACTGTGCATGTTGGCTTACATGAATATCATAATAAATTTTAGACAACAGTGTCTTAAAATGGGCATCATATTCCCGAATGCTCTCAATAGTTCCCTAATTAATATCTCTTGAGTGTGCTTATACTCTTTAGTTCAAACTTAGGGATATGAAACTCCTTAAGGAAAACATCCTTTAATGTTGCATAATCTATGCAAGTCCGATCGTGTCAAACTTCATGTTTCAATTGTGTGCATGCCCCTGTAATGTAGTTGCAAACTAAATTTCCTTGTACTTAGAAGCCGTAACTCCTTTTGTGTGCCATAGTATCTTATACATGTGCATGTGTTCAATGTCATCTTCTATGCCCCTATACTCTAGAAGACGACAGAGACATATCCGTGTAAATATTCAAGGGGTTTGTGTAGACCACCGCCACCTGATTAAGAACCTCTTATGTTACCTTTGCCTCTAGAACCACCAAATCCACCAAAGCTAGAGACACATATACCCCCGATCCTTCACCGGTAGCTAATGAAGTAGACCAATGGATGTACTTCCTTGTGTCCCAATAGTGGTACTAAACTAAACTCCTATAGTCTGCAAAGTGGTACTACTCCCAAAAGTGAGTCCAAAATTTTGCACGCTTGAGTTTTGTGCTAATGATGGGCCTGAAAAGGTATATCCAAAAAAGAGGTTTTCCTTGCTATAGATAGATGTACTTGATATCTAACTTACTCATACTCTTCTCTTGGCCCAACTAGCTTGTTGACTCACGGGTTGTATTAGATACTAGAAATCCAAGTGCAAGGGATAGGTTGTCAAGTAGATTTAGATGCATGAGCGACCCATATCATCTCTCGCCAGGCATGCTCCCATGTGCGAGGAGGGTTCTCACAAGAATTTCGTGCTTGTTACTGCGAGTTAATGCACCAAACTAAACACAAAAACCCCTGAAAAACTCCAATGAAATTGATACTGATGAAGATGTAGACGGATGAGGAAGCTAATGTAGACAAGACGGGTGCACACGAGCAATTTGCACAATAGCTCAATAACTCCGCAAAACACCGATGCTTGACGAAAAAGATGGCGTTAGAAGATATTTGGGTGGGTGCCCGAGGCGGTCCGGAAGTGATAAACTTCCTTGGCGGATGTCGATCCACGTTTTCAATAAAGAAAAGAAGCATACATGATAAAGATGTAAATAAAGACTAGATTTTCTGATTGCGGTAATAAAAGCAAATGAACTGAGCAGCGACAGAAAATGTAAAATAGGAAGCTGAAATAATGCTTTGGTTTGTGTTACTGTGACCTTTTACCTGTCTGCTGCAGTGAAATCGGCGTCGGCCCAGGTATAATCGGTGGCGGCCCGATGTGATCGGCGTCGACCGGGACTGATCGGCGTCGACTGGATAAGATCAGTGTCAACTGAAGGCAGACTGACCAATCAGGGACTGTGCGATGAGATTCGGGGATTGGAAGATGAATGTAGTCTGCAAGATGTGCCGAAGATGGAGAGACGCTGGAACAAAGTCACCAGATGATAGATGGTAGTGTATGATGTTGATATGATACGGGCAGAGTAACGGTGCTCCTCTCAGGGATTGATTAGGACAGGATCTGCCCTAACTGAGACAATTGATGCTAAAAAGATCTCTCTTTCTTGCAACCTAAATCTTTCTCACTCTCTGTTCGTGCGTAAGTGCTTTCTTTCGCTCGTTAGTCTCTTTTTCGGTCTCTTCGCTCTCTTCGGTCCCTAGAACTGAGTTCTGGGCTTGCTTTTATAATCGGCGCCGCTCCTATAAAATCGGCGCCGACCAAATGGGTCGGCGCCGATCGCGGAGAAGACTCCCGAGATGGCCAAATTGATCGATTCGAGAAAGACAAGGCTTATCCCGACCACGGGAAATATCCCGCTTAGGGAAGATTTAAAAATGGATGTGATACATGGGTAGAATAAATTTGGGGTAGATAAGTGATTAAGATGCATGGGAAGAAGCGTAATTAAATATTTAATTATTTAATTACTCATGGGTAAGATGTGATGTGATGAATTAAATTTAGAGTAAGTGATTAAATCACAAATTGGATAATATCCCAAGGGGATAGTTGGTGACGTGAACGTGCCCCAGGTTACCTAAAACGAATGTGAGGGACACTAAATTGAGAAACCAATTTTAGGTGTCTACATTTTGCCCCTTTTTGTCAAGTAACTTGCGATAAGCAAGGTTATGAGACAAAAACAAGGAGATGGAAGAAGAGAAGAACTTGTGGTGATGTGATCCCCCTCAAACTAGGGATGGGATGGATGATAGAACAGACGATCCCGAGTTTGAAAGAGGTAGATGGAAAATGCAGGATGCCCCAGTCGGATAGCTGGAGTAGAACTGACCATTGAGGACGCATAAAAATAAACACAAGGGCAGCAACCGAAGGAACTCACATTGGTAGGGAAAACTAGCCGGTCTCCTCGTGAGACGACGTTAGTTCCTACAGACCCATGAGTGTAAGGAGAACTGCAAAATAGTCAGCATCTAAAGAGAGACACATTGGTAGGGAGAACTAGACGGTCGATAAATCAGACGACGTTAGTGCCTACAGACCCGCGTAACTCTAAGCTGCCGAAAGATACGAGTGTCCCATGCAAAGGGAACAAACCCGAAATAGACAAGGATATCTAAAAGATGTGCCAAAAGGCAAGATTCAGCACACAACAATGATCAGATAGATGAGAAAGCCAAGTATCAACACTATGGCAAACAGACATGAAAAATCGGCGGCGACTAAACTAATCGGCGCCGACCAAATCAAGCGGCGTCGACCCAAAAAATCGGCGCCGACCAATCCAGACGCATATAAATATGCGGACGGAAAACGTAAACGATTAATTTGCAACGTGACGATTGATTCAGACAGAGATAGATTTTGATTTGAACACAATGGAAGCCTCTGGGAGCGGACAGAAGCGCAGGAGGACACGACCTGGGGTAAGTAATCGTTTTCGAACCCTTCTTTGTCGTTATTTTTTTTTTTTTGATTTTTCATGCGTATGGGAGGCGAGTGCAGTTTCGCTTTACGCCTATCGATCGGCGCCGATTGGTATAATCGGCGTCGATTGGTTTGGATCGGCGTCGATTGATATTAATCGGCGCCGACTATAATGAACGACGCCGATTTGACCAAATCGACGCCGATTGAAAGATTTTTAGTATTTCCTTCTAGTCTTGGATGTTATTGTTTTGGAAGATGAGATTTATGAAAATAAGAGACTAATTATGCTTTTGATGTCGTGGATGCAGGCACGAGAGGCTCTTCATATGAGGGATGCCATCCCTGAGCTATTAGAGACGATCCTTCCTGATGTGACCGTCGGTGGCGGCATCTAGAGCGGCGGGCTCGGGGTTTTAGATATTACAGACGAGTGCCACGGGATGTGGAGCTCATGCGGGCATTAGTGCGACGGTGGGACAGCCACACGTGCACATTTTGGTTTAGGACGGGTGAGATGACTATCACCCATGAGGATGTATCTGAGATCCTCGATTACAGATTCACGGGGACCCGATTGAGATCACACCCCGAGAGCGGCGGCGAGAGGCCTGTGCGATTATGCGAGAGGCGAGATCGGATGACTCGGAGATATAGTATCAGGGCGGTGAGGATATCCTCACGATCAGAGCAGAGATAGTCCCTCGGAGCAGGCGGATAGCCCTGATTCAGATGGCTATATCTTATTTTGCCTTGCCAGACTCAGGAGGTGGGAGATTCCCATTGCTACTGCTAGACTGCGTGTGCGACATCTTGCAGTACAGACAGATTTTTGCCTTCGCTGATGCCCTGATAGCTCAGATTTACTATGAGCTATGGATGTACACCACTGGTCGGAGGACAGGGATTGACGTTAGCTTTGTGCTCCATTGCTGGGCGTATGAGCACATAGCAGTGATTAGGCCATCCGGGCTTCCGTGGATGCCAGCAGCAGTGGGGGGTGTGGACTATGGATTTCGGAGATGGCGGGCTGACATGGCCGCAGGAGACACAGGTAGATCAGCTGAGTGGTACTCGGAGCGTTTTAGGACGCTTACACCAGATCAGGTTATCTGGAGACCATATCGGGCATTTCCGATATGGGTTGGTCAGGATGCCCACTTGGTAGCATTGAGACGGAGCCGAGTGGTCGGGGTCGCAGACCAGATATGTGGGAGCGAGTCCCATTCATGCGGATACTGAGGCAGTTTGGCCTAGTACAGACAGTGCCGGCCACATACACGCCATATAGGCGGGATAGCAGAGAGACAGATTTGCCGATTTTGATCCCGGCAGACCCACTGAGAGAGGCTCCACCCTCCACGGACAGCGATGATGACGCGGGGGTGGATGAGGGCTATGCAGCGTGGTATGACACAGAGCTTCCACGACATCTCCCGCCCTCGATAGATGCTGATGAGGAGGACATAGCTGCGACACTAGACAGATTAGAGGGAGAGCATGCCACACTGATACAGACACATCAGGTAGCTCTGGAGGAGATCAGGGCCTTGACGGAGGAGAGGGATGCCCTGATTGCGGAGAGAGACACCGCTCGCCAGGAGCGAGATCTGGCGATCAGCGAGAGGATCGCTATCTTCGGCACAGGGAGGCCCTTAGGGCCAAATACGGAGAGACTGGTGCCACATCAGAGTCTGGGACACAGGGCACGGCTCTAGGAGGGGCACCACCAGCAGCGCCAGCAGCACCAGCAGCACCTTTACGAGCACCGGGTATGGTGAGCCTGAGCACATACCAGTCTCTCCTGGCTGAGGTGAGATATTATGAGGATGCTCTAGCGCAGCATGCCCCAGATGTGCCTCGGTACGGGGCGAGGAGGAGAGGAGCGACAGCTACAGCGAGCGGAGCCTCAGGCGGAGGGAGCACTGGGAGGGACCGAGGTGGGCCGAGACCTCCAGCAGCAGGTGCTTCGAGCTCGATAGGCGGCGGTCAGGAGGGACAGCCGGGTGCAGAGGAGGGTGGAGGAGATAGTGTCCTCCACGCTTCTGATTTCACCATATAGAGACTTGGTAGATTGTGTATTTGTATAGCGATGTAGCCTCGATTGGAAGGCATTGTATAGATGGCTCGATTGGAAGCCACCCATCTTTTTGTAAAAACACACATGTATATATATAGATTCATTGGTCATATGATTGTACTTCATGCCTTTTTGATTTTGATATACATGGATAGATAGATATAGAAAAATAGATGTGATTAGAGAGATATAGACTGATATATGATAGAAATAGATGTGATTAGATAGATTGAAATGTGGATAAAATAGATGTGATTGGATAGATATAGACTGATATATGATAGATGTAATGTGATTAGATAGATGGTAATGTGGATAAAATAGATGTGATTGGATAGATATAGACTGATAGATGATGTGATGTAACGTGGATGCACATGTGTTTAAATATTTTGATGGATAGATATACAGATGTGATTGATGTATAGATTAGATATAATGTACCTTAGATGTACATATTCTAAATATTTTGATAGATAGATAGATGTGTTTGATATATAGATAGGTGTAATTTTAATGAGAAATGAATAAAGATAGATGTTTTGATAGATAAGAGGAATTTGGATAGAAGATAAATTGATTGAATTAACATGTGAAATGTCAATTTAACTAAATGCGAGACAAAGAAATGGGGAATACTCGTTGTAAGAGCTAAAGATGTAAATGGAAATAAACGCGACTTAGAAGAGAAGATACTCGGAAAAGAAGGGAAATGGTAAGTCGGACTTCCAACCGACCATAGATAAAATCCAGAAAGGAAACCAAAAGACCAAGCATACAAGGCCCTATATACGATTAAAATGAATCTAACACTAACTAGTCGCAAACCAGATCTAGGATAGAAACGGAAAGAAAAGTAAGTAAGTATCTTGTCGGAACTTACAAGGGACGAGAATACATGTCCATAGTGGGAAAATAGGATTCTCCATATGATCGACAAAAAGGTCCTAAATCTCACTTCATGATTTTGTGAGAAAAGCAAAGCGATCGATGCGGGAAGTTTGTTTGATATGGAAAACTGATCGATGCGGGAAGTCTTTCGGTGATCTTATAAAGTGTATAAATTGGAAGGCTGATCGATTACAAGAATCCTTGAATTTTTCTTTGAGAAACTTGGCCGTCCTTGAGGAGCGGTGCAGTATTGTGAATCTTAATGATAGCCATCCTTCGAGGGTATGGTCTATTTTCTTCTTTTTGATTCACTTGATAATGTATGGATAGCTGTCCTTCAAGGGATCAGTCTATCTTTTTGGATAGCATCTTTTTCTCTTTTTTTTTTTTTTTTTTTTTTTGGAGACTTTTTGGAAGAAGCTGAGTTTAGACCTAGATAGATCAGATGGAGGGGAAGAGAACATAGAAGAACATGCACTCATGACCCGAGTAGATCCGATGAGGATAAGTACTTGGGACAGATGAAGTGGTGATTAAGGTATTCCTACCATGAGGAGAAACATATCCAAAAAACGTCAATAGAGTAGAGCCGCGATACTCATATTTAAGGTAAGCGAGGCAATAGGCGGAGAACCACACAATTTCAAATCACCACGAAAGTAGATGACTGGTTATTAGGACGGATGGAAGATCTGAGTTGCGACTAGATTTGTATAAGATAGATTTTAACAGTAGAAGGGCCGTAAATGCAAGGCATTAAGAGGTTCCGCTTCAGGGATACCATCCATGGAAGATAAACGATAAGCCCCAGACCCATATTTATGAGTGATAATGTAGGGGCCCATCCAGTTGGGAGCAAACTTACCACGTTGACTTCTTTCGAGTGTAGTGACATTTTGATTTTCCTTAAGAACAAGATCACCAATTTTGAAGTCACGATGTTGCAAGTGCTTGTTATAAGCACGTTTGACACGCTCGAGATAGACCTGATGATGCTCAAGAGCGTTAAGACGTCGCTCATCTAATAATTCCAGTTGTGTCAGACGATTTTGACGATAATCCTCATCGGAGACAAATTCTCTGAGAGAAACACGGAGAGATGGGATTTGGACTTCCAAAGGAAGGACAGCCTCAGACCCATAGACGAGAGAGAAGGGAGTAGCACCAGTAGGAGTACGAATGCTAGTCCGATAAGCCCAGAGAGCAAAAGGGATATGTAGATGCCAATCCCTACCAGCTCGACTAGTTACCTTTGCGAGGATATTACGCAAAGTTTTATTGGAAGCTTCGGCTTGACCATTAGCTTGAGGGTAGTATGGAGAAGAAAAACTGAGCTTGATATTGAAAGCATTGCAGAGATTCTGCAAATCAGCGTTTTTGAAAGATTTACCATTATCTGTGATTAGCTTGTGTGGAACATGCAAAGCGACAAATGATGTGTTGATAGATGAAATCAACTATGGGTTTAGCCTTTGTTGAAGAAAGAGGGATAGCTTCTACCCACTTAGTAAAGTACTCAGTGGCGGTAATGATAGAATGATGACGTGTGAAGAACGAGGATTGATGAGACCAATAAGATCAAGACCCCCTGCGAAAAAAGGCCACAAATCCGCCGCGGAGTTGCAAAGCCTGACTAGGGATGTGCGTGAGATTGGAATGTTGCTGACACTTGATGCACTTCTTAGTGTATTCACAACAATCTTGATTAAGAGAAGGCCAATAATATCCCAAACGTAAAATGCGCAGCTCTGACTAAGCCATTAAAATGTCCACCACAAATACCGTCATGGACCTCCTGAATAGCTTTAGATGATTCATGGGTTTTGAGGCATCGAAGCAAAATACCATCAAAGCCGCGCTTGTAAAGAATCCCGCCTAGGATAGTATAGCGGTTGGCGCGTTGGACAAAAGACCTTCTACCATTGGGAGACAAATCTGGAGGAAGGACCGAATGAGATAGATAATCAACTATCTGTTGATACCACTCATCCTGAGTATGGGTTGTGACAGCATTGATTGACGTTAATTGCCCAAGATGAGATGGTTGATCCAATCGTTGCACAGCCACATAAAGACGCGAGTCTTCGGTAAAAGGCGGGATAAGAGAGGCTAAAGAAGCCATGGTATCTGCGAATCGATTTGCAGTACGAGGAATGGCTTGGATAGTGAAGTTATCGAAAGATTGGAGTTGGGCAAGAACGATGTCGCGATATTTTTGAAGGATATCATTCTTGCATTGATAGACACCCGTGACTTGGTTAACGATGAGTTCAGAATCACCAAAGATGTCAATATGGCGAGCGCCGAGATTAATGGCATTTTGAAGACCTAAGACAAGAGCTTCGTACTCAGCCATATTATTGGTGCACTCAAAGTTTAATTTGTGTGCGACTGGGATAGGCGTACCCCAAGGAGGAATCATCACAAAACCCGCACCTCCCCCTTGCTGGCATTTGGATCCATCAAAGAAGAGCTTTACTTTAAATGGAGAGAGACCAAAATCGATTTGTTGGATAAATTCATCGGGAAATTGAGCAAGGGGGTCTTGAGTGTCCGGAAGAGGAGCATCAGCTAATTGATCTGCAATAACCTGACCCTTGATAGCCTTTTGCGGGATAAACTCGAGGTCAAACTCAGTCATGAGCATAAGCCAACGAGTGATGCGATCATTGTGATAAGGTTTTGCATGGATTGTCTTGAGGGGATTGACACTTGTGACAATGTAAGTTTTATGATTAAGGAGATAGTGACGAAGCTTAGAAGTTGCGAAGAAGAGAGCGCAACATAGTTTTTCAGCTTCGGAGTAACGTGTCTCATACTCATGGAGGGTGCGACTGATGTAATAGACAGCTTGTTCTTTACCACAAGTGTCCGTGCGAGATCATGGCTCCCGAGCATGGTCGATCACGAGAGATATAAAGATAGAAAGGCTCCCCCTCGCGTGGAGGTGTAAGCACGCAGTGGAGAAAGAAGATAATCTTTGAGATCATCAAAGGCCTTTTGGCAATGCTCATCCCATTCAAAATGAACATTCTTACGGAGAAGATGGTGAAAAGGTTGTGACAACGGTCCGACAATTGGGAGATAAAGCGGCCTTGCGGCCGAAAGACGTCCTTGGAGACTGCGGAGTTGCTTTAAGTTAGAAGGGGGAGGCATCTCAAGGATGGCTTTTATTTTTGCGGGGTCGACTTCAATGCCCCTGATGGAAATGATAAAACCTAAAAGTTTACCAGTGAGAACGCCAAATACGCATTTAGATGGATTTAGACGAAGACAGAAGCGGATAAGCCTCTCAAAGAGAGGTGCAAGGATGAAAAGATGATCCTGACGGCGTTTGGATTTGCCGAGGAGATCGTCAACATAATCCTCTACAGTTTTGTGTAAGAGGTCATGGAAGATGTATGTCATTGCTCGTTGATAGGTTGCTCCTGCGTTCTTAAGGCCAAAAGGCATGACACGATAGCAAAAGGTCCCCCAAGGAGTTATGAAGGAGGTCTTATGTTGGTCTTCTGGTGCGATGAGGATTTGATTATATCCAGAGAAACCATCCATAAGAGAAAGCATCTCATGACCCGCAGTTAAATCTACGAGTTGATCGATATTAGGAAGAGGAAAATCATCCTTTGGACAGGCAAGATTAAGATCCCGGAAGTCGGTACAAATTCGAATCTTCCCAGTAGCCTTAGTTACTGGTACTACATTGGACACCCATTGCGGATAATCGATGGGTTGGATGAAGTTAGCCGAGAGCAAGCGCTGTAACTCTTCTTTGACAAGAAGGGCTACTCTAGGGTGCATTTTACGCAATTTTTGCTTGACTGGTTTGATGTTGGGAAGGGTAACGATATTGTGGACCACAATATCGGGATCGAGTCCTGGCATATCCTCATATGACCAAGCAAAGGCTTGACGATGTTTGGAGAGAAAAGCGGTAAAGTCCCCTAATTCCTGTGGATTAAGGGATTGGCCGACCTTAATGATGCGAGGGTCTTCAGAAGTCCCTATATTAAGGTCGATAGTGGCTTCGTTGAGAAGGGTAGACGTGTCAGAAGGAATAGTTTTGGGGAGATAAGAATCCTCTGCCCCCAGATAGGTGAGGACAGAATCATCATCCGCACAGTGGATAGTGTTGATAGTAGGAGAGTCGTCTCCAACTATTTCAGGGAAGATTAAAGGTATGGAAGCGGACCGATTGTTAGTCTCATAGACTAACGGCCCTAAGGAAATGGTATTGATCAAAAAAAAAAGTTAGGTGGGATGGAAATGTCGTCATCTACATCAAGTGATGCTTCTGATTTAGTGGGAGAAGATGGTTCCTCAGTAGGAAGAGGCTCATCAAGAATAGTGACGGTGGCCTCTGAAAGGGGTTTGAATCCTAACCCAAATTTTTGATGTGGCATGAGAGTAGGAATGGATTTGAGGTCATGTATACCTTGTTCATATTTTCCAAGGCCAAAGCCTTTCCACGCGCATCGATATAGATAAGTTTTTGCAAACGTGGGATTCTGTAGATAATCAAACCCTGTTAGGTAAGGTTTGGCTCTAGGAGGAGAATCCGGGCGATAATGAGGTGTATCAAGACCACCGTAGATGAAATTGGTCTGTTGATTGGGCAAACCAATGGTGACGATGCGACCGAGACCTGGTTGATATTCAGGTTGTTTGTCTGGTCTACCATACTCATTAGGTTTGAGATGGGCATCGAAAGAAAGGAGAGGAAGCTCTCCTAGTGAGAAACGCTGCAATGTCTCTTCCAGATTTTGTAAATCCGGTAGTTTGGTTGCAGGCATGGAAGAAGATGAGGCCCCATTTGGAGAAGATGTATTTTCTTTTAAAGGGGCGGACCTAATGGTCATGTCGCATTGTGCAGAAGGAAAAGGATCTCCTGGATGGGTGTATATTTTGCCCTCATATTGATATTTTAGGCATCGATGGAGGGTGGATGGGACACAATGCATTGCGCGAATCCAGGAGCGTCCGAGGATCATGTTATAGTGGAATTTTCCTTCGACGATATAGAAGAGTTCATGGAGCAGCTTCTTACCTACTCGGATGGGTAAGACCACAGTTCCTAGAGTGACTGCTAGCTGATCGTTAAATGATCGAAGGGCGAAGGGTGGAGGTGACACCACATTCTTTGGTAACTTAAGTTGTTCGAATGTGTGGGAGGAGATGACGTTGAGAGCAGCTCCACTATCGATCATAACACGTTTTAAGGCAGTGTTATTGACTTGGACTGTGATGAAGAGGGGAGCCTCCAAATCCTCTGAAGAAAGATGAGGAATTTCTGAATCCTCAAAAGAAATGGCGGTCGATGGACCATTCAATCCAACAACCAACTCGAAGGGTTGGGGCTCATCGGAATTTACTGCGATGCGACGCAGATTATCGATTAGAGCCTGGCGATGTTGTGGGGAGGATTGGATGAGGTCAAAAAGAGACATTTTGACCGGAGCTTGGGTGAGTTGCTTCATGACACTCTCCTCAACGAGATACGGGAACTTGAGTCCGAGGTGGAGCACGAATGGAGACCTTGGGTCGTGGGGCTGATGAGGAAGGAGACACGCCTTCAGGGGCTGCAGAAATGACAACCCGTGGTCTAGATGTTGAAGATGAAGATGGGTTATGATAACGTTGGGTTCTAGTGGCGATATGGATCATGTCAATTTGAGAGGGTGGAAGATCGGGCGGCGTGGAACCACTAGAGGTCTGAATGGATGGTTGAGGTTCGGATGAGGCTAGGGTGACAGGAGGTATTTGTTCCTCCTCCTCCAGCAAAAGGTCACTATCTTCTAGAAGGTTTTTGATAACGGCTTGGAGAGCTTTACATCCCTCAGTATCATGACCCGGAGTACGGTGGTAGGCACAAATCAAATCAGAGTTAAACCAAGCCGGTTTCACTCCTTTCGGGTTATATGGTTTAATCGGAGGAAGGGTTATAGATGAAGATTGGATAAGTTGATGAAGGATTTCGGTGTAAAATCTGGTAGACGAAGATGAGGATGGAGATGATGAAGATGGTTCTTTTACATTAACCGACTGCCGAGGTAAAAGAACTTGCATGTTAGGTTTAACATTTTATTAGGGATCCTCTTATTTGTTTGGACATTTGGAGGAGCAGTCTTGGGTGCTTGGGATGGGAGTAAATGAGACATGATTGACTTTGGTGGAGGGGGAGCCCCTAAGATAGATTTTGAGGAGGATGGAGATGTGACAGATTTTGCGGTCTTTGGAGACAAAGGGGGTTGCTTAGTCGGATTTACGGATGATTTAGATAATATTGATTCGGATGAGGAAGAAGTCCTCAAGGTAGGTGTAATAGGAGGAATATAGGGTGCTTTGGTTGTTGGTAACGAAGATGAGGATCTTGATAGAAGAGGTGGCATCTTTTGGGTAGGTAAGTCTACTTTTAGGGGTGTTGATGAAGAAGAAGATGATGACTTTGATGGATGTGTAGAAGAAGACGCCTTCTCGTGGGCAAATCCAATCGTTTATGAGGCGTGGAGAGAGATTTTTGTGGAAGAGCACCAAGGGTCTTGATGGTTCGAAATATGGGTTTTCCTTTTTCAGGGATGGTGACAACTTCCACGGCATAAGGTGACTGTAACCTTTTCGGAGGAAGCAAGTGGGATGGTACTGATGGTGTAGTGTTAGATTTTGGTTGTCGCGGTTTAGGTTGAGGAATCGAGTGTGCAGGTGTTGGTGTTACTTCTTTTGATTTTTCCTTAATAGGTGAAGTAACACTATTGATGGGAGAAGGGAGTGATGAAGAAGGAGTGCCTTGCGGAGGGAGAACTTCTGATGTAGTTGGAAAAGAGATAGGAAGGGTCAAGATCGAAGACACTTCCGTCGAAGTCGGCACAATTATGGGTACATTCACCAAAGGCATAGTTGCGGCGGGAATGGGAGCAACGGAAGTAGATGTGTCCGTAGTGGAAACTCGGAGGGATGTGATTGCCTCGAGCATTGAAAGAATGTCTGATGATGAGACAGATGAGGATGACACTGTCTCGGGTATGGATGGGAGATCGGACAAAGGAGCGGAGAGAGATGACTCCGTGCTTAGCAATGTAGGAATATTCAAAGGTGGGTTATCGAAGATGGAGGAATTCCAGTGATTGGTGAAGTGGAAGAAGGTTCTGATTCGATTGCTGCGTTTGTAGATGACGTGGTTTCAGAAGCGGATTCTTGAGTAGAAATGAAGTTGATAGTGTGGGTGTTTGGTTTTTGAGATTCCGAAGAATTATGATTTGGGGCATGATTGGGGAAGGGTTGTTTGAAAACGTCCAGTGCTTGATTTGGGGGAGCATTTGGGTTATCTAGAATAAGCTCGCCTTTATCAATGAATTTTTGGACAAGATTTTTGAAAGTCTGACATCGTTCGATGTCATGACCTTTGGTTCTGTGATAATGGCAGAAATCATTTTCCCTATACCAGAAAGGACGTTCTCGACTTTCATCAATATCCCTAATGGGTGGAAGTTCGATCATGCGGACTTCCAACATTTTTTCTAAGATAGAGGCATATGATTCCCCCAAGGGAGCAAAGGATCGTGATGATGAAGGCCCTTTTCGAGTGATGAAGGGTCTCTTCGTGATGGTTGATTAGGAGTACTATCGGTTCTTGGTGTTTTTAATACGATAGCATTTGTGGACCCTTGATTCTTATCTTTAGGAGGGAAAGAATTTGGTTTGGTAAAGCGAGAGAAATCTGGTTTAGATTTGGAGCGAAGTTTTAGCTTCCCTTGTTCAATGGCGCGAGATTCAAGTTTGCGTGCCATCGTAAAGGCCTCTTCAAAGGTATGAAAAGTTTGGATCCTTAGAGTGGAAGAAATGTGATTAGCACAAGATCGGGTGAACAACTCGATTTGTTGGGATTGAGGAAGGGAGAAAGACAATTGGTTGATTATCCCTCTCCAACGAGCGACAAAGTCTGCTATAGACTCATCGTCGAATTGGCGAATGTTATAAAGATCTGTGATCGAGATCTTATGGGCGATATTTATTGAAAAGTTTTCAACAAACATCTGGGCCAATTGAGAGAAAGAAAATAAAGAATGTTGAGGGATGTTATTGTACCAGTCCAAAGCGGGACCCGCTAGAGACATAGGAAAGGTACGGAGCATGAGTTCCTGATCCTGGACGATAAGGTAGCAAGCATGTTTGAATGCTCGCAGATGTTGTTGAGGGTCTTCCCGACTATGAAATTTTGAGAATTTGGGAAGTTCCCATTGGGGAGGATAAGGCTTAAAAGCCACCGAAGGATGAATGGGTTCATTGCACACTTCTTCAAAGGAGTATGAAGGACGGGCTCCTTTTGTGGAGGCTTCCAAGTCTGCAATTTTCTTGAAGAGAATTTGAACCACATCAGATTGAGGAGTAGGCACATTGGTATGTCCTATATAAGGAGCAAGTGATGGATGTTGTTGAGGTGTCAATGGGGGATTGATTTGTTGATTGGTGGGATGGTAAGAGGAATAACCAGGTGTTTTGGGTGACGCCTGGTGAGGTATTTGTTGTGAGGTAGCTTGCGTATAGGCAGGCTGTGAGATAATAAGTGGTTGAGAAAATATAGGTTGGGTGACGGATGGAGCCTGTGATTGGTGGACTCCTATGTTTGTTGATTGAATAGGGACAGATTGAGGAATATGGGTGTTGGTTAGATTGGACATGTTGGGGAACAAGACCTGAAAGGGGCCTTCTACCGCCGAATTTGGTACCAAGGGTGCTGATACTAGGGATGGGCGAAGGTCACGATTCTTTGAATATTGGAAGAAAGATTGACCGGAGGACGAGAAGTAGGAACCAATTGACTAGCCGAAGGGGGTTGGCTCATGAAGAGGTACTGACCTTGAGACACAATAGAGGGCATAGATGAATTAACAGCGATATGCGGGTGCACAGACGCACTCGTTATCGCCAAGGCAGAAGACCTCTCAAAGGTAGGTTGAGGAATAGTTGAGGTAACTGCAGTATTAGGAATAGGTAAGGCAATTTGAGAACTAGTCAACATGGTTGGTGGAAGAGAAAAAGGAGGCACAAGAACCTCCCCCTTTTCCGTGGCTCGAGACGGGAGAGAGGATGAAAACTGTTCTACATAGGCCTGGGATGGACCACGAGGATAATCGTACACTTGTTGGATTGGTGGTCCTTGATCAGATATTCGAATGGACTTGTGTACTAGGTAGTCCATGAGGGCTGCGGATTACGATCGAGGAGAGCACAAATTCGAGATCCCCGCGAGGAATAGACTCCAAGTCAGAAGATATTTCTGATGGACTAGGAGAAGCTGGACGTGATGGGATTGTTTTGGCTTGATGGAAAGGATTATACGACCATGAGGGGGAACCCACTAACAAGGTGGTCAGGAAGATTGGAGGGTGCCAAACATCCACGGCTGGTGGTGATTTCGGAGGAAAAAGGAACTGTTGGGCCATTTTCCTAGATTGTGACCGGGTGATAACCGTCATAAGCAAGCAAGAAAGAAGATTGTCTAACTAATGCACAAACAATTCAAGCGTAAGTGATTATCTCCTTTAAATTTTGATGCTTTTAAGAAAAGAAAATGTTAGGGAAGGCTTTTAGAACAGGAACTACTCAATAGCCAAACTAAGGATGGTTTGGGTGATGTTTGGTGAGGAGTCGAAGGCACTTCAAAAAAGACCGTCGTGGCTTGATATAGGGGCCTACCCCGCACTTCACACACATTGCGATAAGGAGTCGGGTGCTTTGCCAATATATACCAAAATCTTCCGTGAATTTATAGCGCGGCCCGAGTACCGCGTAGGCTCTTCCTCTTGGATATCACTTCCAAGTAGGCGAGGCCAGGGAAGGAGTTTTGTTTAAATGCTTTATACCTAGTGATTTTGGCTTTGTGTGCAAGGGTGAAAAATAAAAATCAAATAGTGTCACTACCGATTTTGATCAATTCTCCAACCTAATTAAAACTAGATGAAAAAGCATGCAGCAATGACAAAGAAAAGGTTCTTTTTAAGCACTTAAAACGAAATGTTTGATTTTGATGAAGACAATTCAAACAAGTTCTTTCCCAAATGCGATTAAGTTCTTTTTAAGCACCAAAAAAAACTGAAGTGTTTGGATGTGATAGACAACCAACAAAGAAATCCTAAAAAAGGAGAAAACACCGAAAAAGAGGAATACACAAAATTTAGCTCTCCAAGGTGTGTGGACTTCAAAAAGCGCGTTGTTGAGCTCTTCCCCTCGAACAATCCCACGAACAAGCAAAGTGCTCCGCAAGAAAAGATCAAGCAAACAACAAACAAGATCCGGAAAGATATATCCAGATAATGGTGAAACAAAAAAAAATTCTATTTTAAGGAAATAGAAAAATTTCAAGATAATGATTTCGCCTAAAAAGCAAGATTGAAATGATGAACAGAAATGCTCAAATAGGACTGATAGAAATCAGTGAAGAAAAGGAACAAAGTTCAAAACTAGAAAAGAAATGAACTTACCAATAAGGGACTTTGGTTGGTCCCACCGGGCGTGCCAGAATGTAGATCAAGAATTTCGTGCTTGTTACCTGTCCAAGTTAATGCACCAAACTAAACACAAAAACCCTGAAAAACTCCAATGAAATCGATACCTGATGAAGATGTAGACGGATGAGGAAGCTAATGTAGACAAGACGGGCGCACACGAGCAATTTGCACAATAGCTCCGAATAACCTGCAAAACACCGATGCTTGACAGAAAAAGATGGCGTTAGAAGATATTTGGGTGGACTGCCCGAGGAGCGGGTCCGGGAAGTGATAAACTTCCTTGGCGGATGTCAGTCCACGTTTTCAATAAAGAAAAGAAGCATACATGATAAAAGATGTAAATAAAGACTAGATTTTCTGATTGCAGTAATAAAAACAAACCCAGGCAATGAGCAGAAAAAGTACGAGAAAAAGGAGGCTGCTGAAAATAATGCTGGATTTGTGTTACCTGTGACCTTTTACCTGTCTGCAGTGAAATCGGCGTCGACTGGGTATAATCGGCGGCGACTGATGTGATCGGCGTCGGCCCGGGACTGATCGCGTCGGCGGATAAGATCGAGTGTCAATCAAGCGGTGACCACCATCGGGGACTGCGATGAGATTCGGGGGTTGGAAGATGAATGTAGTCTGCAAGATGTGCCGAAGATGGAGAGACGCTGGAACAAAGTCACCAGATGATAGATGGTAGTGTATGATGTTGATATGATACGGGCGAAAGTAACGGTGCTCCTCTCGAGGATTGATTAGGACGAGATCTGCCCTAAGCGAGACAATTGATGCTAAAAAGATCTCTCTTTCTTGCAACCTAAATCTTTCTCACTCTCTGTTCGTGCGTAAGTGCTTTCTTTCGCTCGTTAGTCTCTTTTTCGGTCTCTTCACTCTCTTCGGTCCCTAGAACCGAGTTACAGGCTTGCTTTTATAATCGGCGCCGCTCTATAAAATCGGCGCCCGACCAAATGGGTCGGCGCCGATCGCGAAAGACTCCCGAGATGGCCAAATTGATCGATTCGAGAAAAACAAGGCTTATCCCGACCACGGGAAATATCCCGCTTAGGGAAGATTTAAAAATGGATGTGATACATGGGTAGAATAAATCTGGGGTAGATAAGTGATTAAGATGCATGGGAAGAAGCGTAAGTAAATATTTAATTATTTAATTACTCATGGGTAAGATGTGATGTGATGAATTAATTTTAGAGTAAGTGATTAAATCACAAATTGGATAATATCCCAAGGGGATAGTTGGTGACGTGAACGTGCCCCAGGTTACTTAAAACGAATGTGAGGGACACTAAATTGAGAAACCAATTTTAGGTGTCTACATTATGCTTTCCCAAATGGGGGAGTTCCATATGCTCTAGCTCCACACCTCCTACGTGAGCTTCAAATCCTTCACGATCCATCTCTCTCCTCAACATCATCTGCTCTGCAATATCACATTGCTTCTCTATCTCCCTCTTATGCACCTCATTATACTTAAGCCGCCTTTCTTCTCTTTTCCTCTCTACCACTAGGTCTTCCATCTTTCACCAAACATGTTCCTGCCCCCATGCATGGTGGGGTTTAGCTAGCCATCGATTTTTCTTCCAAGTTTAGGGTTACCATCAAGATTTTGATCGCTAGTGGAATTCCTTACAAATAAGTTCTCCGGGATAACGTAGAAGCGGAAATTAGCTACCTCTAGGAAAAAGTAAGTGGAAATTGAGTACTCCAAAATACATCTATTCAAAACACCATGGAACTAAGTATCCACAACGCACGTCCAAATCAAATCAACATCATAAAGGGCCTGGAATTCTTCCTGCATCCAGAAAAGTGTGTGATACCTCTAATTCCTTTTAGACACATAAGCAACCAGCCACTCATACAACTCTACCGGAAAAATAGAAAATAAGCTCTCATAAAAATAGTCATACAAATTATTCTCCACCCACACATGTGCATCAAACTCATATCCAATGTTGAATCTCTGAGTGTATTCTTCTTCCAGATCCTTTATCCACTCCTCAACACTTGCTAAGGTCAACCAATACATCTTCATTGTGAAACATCCTAAAAATAGCTGAAAAAGAGGTCCCGGCAATGGAACCAATGATGCAGCCTAGAATCTACTATATAAAACATAGAAAAACCCAGTGCCTTGGCACATCACCCATCCTAAGCCGAGTGCTCACCCAAAGCACGCAAAATTATCGCCCCTCTTTAGAGTCATTTGTGTAGGATGTTAGTGTGATGAATATACAGACATATTCGAGAACCACAAATAGCCATAAACATTCCATATTGCCTAACAAGATCTAGATCTTAGAGAATCATGAATTAAACAATAACTATAATATTATTAACCATACAAGAACTATTTACAGGTCATCTTTAAAACTCATTATCCATCAAATATACTCCATTACATTAAACATTGTAGAAGCTTCTTACATTACAAATCATCACCATAAGTCATGTGTGCATCGAGATCCAAAGAACACAACTCTATAATAATTCACTACTCAATATCTCCCTCTAACTACACAATTCACTACATATTTATAGGGGTGGGACTTTCCCTTCACCACCTACACACTTCCCAAAATATTTTGCATGCTAATAATAGCCATGCACCTTTACATTAACATGCACACATGTAAGTGTGCTAATGATAGACATCCTATAGTTAACAGGAAGAAGTAATCCTATTATTATCTTTAACTTATACGTGGAACTTATCGTACACTCATTCCCAAAATAGCATTTTCATTTCACATAAGTATCCATCCCAATGTGTGCTCCGCATGTTATCTTCCAAAAATAGCCCACATCCATTAAAATGTCTAAGTCTTGAATCAGCTGGTTCTTACACGTGTTTCCTTTCCTATCCTTTTGTGCCTTCAAGTGTGCCTTGATCCCGCACATGAATCCTATGTGTGTCTTCTCCTTATCACAATATTATTTACTGTGCAACAACCATTCCGATTAAGGGAGATATGTTAAAGTTTCTTCTAGTAAAAAAATATGAGATATATGGTGTAAAAGTAAGGAAATCCAAGAGCTAACATCTTGTACCGAGATAACAGAATAGGAATTATTTCATAACATCGGTGAGGGTGATGAAATTCCTATCTTGATAGGACCAAGCATTCCTTTCGATGGGGTATTGAGTATGAAGGAGAGTGGAGAAATCTTGAGTTGCAAGAGGACAACCCCAAATTGCCAGATGATGCGAGCCATGAAGAAGATAAAGTGATTCTTGATGAGTTCCAAACTAAAAAAAAATTCCAATGTATTTATTCATGAAGAAGAGGTATTCTCATTCCCATTTGAAGATGAAGATTCTCTTGACCATATCATCCATGGAGAAGAAAATATAACTTGTGATGAGCCTTTAAAGGATTTGAAATAATAATTTGTGTAAGAAATGTTGAGAGTTACATAAGGAATAGAAGATACTCAACTCATCCTTGAATTCCTTATGTAAGCCATGGAATTGCAAGATAAGTATGAATCTAATTTTTCCTTCTCAGTTGATTCCAAAAATATTCATGATGAAACTATAGACACTAAAAAATTACACACTAATTTCTTCCCCATATCTTCCCTCTTTTTATTTAAACTCACTCCTAATTCCAATTTAAATGCATTTCCCTCCTGAAATCCTATCCTAACCTCTTTTACACCCTTATAAATATTTTAATCACTATCCTAACCTCCTATTTACCTCTATCCTATCCCAAAACCCAAATTATCCAAGTGTTTATTATCCCTCTCCACAAGGACATGCTTTCCTATCCATATTTTTCATCATCACCCGAATCCACCTCATTTGAAGGTTTTCAAAAACCACTTCCAAACGGTTGTTCTTATCGCTCCCAAATCACTAGAGATTTGGGTAATCACTAGTGACCCTAAAAATATGGCCCTTCTCTCTTAGCTTGGGATCATCAAACATTTCTGCAATGAAGTTATGATTCTCTAAGATTTGAAGCATGGTCTCGACAACACAATTAGCCACTCTCAAACTTCTAAAGAAACCACATTTTATTTGTAAACATGCATTACATCCATCAAACACCTCCCCTTTTCTCCTCACACGTATATCAGGTTGACCAAGGTAATTTTTTTCTTACTTTACTTGTTTAATATTTTCCTATTTTGTGTTAATTATCTAACCAAATAGTAATCAATCATTATTTATAATCATATTTATAAAAATCACTTGTTGATTAATCTATATCAAGTTTTATAGAAATCGCTAGCGATTCCTCCAATATCCATTGATTTCTGCTTCATTGATCTACTTTTAAGTTCCTTGCATTTTTATCATACTTCATCATTTCTTTATCACTAATCCTCTATTCCAAGTATGGATCTATTTAGATGACCTTTCCATGTGTCTCGCATCACATCACTTCCATTCATAATCTCTCGATCGTTAAAAAAACCATTTGTTTGGGATCAATACAACATTTCTTACGAGTTGATCTTCTACACTATTGTACTAACCCCTAATCCCAACGACATCGAGGATCAGATGGCCATCATCTATGAGGAAATCAATCACGTCGATCAATATTTGGAGGATTACTTTTATAACCTTTGGCGAGTTTATTACTCTCTCTTATGCCATTTATTACGATCAACATCTGGAAGAACGTGTTGAATTGTAGATCAGTTTATTTGGTTTCATCTCTAGCATATTATCTAACATAAAACATTGGAAAATATATTGAAAAATATTGTGTGATTTTTTTTACATCCATTTATTATTGTTTATATGCTCTTATATCTTATTGTGTATTCGGATCTTAATTGAAAATGTGATATGAACCCCCATGAAGGAAGCCCTTTCGTTCTGAGACAAAACCTTTGTTAGAAGCTCACTTTATATCTATCTAACATATTTTTGTTCAATGTGTCTTTGATTTGTATATTTTCACCCTCTTTGTAGTTTGGAGTGTATACATGGATCAAAGGACATTCAATTTAACATCCACTATAGGTTCTTAAGCCTTGTCATATTCGAGGTATGGTGATCTATGTTTTATTTCATTAGGAAGATTTGAGAACTAGGATTACACCATTACGAAACAAAACAAATAAATCGAGGAATTAGATATCTCTCGTGAAACAATGATTGATATATGTAATTATGAAAGAGAAGTTTTCTCTTTTCCATTTGAAGAGGAAGATTCCCTCTATGATGAAAAAGTTGAAATCAAAGTCTTTGAGTCCTTTGAAGATGAGGCCTCCTATAACAAAGTAGTGAAGATCAATGAGTCTTGGGATGAGGAATCAATTTCCCCAAATTGTTTCCTAAAAATTCAAAATAAAGATTCTCTAAATGAATGTGAAGGTGATCTTTCATAAGTCTTGAATAAGTTTTTGTAGGCAATCTTGAAAGTTGTAGAAGAAACAAAATACTCGAGCTTATTCTCGATATCTTGTCTCATGTCATGGTTATGCAAGATAAGTATGAAGCTAAGTTTGATTCTTCATTCAATGCCCAAATGTCTCATGATGAAATAGGACAAAAAGATGGACTCAATGCTTCTCATGAAAATTTTGTCAATAAGCATGAATATGGGAAAGAGGAAAACTTAGAGTATTCAATAAATCCAATCAAAAATCAGCCTTGGGGAAGTGGTGAAATTAAAAGTAAGAAATCAGCAATGTGGGTTAACATAGAAGACAATTTCCAATCTGATATTGATGGACTTTTTAAGTAAGGCTCTAAGCATCAAAGTAACTATGTAGGCTCACTCCTCCTAAGTATACAGACACTCATGAAAGCACCTTGATTTCATAATCAGTTGAGGAAAAGAGGCTATTTCCTCGAACCATTTGATGGCTTCACGGAACATCATCACTCAATGTTACTCATTCAGGGGTGACATCTGAAGAGAAAAGTGCTTCAATAAAAGTGAGTTGTCCCCCACACCTACCATAGTGAATATAGGTTTTTGTTTTCCCTTTCCATCACGTTTTTCCTTTTCATCGTGTGTGTCCTTTTTCTGTCATGTTTTTTTCATGTTTTTGTTCAATAAATAGGTTTTGTTGTATCCATCCTTGATATGTAATGACTCTATAGCCCAATGGATAAGGCACTTGGTCCTCTTAGTGTCTTGATATTTTTGGTTCCTACTTGCTTCATTCTCACTTTTTCAAACCAAAAAAATTCCCCAAGTTAGAGCTAGTTATTGTCATGCTAAATTTCTATCATAAAATTTTGAAAAAAATCCATGACAACTAAGCCCACACTCAAAATCCTTGAACTAGGTAATGTAAACCTACCCTTTGGCCAATTACTAACTATGTAAACCCCATCATGGTTGAGAGGAACGTGCTAACTATATTTTTGAAGTGTGTTTGATGTGCAGGTAAGTTGGTGGGAAGTAAATCATGGATTCATTTTGATCCACTTTGAAGGAACTACTCTCTGGAGGCCCGAGAAAATGTCTATTTTTAGGATTATTACACGTGGTGAACACCCTCTGGGATAACCCAAGAAGATATAATGCACCCAATCATTTTTTTAAATATATGTGAGATCATTAGAGGTAGTTTAGAAAAACATTTCACTAAAAACTAGGTTTAGGAACAAGCTATGTAACATCGGGCTACTTATAAAATTGTGCGGGAAATGAAAGTATTTAAAAAGTAAGTCACTTTTCTGGATGTTGTGGGAGCCCTCAAGATAATTTTTTTAGTGACCAAATGCTCTTGAGAAGGTAATAAGTTTTACCTCACATTGTAAGATGTTTCAAGAGATTCTACGATCCCTATTTTTATATATTGGCTCTCTAATGTAGATGAATATCCCTAATCCTGATGGGGATTAAAATGAGCATTCCAGGAGTTCTATGGAGATTTTATGCCTAATTAAAATCCCAATGTTACCTATACAATTCCCTCTTCACTCAATATTTTTGGTTGTCATTTTCATCATCATACTTTTTGGTAGTAGTCCCTTTCACCAAGCATATAAGCTTGAGAAGAATAAAGATGAGGGTAAATTTCACATTTTAGTATGAATTGGCTCCTGTAAGTTATAGGATTGATCTCATAATACCTTTTGGAGTCAAAATCATATAATTTTTTCTTAGGTAACTCTCAGGGAAGCTCCTGAGCAAAGAATCACTCCCCGATGTCTATTTTTGGTAGATGTTTGTGAAGGAGGGGTTTCCAAAAGTGTCCATTATGCATTTTTACACCGGTGGTGAAATTTGTCACCTTTTCACTTGGTGTAAAGGTGTATGAGGTGAAAAAAATTCCACAAAGGTGAGGAGAGAAGGTTATGAATTTTTCATCACTTAAGAAGTCATTTGGGTGGTTAGGTGAGTGTTATGCACTCACAAGTCATTTTGGCCCATGGCACACCCTGAAGGCCTTGTTGCACCTTTTCACCTGGTGAAAAATTTCATGAGGTGAAAAAAATGTGTGCCACCAAGGGAGGAGCCCTCTCTCATCACTTAAAACCTCACACTTGCTCCTTAGGCTCATGTTTTCAACTCATCCTTGCACCTGGCCCCCTTTCTCATGATAAACCCTACCCTTGCACATTATCCCAATAATTTTGCACCTTTTAACCTCATTTCCCCTTACTAAGTTTGGTAAGGTACATGAGATGCTTCAAAACCCATTTAAACACCTAACTCACCCTCAACCCGGGTTAAGAAAGAAGTGTTAAAGGTGTTAGGAAATAAGGGATAAAATATGTGGAATAATCCCTCACAGAATTGCAACAGTAGAAACTAATATGCAAAAATTATTACAGATCTCAAATAAAATTGTAGAATAAAATAACACAACACAAAGAGACATTATTTAACATGGTTCACCCAATTTGGGCTACGTCCACCAAGAATCACTTGCTTAGATTTTATTACAAGCCACCGCTCTCTCAATACAATACCTAGATCCGTTTGGAGCTATGCTCAACAAACTCTACAGAATTCACACCCAAATTCAAAACACAATTGCAATACATTTGCATGTTTCTATCATATGCATAAGACCATATAAATAGATAACTACTTAAGTAGTTTTACAAAACCGTGGGTATCAAAACCATGGGAAAAACCCATCCCATAAACCTATGGGTCAAAAAACTCACCCATATGAGAAGAGCACGTTTCCCGATATGTCGGTGCATTTTTAGGCCAAAAAAATTTAAGCCTAAATTTTTTTTTTTTTCGGACTACGCCCTGAGCCCCTGCTCTACGGGGCTACCGCCCCCAAACCCCTGCTCTGGGCCTCGACCCGGCCCCGAACCCCAGTGAGGATACATGAAAAGTGTACAGTACTCTTAGTGTACAGTCTTCAACACTTTCACACATGAAAACAGGCTCCACAACCTAACAAAAGGTGGGTCAAGGGGTGGGTTTTCCTAATTTGAGTTGATTTTTGAATATTTAAACATACTTAGCCATTTGGAGCCCATTTTTTAAATCTCTTTTTCCTCCATTTCTTTTGTAATCGGGTCATTCAAAAATTGTACCAAGAAACTCATAGTGCAAATTCACAACACCCACTAAATGACCTTGATTTGTAGTTCGAATTGGGTCATTTAGTGTGATTGCATAACATTGAGTTTTCTCAAGGTGTGGAACCTTACAAGGTGAGAAAACCCTCCGAGAGAATATGGTTCTTACCCCTCTGTTCAGGTGTATGCATGAATTTTGCAGAGGTTCAATACTAAATCCTACTCTAGATTCCAAGGAGACAGAGTTAAAAGATGCAAAAAGAAACAAAACTAAGTAAAAATAGTGATACACCAAAGGAGTGATGGACTTCATTTATTTGCAAATAGACACAGATCATAAGAATGCAACACTAGAACATGCACAAATTACCAAAATGTAATGAAGGATCAGAAGGAAACAATAAACGCAAGAAAGGATTGAAAATTCATTCATAGATCATGCTTTATCATTCTCAATTTTGATACGATGCATTACAATGGAAAAGAGGAAAAAAACATATTCCAGTCCCACTGAGAGGCCTAAAACTCCATGAATTCATGTTCCAAGAGGAAGAGGGGAGTCTACAAGAAAAAAAACATCTAACCCTTTACAAATGAGCCAAATCGGCTTTTAACGATGAAGTAAAACGAAGGAAAGGTAAAAAAATGTGGGCAAATTGATTTTAGATCTCCAACCACCAACAAGATCCATTAAAACAGCAAGGGCACCCTCACAAATCCATTTTTCGATGCATTTGGCCATGTTGGAGAAGAAACGAGCACCATACTTCATCAATTTTGGTGGTTGGGGGTCGGTTCTACATTTTTCCCATGCTAAAGACATTTCTTCATTTTTCTCCCATAAAACCCCACCAAAAATCAAAATTGAATAGTCCATCATGTGGAGAATTTTAACAGATTTCCAATGATACCAAAAATGTGAAAATCTAAGCTCTAGATCAAAAGATATGGCCCTTTGAAGATTTAGGGCAAAACTGGTAAAAACAGAGTCAAAATCGGGGTCGGCGGTGTCAAACTAAAAAAATTCCTTTTGGAAAAATTCACCAAAAAAATATATGCCTCCACCACTTTGAGACATGTGGCATCACCTAGATTTTTTATGGGATGCAACCTTCAAAACAAGATTTTGCCCCTCTTCACCACTTTGGAAAATTTTCCAAAAATCCTCTGTGGGTCCGCCACTCCGAGACACATGGAACCTTCTGGTTGTTTGGTGGGGATGAGCCTCAACTTTCACCTTTGTGCCCTCTACAACTTTGGAAAAATTTCCAACATCCTTCTGCCACCCGACTCCCACCACTGACAGGACATGTGGCACCTTCTGGTTGCTCGGCGGGGATGCGCTTGTATTTTTCCTTTGACGCATTTTGACCAAACGCCGAAAAAACTCGAAGTCTTCCTTCATCGCCTACTCTACCCTAGCACATGGCACTATTTTATTTCCTTGTTAGCTTTCAGGCCAAAATTTTCCCTTTTACCCTTTTACCCCAAAAGGCTAAGTGCCAAATTTTTTCCCAGCGGGCCCGCCTTGGGAAAATTTCCCTCCAAACTCCACCAAGCCATAACTTGCAAAATACAAGGAGTTAGGAGGACTTCTTTACCTTTCTGGAAAGGGGAGAAAATTCTCTATCTGATGAAGCAATACCCATAAAATTTTGAGTGCCTAAAATGTGTAAAAATTTTACTGAGGCATAAAGAAGGAAAGAATGAAGGAAAGTTAGCCAAAATAAGCAAGGGGCTCATTTTGGATAACGAAACCTCATACTCAAGAACACACTTTTGCTCATATCTCATAAAACCTTGTTCTGATCTTCACAAGATTTGAATTGAATATTCCCTATAGGAAAACCTTTAGAATGAGTGCTTTCATGAAATCATTAATTCCATCTTCCATTTTTACATTCATCTAAAACTTTTAGCCATACAAAACGTTCCCCTCGGATATACAAAGTTACAAAGAGCCAAATGAGCTAAAAATCACAAGCATGAGATCCTCAAAAGTGATCATTTTTTTCCTATTTCACTTAAGTGACTCTAATGTTGAAATGTAAAATTCCCTTTTGATTTGTAAAAAGGGGACTTATTTTCTCACTTCCTAGGAAAATTATGATTCATAAGTGCAATAAATACATGAAGAGTCATGTAGGGGGTAGAGGAAGAGTTACATTATAAATTATAAAAGGAGATGGCCTCCTCATCGTAAGGGGGTGGTTAATTCTTGTTTACTAGCTCCCATTGTTTTTCTAGGAACGGGTTCCTTCATTTGCTCTATTTACTTATCTATTGAAATTATGTCCCCATCTCAACTTATACTCCAATAGCATTGTAAATTGTGCAACATCATGCAATAAAACTCTATGTTTCTTGTTGATTGTTTTACTTTCTATGTGAATGGTTTATTCTAACTAATGTAAGTGAAATATTCTAATTTTAAAAAAATAAACTTTGTTATACTATTTATTTTGAAAAATCCTCTCTTTTTTATTCTCTCCACACCTCTCTCTAAGCAATTTTCTTCCCTTGTAGTTTCTACAAGCACATTGCCACAGTGTGTAGGAAGTACCACAGTGTGATACCTAATTGAAAAAAACACCCCGAGTTGATAGAATAGTGTACGTAATACTCCTTGTTTTTAATAAATGGAGCTGCCCCATTCAAGCAAAGGGACCTAGTCCCAGAGCGTTGGTTAAATCCCGTAATTTCCCCTCAAAACAAATTCTTATATTCTAGTGATGATATGATCAATGGCTAGAAGGAGACTTCCCAATGCTTATGTTATAGAAATTGGAGCTGAAAATAGTCATATAAAAGTGGGAAAATATCTCTAAGGTCTCTCATTCCCATATTTCCATAAATTCCTCCTCCCACTTTCTTCTAAATACATGCAATAGCTCCAATTCCAATGCTTAATTCTCATCCTTTGAGCCAAATAAGTGCATCCCTAGTTTAATAAAATTATTTAAAAGAGATAAAAGGCATATTAAAATATTTTGGGAATGAGATAGTTGTTCTTCAAAGCTATAAAATGCATAATTTCATACCTTATTATCTCTAATCAGCGAATAGAGCTCTTTGCCAACTAAATTTACGGGGTCAAAATTAGTTTTTAATGTCAAACAATCAATCCCAACACTTCTTGCTTAGCACATCCAAAGCAATTGTACTAGTCCAAAACAATTTGATCCAAGATTATGAGTGGTGTTATCCATGTAATCAATCCCATAATCATAATTCTTTCTTTAATGGTATTTAAAATCAAGAACTTATGGTGAAAATAATTGCTATGTCCCAAATTTCATCAATTGAGACTCCACCACAACAGGAGGTTTCAAAAGAGTTAGTGCAAGGTGATGCTACATTCCTAAATTGGAAAGAAGATTATTTTTTGGAATAAATCAACTTGAAAATCAGAAAAATCAAAGTTCTACTTCTATGGCAATGAACACAAGGTCAAAGAAAAGAGCATTAGAAGTGGAGCAGCCTACTGGTAAGAGAAATTCTCAGCCTTCTCCAATGTTACAAGCTATTGTTCCAGATTTTAATCAATAAACCCATCAAGGAAGTCAGCCTATAAAATCTCAAAATCAGCAAGAGACCCCAATCTCCATGCCACCAATGCAATAAGGTGTTGTTATTAGCAAATTATATGAGAAGTTTGATACTCTATCATTTAATATCCTTAAGAATATGAAGCAAACCACAATTAATATTTCAATATGTGATTCCTCATCTCTTCCTGGATAAAACTATCTATTGTAAGAAGCTTTGTCTAACCTCAGTCACTCTAACCAACCATTCAAAGAACCATCTAAGGTTGTACTCACCAATACACTTGATATAAAATAAGTTCAAGAAAATAAGAGTGTTAATCCACCTCCTTTCTATGTTTCATTTATCATAGGTTAAAACCTAGTTCACAATTGCATGATTGATTTTAGAGCCTCTAGCTCAATTATGCCCAAGCAAATTGTTGACAAACTTGGTCTAGATTATGAGCCTCTTTCTAAAGGATTAGTTAAATTGGATGGAACACCCGTAGATACTCTTGGATTCATTAGAGGACTAAGCTTGACCTTGCATGCATGTCCCAACTTCTCCATTCCTCGATATTTTTTATCATTGATCTTCCTCCTCTCTTTGCTTTATGCCTTTCTAGAGATTTTACAGCCAAAATTGGAGGCTACTTATCATCAGACTAGTCTCACATG
Organism: Taxus wallichiana var. yunnanensis; assembly: GCA_018340775.1. NCBI lineage: Eukaryota > Viridiplantae > Streptophyta > Pinopsida > Cupressales > Taxaceae > Taxus > Taxus wallichiana. Next base: position 638,263,725 of record CM031243.1, on the reverse strand, counting down.
TTATTTAGAACAAGATATGGCACCAAAGTTACCATAAGGTATGAACCCATCTCATAAAATCACATAAAACCTTATGTTCCTAGTGTCATTAACTCAAATTGTATGATCATATATGAAGAATACTAGCTAGTTGACTAAGATCCAACCACACTTCTTGAGGGAATTCTTTTTTTTTTTTTTTTTTTGTGGGTGGGATACTCAAAATCATATTGTTGATCCACATAGCTCTAATGAATAAATAGGTCTCAAAATATATTGTTTGCATGAGGAAAATTCTATTATTCCTAACCTTTTCAAAACATATCAGCAAGATGAAGGTTTAAGGAAATTATACCTTGATGGATCAAGAAGAAAAATGGAGCAAGTGGAGGGATCATGTTGATTTCCCAAACAAAGAAATATATTTCTCATCTTTGATATTTTAGTTTACTTGCACTAACAACACAGTTGAGTATGAAGCTCTTGTGCACGATCTTCAGTGGGCAAGGAGGAAAGGAGTGAAGAAACTATAAGTTTTTGGTAACAGTGATTTGGTGGTTAACCAAATCATAGGAAAAACTACAACTAAGAACAACTTGTTGAGATCCTACAAGAATAGTGTGTGTGATTTAATATAATATTTGGATGTTTTCGTGTTCGATCTATTCCTAGAGTTAAGAACATGTTGGTTGGATATTTTGTCAAGCCAAAATATGAGGTTCAACCATAGTACATGGGATTAAATCCCTCCTCAAAGACAGGTGAGGCTGCCTATTTATTACTAATCTAAAACACAGAAATAATATGTACAATATTCACACTATTCTAACCATTGGGGTTGGGATATAATCCCAGAATCCATATCAACATGAAATGAAGATATTGTAGTTTCAAAAATAGAATGTGTTAGAAAGGAAACTATTAAGGAAGAAACAGAGCGAGAAGAGAATAAGAGGAACGTATTTTCTTTCAAGCAAACGCAGATCAAGAAATACTCATACGAGTTTTAGATAATGAGTGTAATGTTTGGAGCGATTAAAATAATCAAGAACACTAAACAAAGAATAGCTTAAGATCTTGGACGTAAGAACAATCTCCTAAGATAGATGAATCCCACAACACAAAGTTTGCAAAAATAACACATGTTTCTATTCCTCAATGATTTAAAAGAAAATACAAAGTTTTTCTTCTTCTTCACAATAGCTCTTGATCAAAAATCTCTCTCTTTGGAATGCACAAACCTCTCCTATTTATAATAGAAAGAGCAAAGAGAAAATAGGATAAATCCTAGAAAATAGTCATTTTAACAAGAATCCTATTTTGCTTGACTCTCACGCAGGAGACCAAGTCAAAATTTGCTTCCTATGTGTGAAACAAAAATGAAAAAGACATGTCAATCTCTGGATGGAAATGACATGAAACATTAATTACACCTCACTTGACGCATGTGCCAACTACCAGACAACTGGACATTAATGACATGTCATCATGCTTGGAGCGTCCGAAAACCCATAACAAAGGATTTGCTTCATTTCGGGTTTTGGGTTTTGGGAAACATGAGACATGATGCATTTCGGTTTCAGGTTTCAGGAAACATGAGACATGATGCATTTGCTTCATTTCAAGTTTCAGGTTTTGGGAAACATGAGACATGATGCATTTCAGTTTCGGGTTTCAGAAACATGAGACAAGATGCATTTTATGTTTTGGGGTTCGGGAAACATGAGACATGATGCATTTGCTTCATTTGGGTTTTGGGTTTCGAGAAACATGAGACATGATACATTTGCTTCATTTTGGGTTTCAGGTTTTGGGAAACATGAGACATGATGCATTTTGGGTTTCGGTTTTGGGAAACATGAGACATGATGCATTTGCTTCATTTCAGGTTTCGAGTTTTGGGAAACATGAGACATGATGCATTTTGGGTTTCGGGTTTCGAGAAACATGAGACATGATGCATTTGCTTCATTTCAGGTTTTAGGTTTCGGGAAACATGAGACATGATGCATTTTGGGTTTCGGGTTTTGGGAAACATGAGACATGATGCATTTGCTTCATTTCGGGTTTCGGGTTTCGGAAACATGAGACATGATGCATTAGATGTTTAGATGCTTCTAGGTCCCGAAAACCTGATTTGCTTCATTTCGGGTTTTGGGTTTCGGAAAAATGAGACATGAAACATGTATTTGGCAAGGCATGTTCTCGATGCTTGGAAGTTCCAAAAACCCAACATGAGGTACTTAGGAAATTGGGTTTCAGGTTTCGGGAACATGATACATGTTATATGTAGGGAATATGTTTTCATGCAATGGAAACCCGAAAACCTGAAAATATCTTTCAAAGGGAATTTTAAGATATTTTCCCAAAATTTTCCTATGGTTATCTCAATTTTAGCTGAAATCACTAAAACGAGATAACAGAACAAACATGCACATAGGTTGGGTTCCATTGGTGCTCGAGTTGATATTTTGGATCAGATCAAGAATTATATAAATCAGCAATATATCAAGATAGTTGTAAGTCCTTCTACCTTGGATAACAATATTAATTGGAAAGTGTTTCAATTAGACCAGAAAATTTTCAATTTCTTGCAAAAGGAAGCTAAGTTTTCAATCAAAAATCAGGAAAGATTGTAACAAGAGTATGATGATTAGATTATTCAGTTGAAATCTAACAAGATACCTCAAGGATTGGTTACTCTTGAATCCATATTTAATACAGATGATCGGTTAGAAGTGAGAAGTCCAATATGATGATCAAATAAGATGATTACGCACAAAGAAACATTGGAAATGGCAAAGCCTTTAAATGGGGAAGGATATGTAATAATGATGAAAAACTTATTTTTTCAACTTTCTCAAGAATTTTATGATGTTTTTGCATGAAGATATGGTGACATAAGGGTTTTTAATCTGAATATAGCTCAACATATTATATAATTGGATTTTAAAATAAAACAAGTCTGAAAAAGAAGAGACCTATCAATCCTAAAATTGAACCATTGATGAAACAAGAATTGGATAAGTTGATCAAATCTAACATTATTTTCCCCATCAAGCACTCATCATGGGTGGCCAATTTGGTTCCCATGAGGAAAAATAATGGAGAGATACGGTTATGTGTGGATTTTAGAGATTTAAACAAATCTTCTTTAAAAGATCATTACCCACTATCGTCAATGGAGAAAATTTTACAAAGGGTAAGTGGTTCAGAGCGTTTCTCATTGCTTGATGGATATTCTAGTTACAATCATATTTTGGTACAAGAATCATATCAGTTTAAAACAATTTTTACTACGAAATGGGGTACATATGTGTATAGAAAAATGTCATTTGGACTGTCAAATGCAGGAGCCACATTTCAGTGCACAATGGACTTGGCATTTCAAGGTTAATCAATAATTGTGTTCTTATTTATTTGGATGACATAACCATTTTTCAAAGCATGTTTCAGATCATATGGTTCATCTCAAACACGTATGCGAAAGATGTAGAGAATATGGCATTTCACTCAATCCAAAAAGTGCATTTTTGTAGTACATGAAGGTAAATTGTTGGGTCACATTGTGTCTAAGAAGGGTCTTACCATTGATTCAGAGAGGGTAAGTGCAATATTATCATTGTCTTTACCAAATCACAAGAAGGCATTACAAAGTTTTCTAGGTAGAATTAATTTTATCGAAGATTCATTCTATATTTTATAAATTTAGTAAGGCCGCTAACTTCAATGTTAAAAAGAACATGGCTTTCATCAGAAGATAGAAGTAAGTAATTATTTTGAAGCAATTAAACACATTATCTCACAAGCTCCAACACTTTTCAATCCATATTTTAGCAGATATTTTATTTTATATGCTTTTGGAGCAATTGATACAATCTCAGCTATGTTGGTGTAATAGAATGATGATAAATTAGAGAATTCAATTGTATTTTTAGTCAAGGATTACATGATCCATAGGGATCTAGAGAAACACCACTTCATCAGAACAACTAGTACTAGAAGATAAATTTAGCAAATTGAAGAATGCATTTGTTAAGTTACGAAGCCCCACTATGTCTAGAGTGTCGGTTGTATAACCGCCCCAGTGGTTACGTAACCACCCCTCTGCGCATGAACAATAGTTACATAACCTATGCAAAGTGGATGCATAACCACCGATCTGCATTCACATGTGGTCATATCACTAATGGAAAAATATATATATATCCACAAATAGTCACATATTTGAAGCGTCTGGAATGTGTCTCTTCCATGTATGACCCTTCCCATTCTCCACTACATGGGAGGAAATGAGAAGCATCTATAAATACACGAAGAGAAAGTGGATTGGGATCATCAATTCATTGGAGAAGTGAGAAATAAGACTGTGGTGCTAGAATAGAATTATAGAAGCAAGGTGAAAGTACAAGAAACAATTACAGAGGGTGGAAGTAACATTGTTTTCTTCCTTCAACTTCTTGTAATTTGTAATTAATTTGATTGGCCAATATATATAAGTGGGAAGAAAGAGCAATTTCCCTTTGCCAAGATAAAAATATTGTGTTATCCATTAAATTGTTCATTATATTTTTGCAAGTATTTCTAATCACTAAGATTCATTCACTATCTTTCAAGATTCGTAATTTTCAATAATTGGAAGTAAGAATAGCATTTTGTTCTCGTTAAGTTCCAAAGTAGAGGTTTATGAATCATTTTGGTATTAGAGGTGACATTATTATCGAGGATTGTGGTATTCATTTGTATGTGATTTGTATGACAATGGAAAGGTCCAAAGGAGAAGAAGTATTACCTTGTGATCCATACATATCTATGAAGAAATGGAAACAAAGGGTTAGAGATCAATGGAAGAAGAGAACTTGGTCCACATAATTTCGGTACTAGAATGTGTTAGGAAATTAATTATTAATGTTTACATTATAAATATTAGGTTTGAAATAATATATTGTTTCAACAATATATTATTCATAGAGTTTTGTTGTACCCATAAATTTATAAACGGGTAAGTTGTTTGATACACTTCTATTTTATAGGAAGAGGTTTGTCTATTATATTGGCTATATATTAGCCTAATGTATTGCACAAGATATTGGGACAGTAAATATAATACAGAGAGTGATTTTGCTGTGTAAATCTGTAGCTGCATTTATATTTGGTATCAGAGCAGGCATGGCTCTCTGAGATATTAGTAAAGGGGCAATATTGTATTCTTTTGCCCTGGTGGATGGAAATTTATTTGTGATGAATTTTTGCTTTGTTAGTTTCATGGAGATTTAGATTTTAGAATTTTTATGGGTCTGTGAAGAAGCGAATTCTAAAAAGAGGTTTCAGTTGAATATCCTCTCAAGCTGCAGATCGAACCAAATAATTATAGTGAGTTCGTCGAAGGGACAGAGATTTCATTTTTCACCAGTCGTGTCCGGGAAGGCACACAAGAAGGATTTCCAGCTGTGCGTGATGCATTGCATACCGATCTGACTCTAGTGTTTATGTTAACTCTGTGATAAGATTACTCATACATATGCCATTTGATGCCACTGGCTTTCTCATTCTGATTCTTATCCGGATCTGATGGACATCCTCATTAAATAATGTTCTGCGTTTAGCTTTGGATTGATTTCATATTGGTATGAGTTTTTTGATATTGCATTACTCAGGCTCAAACATCACAAGAGGATTTACAAACTTCTAGACAGAGCTGCAACCCATTTTGATACAGCGTTTCAATCAGTTTGATCTGCTCATTGTCCTTACAAATTGTGTTGATCCAAGACTCAAAGGGAAGAAAGGCGACCCACATTGCATCGAAAACTTGGCCGCAGTTTATTGATCCTTGTTGTTCATTGTACGTTGTCAAAACAATCATTGCCTAGATCTCTGTACTCTCAGATTATTGACAGTCATTACCTCTTCGTCGTTGAGAATCAAAGCTGCGTTCTCAGTATGACATAGTGGCTGCGGTGGGACTGAGGTCACTTTTGTATATTCTTCCTCTAAATGAATTCGATGGAGCTCGTCTTCCTTGTTTGAAGAGGTCTCTAGATTTCGCTCTGAGTTCTGCAGATCCGTATGTATAGGAATTCACGTGGCTTCAAAAACACTATTCATAATTATTTGTGCATCTGTGGATCAATGAAATTACGTCTGGATCTATGCGTAACTATTTGTTGTGTCAGAAGTTGGAAAGCATTAAATTTGAGATTATCTTCTACACCTCTTCGAGGAAATTAGAAGGCGTTGGAAGGAGCAGCTAGATTGGAGGCATGTTTAAATGCATGTATGCACTTACCATATGTTCGCATCCAAACTGTACATCGTTCGCGTATATAGAGCTATTAATGGATAGAGACATAAGTCTGAATGCTGACTATCATAACTTAGAAGGTATTTGTGTTTTTTTTTTTGGGACATTCCGTCTCCTTTATATAACCGTAGTGTGTTATCCATTATTTTTATATTGTTTATGTCATCCTTTTTAAAGTTGGAGTCAAAAATACTTTCTAGTATTTAATTGGTTTTTGTAATCTAAAATTTGAGTCGTAAAAATCCAATCTTCAATTGGATTTTGTATCGTCAATTCAAAATTGTAGTGTTTGTGTCAAAAATAACGGGTCATTTTCAAAATTTGTCATTGTATGTCGATTGTATATCGTCAAAGTCATTTGGTATTGTCAAAAGTCAAATTCAAGAGTCGTATTTTGGAAGGTGAAGAGGTCATTATAAATTTTGAGTCATTGTGTCAATTTAGTGTTATTGTCCTTCAATGTCATATAGGTGATTTTAGGATTTTTTAGTTGTTATCAAGAGTTAGAGTCGTCTAATTGTAAAAGTCCAAAAATTAAAAAAAAAAATTGCCTTATGGACGCATTTTCGGTGTTACCCAACGTCCGGAAAAATAAAGTGTTTCACATTGTGGGAGGGAAGAAAAGAATAAGATCAATGTGGAAACAAATGTGCTTCATGTTCACATCTTGCTGAGTTAGCAGCATGATACTGGAGGACGGAGGCACAGGAGGATGGAGGTCATTCAATGACCTCTCGTCAGTCGCCAACGACGGGGCTGCATGAAGTTGTGGTGACAGTGTGTGTGTGAGTTTTCTTTCATTTCAGAATTGCAGCTTTGTTGTGTGCGATATGATTTCAGAGTTCCTGTTTTGGATTGAATAAGTGAAATGTTCACAATGAGGGGGAACATGGTCTCATTGTTCCATTTCCATTATGTTTTATTGTTCGGCCTCGAAGCGATTTCCTACATGATTCCCTTTTGTAGTGACATTGTATAATATTGATCAAAAGTATTGTAGCAATCATGATGTAAAGGTTTTGGTAAACCTTTGTAAAAACCAATTGTGTAAGGTTTTGGTAAACTGTAAAAACCAATTGTGTAAGGTTTTGGTAAACTGTAAAACCAATTGTGTAAGGTTTTGGTGATCCCGCAAAACCAAGTGTGAAAGGTTATTAGTACACCTGCAAAACTAATTTGGTAAGGTTGTTGGTAGAAGCCAGAGAAAAACCATCGAAAGGAAGAAATGTGCGTTGGCACATGTTCGAGTTTTGTGCAAGCCCAATGCTTTGCACATTTGCGAGTTGATCATGAGCACACGAGGTGGCAAAGCTATCAAAGTGAATGAGATATGTTGTACCATGTAAAACATTAAGGGGGAATGTTAGGAAATTAATTATTAATGTTTACATTATAAATATTAGGTTTGAAAGAATATATTGTTTCAACAATATATTATTCATAGAGTTTTGTTGTACCCATAAATTTATAAACGGGTAAGTTGTTTGATACACTTCCTATTTTATAGGAAGAGGTTTGTCTATTATATTGGCTATATATTAGCCTAATGTATTGCATGAGATGGGGTGACAAAAATATAATCTGATGATTTTTTGTGTAAATCAGAATGCATTTATAGAATGCACTATGGATAGGGTGTTTCAACACCAAAGGGAACTCTCATATCTGCAAAAGATGACAACATTTAAGCAAGATTCCATAAAACTAGCGGTTCTATATTTGGCTGAAATGTTTGGCATAGGAAAGATCAATGTTGAGGAATAAGATGTGGAAGAGTGTGAAGAAGAAACTCTCATTAAAAGAGAGAAATTAAAATTTGATCATGCTCCTTTTAAAGTGGAAACTAAAGTTGAGATAAAAATATTTAAAGGAAAGTAAGTAGATGCATAATTTCTTGATAAATGGTTAAAGAAATTGGGAGTTTACTTTAGTGTGTATAATATTACTAAGGTACAAAAAGGATTACCTTTGCACATCTCAAAATGGAAATACATGCTCAAGCAGTAGTGAAACCCATGTAGGAACTTGTGAAAATAAAAAGCATCCTATTGCAATTTTTGGGAGGTTTTTAAAGAATTGCTTCAACAAAAATTTTATCCTATTGACCATAAGACTAGTGACTAAATGATTAAATGACATTATTTTAAACAAAACAATGGTCAAAGTGTGCAGGATTACACTACAAAGTATTGGATACAAGCCATGTTTCTTAATATGGACTTGGAGGATGAGGATATTCTGACCAAGTACTTGGGAGGACTTCACACTCACCTTGAAAGGAATGTCATCTTCACAAAATCCAAGTATCTCAACGAAGTATGTGTGCGATCATATTATATTGATGATGAAAAAAATCAATGAGAAGTAGAGCCTAAGACAAAGTAGTCAAAAATCAGCCAAATAAATAGTAGGTACAAACAAGTACCAAAGGTAAATGGAAAAAGAAAATACCGCTACCACTTGAATACTTGTAAAGATCCTAAGATTTTTGAAATAATTGTGATATCAATGGTCATACTTGATGCTACATGTTGGAAGTTACATCTAGAATTGCATCTAAAGAACCAAACCAAGGATTCCAAGAAATCCATGATAATTGTAAAGACAGATGGGGAGGTGGAAATAGAAGATGATTTTAATGTATACAAGAGGCTAGGATGCACAACCACCAATATGGATAGCCAAGAACAAGAGGAAGAGATGAGTAAGCTATTTCATATCAAAATCCAAATCAAGAGGACTAAGGTAAATACTTTGGTTGATATTGGTTCTCAATCTAATTTTATTGTTGATGTGGTTGTAAATAAGCTTGGTCTTGAAACTTATGAGCATCCACATCCTTATCCTTTGGGATGGGTGAAAAGGGTCTAGAAATTCAGGGTAACAAGGAGATGTAACTTCAAGTTTGGTATAAATTCTCGGTATATAGATGTATTGGAGGCTAATTTAATTCCCCTTGATGCTTTTGATGTTGTTTTTGTGAGTCCTTACTTGTATATCAAGGATGCTATATTCATGAGAAGGGAGAACCGATACAAATTGTTCAAGGATGGAGTCGATTACAACATCCGGCACACCATTATAAGTCAAAAATTGTTATGGTAAGTATAAACTAAGAAAAGAGACTAATTCGGGAAAATCATAATCAATTTTGTATACTTTTATTTAAATATAAGCAAGATGGGGTAGAAATTTTAGATATTTCAAACAAAGATATGAAGGATTTGGATAACATAATTCGGTATTTTAAATAATTATTCCAAAATCCCAATGGGTTACCACTAAAATGGGAGGTAGAGCATGAGATTCAATTGTTGTCGAGTCCCCTCTACCAAATATAGGGTTGTATAAACAATCCTTGTTGTAGATTAAAGAGGTAAAGAAACAACTCCGGGAGCTATTAGACCAAGGAGTAATACGCCCAAGAACCTCACCATGCAGTTTTCTATTGTGATGGTTCCAAAGAAGGATGGTTCTTGGAGAATGTGCATCGACTACCATGCTTTGAACAAGATTACCATAAAGAACAAATATCCACTCCCACACATAGATGATCTCTTGGACCAGCTTTAACATGTAAAGTTCTTCACAAAGTTAGATCTCAAGTCTGGTTATCACCAAGTCAAGATGAAGTAGGAGGATATATGGAAGATTGCATTCAAAACAAACATGGTTTGTATGAGTAATTAGTACTTCCATTTGGTTTATGTAATGCACCCACTACATTTATGAGATTGATGAATGATATATTGTGGGAATTCATAGATTCATGTGTCATTGTATATCTAGATGATATTATGATTTTTAGTGCCACATGGGAGGAACATCTAACACATTTGCAGCAAGTCTTGCAAGATCTTTTATAATAGAAACAACTACTATGTAATACGAAGAAGTGTGAATTTTCCAAATAGTCACTTTTCTATCTTGGTAACATGGTTTGAAGAGGAGAGTTATGAGTGGATCCAAAGAAGGTAGAAGCCATCACCAATTGGCCAAACGAAAATGGGAGCCCCGTATACTAGAATTTTTTTGGGAGCAATACATTACATGAGGAAGTTCATTACGGGCTTCTCTACCATTGCAACACCTTGACACATGGTGGCCATAAAGAGTAAGGGTTTTGACTAGGGTAAGGAATAAGAAAATGCTTTTGAGTTATTAAAATACAAAATTATTCATGCTCCAATACTTTCTCTTCCTAATTTGCAACAGCCCTTTGAAGTAGAGATAGATGCCAATAATTATGCTATAGGAGAAGTGTTTCTACAAGGAGGTAAGCCAATATGTTATCATTATAAAACTTTCACTTCAAAAGTTAGAGGATATTCAATATATGATAAAGAGATGTATGCACTAGTTTAGGGAATCAAGAAATGGAAACATTATTTATTAGGTAAAGAAACTATTATGCACACTTACCAAAAACCTCTCCAGTATTTTCAAGCACAATCTAAACTGTAGAAGCAGGTGCGCAAGGCACTACAATTGGATGGGATTCCTTCAATTCCCATTTGGTAATCAAGTATAAGAAAGGTAGCACTAATTTTTTGGCAGACATGTTGTCTAGGCCACCCACATAGGAGAAAATCTGTATATTGGCCGCCATCTCTCATTTTGAGCCCTTCACGAAGGAAGCTTACAAAGAGACATATGCTTAATATAAATATTTTGGGGTGACATATCAAAAGTTTTAGTCCCAAGGGGATGAAAGGATGAGTTTTGAATATTTTTATCTCAAAATGGGTTGCTCTCTACCGATGGGGGAAGCTTTGTGTGCCAAAATAATAAAGGATTCTATTGATGAGGGAGGCACATACCTCGAAAGTAACAGGACATTTTGGTGTTGGTAAGACCATGGATCACTTGTAAAGGTATGTATATTGGCCCAATATGTAATAATAAGTATCTAAATTCATAAGAGGATGTAAACTTTGTTGTACAAGAAATCCTAAAATCAAGAAGGAAGGTTTATATTTACCATTACCAATCCTTACTCGTCTATGGGAGGATATCCATATGGATTTTGTAGGATGACTACCTATGTCTAAACATGGCCATGATTATCTGTGTTGTTGTAGATAGATTCAATAAAATGTGTGTTCTTATGGCATGTAGACAATAAAATAAAGTGAGCGGTGAAACTTTTCTTTTTAATGTATGGGTGCATTTTGGTTTTCCAAATTCTATTGTTTCTAATGGATATTCTAGGTTCTTAGTGAATTTTTTGAATACTTTGTGGGACAAGATGGACACCAGTTTAGAGAGCACAACCTTACATCCCTAGATAGATGGACAGATGGAGGTGGTGAACATGAATTTGGTACAACTGATTAGAGGATACAATAGCAAATATCCAAAGACTTGGGATGAGTCCTTAGCCTACATTCAAAGCATTCCTACAACATGGAAGTACACACATCCACTATGAAGTCACCTTTTGAAGCATGCTTGGGGTATCTACCTACTAATCCACTAGACATTTTGTTTGGACAATAGGAAGAATATGAGAGACATGATTCGGAAGTGAATAGAGCGGCGAAGTTCGTTGAGAGGATCCATAAAATCCATCTCAAGGTGAAATAACAATTGGATAAATCTTGGGCCAAGTATAAGGCTAGACATGATCAACATCGTAGAGAGAAAAAAACTCCATGTTGGAGACAAGCTTTAGATTTACTTGAGCAAGGAATGTAACACTCGATTTTGTATGTTAACTTGGTGAATGTTTTACATATTGTTATAGCTTTTGAATGAAAGCAAACATGTTAAGATATGTTTTGATCTTAAGAGAATGTGTTGCTAATTTGATTCTTGCATACCGTGATTTATCGCATGGGACAAAAAAATATTGTACTTGTGTGTTTGCTGATGTGACGCACATTGTCGTATACTTGCTTGCTCTTTGTTGCCGATTGACAAGATACCCCAAATCAATTCCATTGATTCAAGTATGCCGAGGTCCTCTTGTGTTTCTATGTAATTCACACTTGAACCGACTGAAATTGTTATAAGCGTGCAAAGCCTGATTCACAGGTGTGAAGTGTGAACAGCCTAGCACGTAGATGCCAACGGCAGGGGTTCGATTCTTCGAACCTCAGATCGCCGAACTTGGGACCTCGTGAGGCAAGAAACGCCTGACACGGTGACCTTGCACGTAATCCGGGACGTAACGCCCCGCTCTCGCGTTAACGCGAATGTTAGTAAGGAGGCCGATGGAAGTTGTTAGTGTTAGTGGTTAGTGTGAATTAAACCTAAACTAACCCTAAGGCCTAACATACATCCTACACTACTATCCTAAGTGGATTTTTAAATTACAAAAAAAAAAGGGGAAAATAAACCTAAGGCTAAACTAAGACCCTAGGTCGAATAATTTATGCAACCTAAACTAATCCTAAACTAAGGGGTACGCAGACTGGGAGGAAAGGGATAAGGATGGAAAGGGCATTCATTGGCATTTAATAAACTGTCCCTACGTGGACAAGCTTTTTGCAGGGCAGGTAAGGAATTAGAGGCATCTATTTAGAAATAGAGCCAAGTTCATTTTGGCTTGGGAAATTTGAAATTTAGAACTCGCCAACCCAAGTGGCGGTGGCGTGGAAAGTAAGGAAAAAGGGGTGAGCCTTAATTGCATTAATTGTTTCGGTCCTCGCGACCAGCTCGCCTTGGAAACAGCATGAGGGAATTTGATCTTTCATTGTTTCGATTTGGTTTGGCCGAAGTTGCTCTGCATTTGGTTTCTTTGGTCTGGTTCAGTCGAACCAGCTCTTAGCATTTGACATTTTTCTTGGAGTTTTGAGGCTGTTGCTAAGCCTGAAGAAGAAAGGAGTGCTGGGAATTTTGTGTTGTCGTTGTGGAAGAAAAACGCGGCAAATAAGGTTTTCTTCGAGCTCTGGAAAAGAGATTTCAGGCATGTTAAGCCCTTCTCTTTAAAAATCTTTGCTTTGATTAAATGTTTCATTAAAACAACCCTGCTCTTGGGTTGGGATTTCATGATTTCTGAGTTGATTTGGAAATGGATTTTGTTGGTTCTTGCTTTTTTCTTTGGAAAATGATAAGAAGATTTGCTTCTAAATCAGTTTCGCCTTGATTTGTTTTTGCTCGAATCATGTTGGAAATGATTTACAGTATTGGTTGTTGACTGTATAAATGGTTTGAAATGGATATTCCTTTCACTGTTCGTGTTATTCGAAATTGGAATAGGCTGTGCAATCGCTCCTTATAGTGAAATTGTTTCTTTAAGTGTAATCTTTTCTTGCTGTTATATGGGGAACTGTCCTTGCATGTAAACAAAAAGAGAGAAGTGGAGATACAGCTGTATATTTCTATGAATTGGGTTTCATTGAATCTTGCTGTCATTTTGGAAACAATAAGGAAATATTGTCTTGACTGCTGAGTTTTATTGTCTTGTAATTCTCAAATGATGTATCTTCCTGTGTGCTGGACGTTTGACAGTAATGGGAAATTCACCGTAAATATCTTGTGACTGTACACTTATTATGAGTTGTTTTCACTATTGAACAATCGTTTGTTACTAACTAACCGAAGGAAGGAATAATAGTTGATGAAGTAGTTCTTATTGAAATTTTCTTTAAGAAAGTAGATCCTTCTTCTTCAATGTTTTGGATTTTGGATGGAAGTGGCATTCGGGTTTACTTTGAGTAATTGAACTCGAACCATAGGAAGTTTAAGCAATATTATCATTGTTGTACCTTTTCTTGAGTAGAAACTAAACGAATACGTGTTGGGTATTCGTGAAATAGGAAAAAGATAACTGTTTTTCCTTCTTAAGTTATCTATGGATTTCATTTCTCCTTGTTGAAAGAATAAGGTGGTTTCACTTTGTGTTATAATGTTGTTTGGTCTTCCTATACGGACTGTTGATACAATTACAACTTGATTGTATTCTGTGCAAAGAATGATTAAATTTCTTGATACTGCAAAGGAAAAATTGATTTCATTGCGTCTTATATTTGAGGTTTACCCTTCTGTTTGGAACTGTTTTGTGAATGCAAACTTGACTTGGATTTCTATTTTGAATTAATGGAAAATTTGGGATCTAACTTGTCTTCTGAGTCTGCTCTGGCTGTACCGAGCTCATATAATTAACACCTGGTTCGGGTTTGTTTTTATAGAGGTATTGACAATTGAATATGAGTTGTTTGTGGTATTGATCAATGGGCTGTGCATGAGAGTTTGTTTTGATAAGAACGACTGTTCCGTTATCCTTATAATGAGCTGTCTTGTTTGAGATGAACACGGATTAGGTGTTTGATTTCGTTTTGAACAAATGGTGTTTCATAGTGAAATTAAAGGGAAATGAATTCGCCTTCTCGTTGTTTTCGACGTGGTGAAATTCATAGTCAATGTGAATATTCAAATTGTAGGTAACAAAAAATGGGTAATATGTTGTTTTGAATGGGATACGCTCATAGATTAAGTAATCATGCATTCATTGACTACATGATTTAAGTAATGCTTGTCTTCTGCTTAGCATACAAAGAAAGAAATATGTATCCTTTATTATGGAAAATATATGGTATGCAACCATATATTGTTTGACCTTCTGTACCTAATGTTGTACTAATACTTCTCGGATCTTTATATGAGTCCATTCAAAAGAAATATGGATATGGATGATGAATTCTTCTTGATTTCATTTTAAAGCTATTATAAATGAAATTATTCTTGTTGCTGAAAGTGAATTCCGAATGGATTTTGTAAGTTTCACTCAATCATTATCTTGAATTGACTTTCGTTTGGGTTTCACCATTAGGACAGCTTATGTGAAGGAAATAGAGATATGAATGAATGACTTGGAAAAATGATCTTTTCTTCTTTCATTTAGTTGGAAATCTGAATTCGTGAATAATGAATTTTATAGTGCTTAGATGGGAGCAACTATATGCATTGTTGTTCGCTTTCTTGTCTCAGTATTTCAATGCTTTGAATTTAATATGCTTCATGAACTGAAAGGAAAGTAATGGATTTATATTTCGCTTAGTTTCATCCTTTGCATTTGCTTATTAATGAAAGGCGTGAAAGGATAATCGATGCTATAGGCAAAGTAGTTACTTGTATTCCTAACTTTACAAATATTGTAAATTGATACTTGCAATGATTATGTGGAACGGACAAAGCAGTCCCTTGGCCGATTGTGATGATAGTTTTGATAGTTCAGCTTGTTATGCTCATCTTTCTTTTGCCTATTTCGTGATTGATGTTTAATCGCCGTTTCATAAAAGCAGGGTTCTTTTATTGAAACAAAGCTTAGTCAAGCATCTTATTTTAAGGATAAGTGCTTAATATGCTCGCCTATCAATCGACCCGCAATTCATTTTGCAGATGGAATTTGATTAGAATGAAGACTTGGCTGTTTTCTGATGCCTCTTGATTAGGTGTAAAATAAATTGTAATTGTTGCTTTTATTCCTCTTTGAGGAATTGTGAAAAGAAGAAAATATATTCTTCTGTCCATGAGTTGTATGGATGCTTTGTATAAACTATACCCAATCAGCTGGATTGGCAAATGTACAAATTATGACTTGAAATATTGAATACAATTACAAGTGTGATATTTTCAATAATTATATCAGTTTGATATTGTTGTTTAAATTGGAAATATGATGTTATTTCTTGATTTGGAATTGTTTCATTATCCTTGGATGGATGTTGAATTGAAACTGATATCTATTCTTACTTAAATGCAACTTTTAAGTTGAAGATGCAATTAGTTCATACTTGGGTAAAGATGAATTTTTAATTGACATTAAAAGGATTAAGAAGAATATGATTCCATAATCGAAGGTATTCGTGATTAGCTTAGAGCTAAGGAATATCAATTCAACTTCGAGTAATCGAACTTCGCTTTCAACTCCATTAATGATCCCGCTTGATAAAATTCGAATAAAGGGTATAGGATAAATATATCCATAACTAATGGACCTTAACTATATAACGTTAAGGAGAACAAATGAATTCATTTCTCAAGTTTAGACCTCGCTTTGAATGACGCCTAATAAGTTAATATTCTGAAATTAGTCATGCGCTTGAAAAATCTTGGCTAAGTTTAATAGGTTAAACTTATCACGTCCGTCAGCATGGATCGCTTAATCCAATGATTAAGAAATAAACCAAGTAAGGAAATGTAGCCTTCGATACGAAGGAGAAGATACATAACAAACTAATGGACGGTTTAGTCCTCTTAGTTATATACAACCGCAACGAAACGAGGATCAAGAGATCAAAGACGCAATGCCGAAAGTTGATTTTAATTATTAACTCGTGGCTAAGTCACTGAGAGTGATGTGTATTCTCGATGGGTGGATTCTCGCAGACATTGGCATACGCCAGCCTACAAAGAAGGTGTCTTCATGAAGACGGGTCTTCATGACGACACAATGTCATGCAATTTATATATAGCAATGCCCTCCGAATTAAAACATTTAGAATACATAGGCAATGTGTAGATCTTAAATAGGGGGATAGGGTATGATCTCAGATACGAGTGACTCCGAATACTAAAGATAAGTAGACACACGGAGTCGTGGGGCAACGACACCGTATGTCTCGCGTATCTTTAGTTACCAGGAGTGCCTTCCTATACCCGCTCATATTACTAGTGGAATTGAAAGTTTAAAACTAAACTTAAACGATGAGGACCGGGTAGGAGCCAGAAAGACCATTCTAGATAACAGTGAAGTGAAGTGAAGGACGTATTCGTAGATGTGTATCACATCCAGAATATGATCATGCAAAGCATGTGAAAATCTTTGGCCAAAGTATCGCAATTGCTGGTCAAGTTGCGTTGTCCTTATCACTTAATTTAAGATGCAGATGTCGATGAATATCAAGAATGATATTCGATAGGCTTCTTAAATGGATCACTTCGATAACCGGGAAGGTTATGAGAATGTATATATAATATACTATGCATAAACAAACATGAAGGATCGGTTGTTGCCGAGTCATGAACATGAAGGATCGGTTGTTGCCGAGTCATGAAATGAAGGATCGTTGAAACTCCGAGCCATGAAAATGGAAGATCGGCAGTTCATCGAGTCATTTACAAAGAAGATATAGAATCTGCTATAAGATCAATGGCATTGAATGTGTGTTCCATATCAGAATATGTGAACAGGGAACATTCGCTTTAAAAAAATTGTGTGATCCAAACCGTGTTGTTTGGGCAGAGAACAATTATTAAAACTTGAACGTGTGTTTGAATTTTATAATTCATAACAGAACGTTATCTTCAAAAAAAAAAAAATTCCCTTGTTCTCGATGTTCTCAAATGAGGATGTTACATCTTGGTATCGTGAGTCAAGGTTACGTTCTCTTGGACCTAATGAGTCCACGTTATTAATAAAGTTTACATTTTCTTATCGAACAAAATGGTCGACAAGAGGGAATGCGCGAATAACCCGTCAGGGTGGAGAAGCAAAGAATCGCCCAAAAGTCGGATGAAATCTCACGCCGCCTACTTGATACGAGGGATCGTTTGACCAGCATCGAACAAAGCAACAATGGGCAATGAAGAGGAGGGGAATGAAGCTGAAATAAATGATCACCGCCTCCTATGGACAACATCAACGGAGGGAATCCGGTGTTGATGATAATAATGTAATTGCTCCTAATCCCTCAAAATAAAAGGGCAAGATTAAGCAAATTAACTTACAAATGATATAAAGAGAATAAGTCCTCCAAAGTTTGATGGAACAACTCTTGGGGATGGAGCCGAGAATCGCCTCAAGAAATGGAGAAATACTTTGCAATAAGAAACTTCTCCGAGGAGACTAAAGTGATATGGGGAGCATATCACTTTCTCATGAAGCATCATCATCGTGGGACAACCGTAAGGTTGAGCTAAATATTGTCGAATCGCATAACTTGGGATCAATTTAAGGGTTATTTTAGGCAAAGATGGCTGCCTCAACTCTATTTTGATAGGAAAATGACCAATTTCAGAACTCGGTCGCAAGGAAGGTCAGTTGGTGACGGAATACCGGGAAGGATTTACTAAACTCCTTAAGTATGTACCGCAATACATAAGTTCGACGAGAAGTTCGTAATCACGGAAATTCATAATGGGACTCAATCCCATCATCGGTGGCGAAGTGGATGTCCACGGCCCAACCACCATGGATGGAATTGTCGAAAAGGCAATCAAACAGAATGAAATTGAGAGCAATATTCGCTCACAGTGGAAGAGATAAGGAAGAAGATTCCCAATCCTTCTTCGCCTCTCACCAAAAAGGGGACCTCGAAAAGGTTTGGTGTGAAAATAAAATTGTTGTAGATAACAACAAGAAACCCGTGATGAATGCAGACCAGAATAAATAGCGTATGCGAACAGCCTTTCCTAAAAGTTAATGGCATCGACAAAAGTCCTATGGAAGCCGTAACGATAACTTTAAGGCCGGTAATAAATTTGAACCTAGAAAAGGGCCACCGAGGATGCTTCAACTGTGGAAAGGACCACTATGCGAATCACCGTCCTCTCAAGAAGGACCATCGCGACAAGCAAAGATAGATACATGCCGCAGCTGGCTAATGCATGTCGAAAAGCAAGTGACGCCCATGTGGAGTTACGTAAGTTATTCGGTGCAAACCCGTAGTTGTACTTTTTTGACACCGGAGCTACACGTTTTATTTCTGCTAAACTTGCTATGAAATTAAAAAGAAAGGCTGCAAGAATGGATAAAACATGGACAAAGGCATTATGGGAATAATGTTGTCCATACAATAAATGTGCCTTTTTGGGGCAATTCTTGACCTGCTCGGTTTCTCCACCAAAGTTGACTTGTATGTCACTCCTCTAGATCATATGATATCATAATTGAGTTAATCGTCAAGGTGAACATAAGGCAAAGGTTGATCACATGAAAAAAATCGGCTTGCCTTGATGACCTGCAGCAAAGCGCAGAATCATTCAAGGTGTAAACGGGAAGTCAGTGCTTAGGAAACCGACGGCTATGCAACTAAAGAGGGCTAAAAACAGAGGCTGCACTTTGTATGCGCAAGAAAAACATGAAAAATGAAGAGGAAGATAATGATTTCATGGAAAGATATCCATTGTTGAGGGATTTTCTGATGTAATTCCGGAGGAATTACCGGTCTTCCGCCCAAACATGAGTTTGACTTCGCATAGAGAAATAAAACCAGAACGGAACCCATATCTAAGGCACCTTATAGAATGACTACCATTGAGCCGGTAGAATCAAGGCTCGCATACAAGAACTTCCCGACTAAGGGGCTGATCAAACCGAGCGCCTCACCTTGGGGAGCGCCTGCAATTTTCGTAAAGAAAAAGGATGGCACTCGAGGTCAGTGCATTGATTACGTAATGCCGAACAAAGCAACCATTAAAAATCGATACCCACTTCCAAGAATCGATGATCTGCTTGATCGATGCGAGGAGCATCACCTATTCAAAATATATCTCGCGATCGTGGTACCATCACCGAGAATAAAAGAGGAAGATATTCATAAAACAAATTTTTAGAACGAGGTATGGGCATTATGAGTTCACGGTGTTGCCTTTTGGGCCGACTAATGCACCCGCCGCCTTCATGAATCTAATGAATAACATTTTTCAAGAATACTTAGACAAGTTTGTGCTCAGATTCTTAGATTTACATTCTTATATACTCTAAAATGTCAAGAGCACCAAGAACATCTCAGATAGTGCCGAAATCTTAAGAAAGAGGAAGTCAGATGGAAAACTGTCCAAATGTTCCTTTTATGATGCAGAGGTGCATTATTTGGGACATGTTATAAGTAAAGATGGGATAGCTGCTGACCCTTCAAAGATCACAATATAATCGAGTGGCTCGCGCCAAGAACGCACGAAGTGAGGAGCTTCATGGGCTTGGCCGGATATTATAGAAAGTTCGTGAAGGACTTTTCAAAAATTGCTGCCCCAATCACTTCGCTGCAAAAGAAAGAAAAGAAATTTGTCTCTGACAGATAAATGTGAATCTGCTTTTAAAAAGTTAAAGGAATGCTTAACTACAAAGACCTATTTTGACTGCACTCGATCCAAATGGAGATTTTATGGTTGTAATCTGACGCCTCAGAGAAGGCCTTGAGGTATTCTGCACATAATAACCATGTTATCGCTTATGAAAGCAAAGCTTAAGTTACATGAACAGTAACTATGCTCCACACGATCTTGAGCTCGCCGCCATTGTTCATGCGCTTCAAATATGGAGGCATTACCTTCTTGCAAGCCCTTTGAATTAAAAACAAACCATCTGGGGCTGAAGTATATTTTCACTCAGCCAAATGAATGCAAGGCAAACAAGATGGTTAGAATTTCTGCCTCAAGATGATTTTGATATAAGCTACATTAAGGGCAAGGAAAATAGAGTAGCAGATGCTCGAGTCGAAGGAAGCATATCTCTCGCTTCTTATAACGTTAAGAACTCGGCTTTAAGGATGAGGTAAAAGATGCCTTGAATCGATCCTTATTTCCAAAGAAGTCAAATCAGCACTTGCCGCAGAACCGCAGAACATCGTGTATAAAGGATTTCGCTTTTGATAACGAAGGAGTTCTCGAGGTTCAAAACAGGTATATGTACCGTGGCAAATGACTTAAGAGGGAAATTGTTAACCGAATTCCATAATTCACCTTTTCTCTGGACACTGCATTACAAAAATGCTCACCGATCTTAAGCAAGAATATTTTTGGAAGGGAATGAAAAAGGATGTGGTAGAGTTTGTAACACACCGCTTGGAATGTCACTGTTAAAGCGTAACATATGCACCCTACCGGATTATCAGATCCCCACAAAGATTCCGCAAAGATAAATGGCAAGTGATAACGATGGATTTCATTCAAGGATTGCCTATGTCAAGAAATAAACATGACATTATCCTCGGTCAGTAGTCGACAAATTGACCAAAGTGGCACACTTCATCGCCGTAATTTGAAGGACGATGCACCAGCTTTTAAGAAGAAGATATGTACATGAAATCTTCAGATCGCATGGAATACCGGAATTAATCATATCGACATGATCCGAGGATGACATCAAGGTTTTGGCAAACGCTTAATGCGCCTTGGGAACTAAATTAAACTTCGCTCGCATATCATCCAAACGGATGGACAGATCGAGAGAGTTAATCAAGTTTTAGAGGACATGCTAAGGATGTATTGCATGGACCAGCAAAGATAAATGGGAGGAATACCTTCCGCCGGTAGAATTTGCTTACAATAACACCTATCATGCCTCTTTAAAAATGGCGCCTTTGAAGCATTGTATGGAAGAAAATGCGTAACCCCCACACCGGGACAACATTGAGACAGAGAGGTAATTGGGCCGTAAATCCTTATGGAAATGGAACAGCAAATCAAAATGATTCGGGAACATCTAAAGGAGGCTGCCAATAGGCGTAAGAGCTATGCAGACTTGAAGCGGGTCGACAGCATTATAAACTTGAGAGAAGGTCTTTCTTCTGGTGAAGCCGAAAAGAGCTCCATAACTTTTGGCAAGGTCGCCAAGTTGTGCGCCACATTACGTGGGACCTTTTGAAATTATTGAAATAATCAACCCCGTAGCTTATCGCTCTAGCATTACCTCCGCTTTGTCTCAAATGCATGATGTTTTTCATATTTCTTTACTTAAGAAATACGTGATGATTTATCACATGTGTTAAATTGAATTCCTCGCAGTCCAAGACCCGTGAATAATCGTGGTTAAGCCCATTCGAGTGTTGGGAACTCGCCATTGTACTTGAGAAATCGCGAAGTGAACCAATGTAAGGTCCAAAGGGGACCAGCCAATAAGAAAGTGCAACTTGGGAGAATCTCAAGAAATGAGATCTACTTTTCCACACTGCTTAATCGAATTTGAAATTCGTAGAACCGAAAATTCTACCAAATTTAGACAATTATTAGTCTATTTGACAGCTTGTCTTAAAACGTTGTTTTTAAGAGAGAATCTGCTTTTTGGTATAAACTTATAAAGGAAAGGACAATAATCGAACTTTGTCCTAGAACTCCTTGACTTGTTAACTGATCATCTGGACGATGATTCTTTAAGGAGGGAAGAATGTAACACTCTGATTTTGTATGTTAACTTGGTGAATGTTTTACATACTGTTATAGCTGCTGAATGAAAGCAAACATGTTAAGATATGATTTGATCTTAAGAGAATGTGTTGCTAATTTGGATTCTTGCATACTGTGATTTATCGCATGGGACAGCAAATATTGTACTTGTGTGTTTGCTGATGTGACGACAGATTGTCGTATACTTGCTTGCTCTTGTTGCTGATTGACAGCATACCCTGAATCAATTCCATTGATTCAAGTATGCTGAGGTCCTCTTGTGTTTTCTATGTAATTCACACTTGAACCGGACTGAAATTGTTATGAGCGTGCAGTGCCTGATTGCAGGTGTGAACAGCTAGCACGTAGATGCCAACGACAGGGGTTCGATTCTTGAACCCTGTACTGTCGAACTTGGGACCTCGTGAGGCGAGAAACGCCTGGACACGGGTGACCTTGGCACGTAATCCGAAGGACGTAACGTCCTGCTCTGCGTTAACGTGAATGTTAGTAAGGAGGCTGGATGGAAGTTGTTAGTGTTAGTGGTTAGTGCGAATTAAACCTAAACTAACCCTAAGGCCTAACATACATCCTACACTACTATCCTAAGTGGATTTTTAAATTACAAAAAAAAAAAAAAAGGGGAAAATAAACCTAAGGTTGAACTAAGACCTAGGTCGAATGATTTATGCAACCTAAACTAATCCTAAACTAAGGGGTACGCAGACCCTTGGGAGGAAAGGGATAAGGATGGAAAGGGCATTCATTGGCATTTAATAAACTGTCCCTACGTGGACAGCGCCAGTTTTGGCGGGGCAGGTAAGGAATTAGAGGCATCTATTTAGAAATAGAGCCAAATTCAGTTTTGCATGGAAATTTGAAATTTAGAACTCGCCAACCCAAGTGGCGGTGGCGTGGAAAGTAAGGAAAAAGGGGTGAGCCTTAATTGCATTAATTGTTTCGGTCCTCGCGACCAGCTCGCCTTGGAAACAACATGAGGGAATTTGATCTTTCATTGTTTCGATTTGGTTTGGTCAAGTTGCTCGCATTTGGTTTTTTTGTCCGGTTCACTCTACGAACCAGCTCTTAGCATTTGACATTTTTCTTGAGTTTTGAGGTCTGCTAAGCCCAAGAAGAAAGGAGTGCTGGGAATTTTGTGTTGTCGCTGTGGAAGAAAAACGCGGCAAATAAGGTTTTCTTCGAGCTCTGGAAAAGAGATTTCAGGCATGTTAAGCCCTTCTCTTTAAAAATCTTTGCTTTGATTAAATGTTTCATTAAAACAACCCTGCTCTTGGGTTGGGATTTCATGATTGCTGTTGAGTTGATTTGGAAATGGATTTTGTTGGTTCTTGCTTCTTTTCTTTGGAAAATGATAAGAAGATTTGCTTCTAGTTGCTCTGCCTTGATTTGTTTTTGCTCGAATCATGTTGGAAATGATTTACAGTATTGGTTGTTGACTGTATAAATGGTTTGAAATGGATATTCCTTTCACTGTTCGTGTTGTTCGAAATTGGAATAGGCTGTGCAATCGCTCCTTATAGTGAAATTGTTTCTTTAAGTGTAATCTTTTCTTGCTGTTATATGGGAACTGTCCTTGCATGTAAAAAAAAGAGAGAAGTGGAGATACAGTTGTAGTATATTTCTATGAATTGGGTTTCATTGAATCTTGCTGTCATTTTGGAAACAATAAGGAAATATTGTCTTGACTGCTGAGTTTTATTGTCTTGTAATTCTCAAATGATGTATCTTCCTGTGTGCTGGACGTTTGACAGTAATGGGAAATTCACCGTAAATATCTTGTGACTGTACACTTATTATGAGTTGTTTTCACTATTGAACAATCGTTTATTGCTAACGAACTGGAAGGAAGGGAATAATAGTTGATGAAGTAGTTCTTATTGAAATTTTCTTTAAGAAAGTAGATCCTTCTTCTTGTACTGTTTTGGATTTTGGATGGAAGTGGCATTCGGGTTTACTTTGAGTAATTGAGCTCGAACTAAAGGAAGTTTAAGCAATATTATCATTGTTGTACCTTTTCAGGAGTAGAAACTAAACGAATACGTGTTGGGTATTCGTGAAATAGGAAAAAGATAACTGTTTTTCCTTCTTAAGTTATCTATGGATTTCGTTTCTCCTTGTTGAAAGAATAAGGTGGTTTCACTTTGTGTTATAATGTTGTTTGGTCTTCCTATACGGACTGTTGATACAATTACAACTTGATTGTATTCTGTGCAAAGAATGATTAAATTTCTTGATACTGCAAAGGAAAAATTGATTTCATTGCGTCTTATATTTGAGGTTTACCCTTCTGTTTGGAACTGTTTTGTGAATGCAAACTTGACTTGGATTTCTATTTTGAATTAATTGAAAATTTGGGATCTAACTTGTCTTCCGAAGTTTCTGTCATTGCATCGAGCTCATATAATTAACACCTGGTTCGGGTTTGTTTTTATAGAGGTATTGACAATTGAATATGAGTTGTTTGTGGTATTGGATTGAACGGTACAGGCTATGAGAGTTTGTTTTTCGATAAGAACGACTGTTCTGTTATCCTTATAATGAGCTGTCTTGTTTGAGATGAACACGGGTTAGGTGTTTGATTTCGTTTTGAACAAAATGGTGTTTCATAGTGAAATTAAAGGGAAATGAATTCGTCTTCTGTTGCTGTTCTGACGTGGTGAAATTCATAGTCAATGTGAATATTCAAATTGCTGTAGGTAACAGCAATGGGTAATATGTTGTTTTGAACGGGATACGTTCATAGGATTAAGTAATCATGCGATTCATTGACTACATGATTTAAGTACTGTTTGTCTGTTTAGCATACAGTGAAAGAAATATGGTATCCTTTATTATGGCAAATATATGGTATGCAACCTTATATTGTTTGACCTTGGTTGTACCTAATGTTGTACTAATCTGTTTCGGATCTTTATATGAGTCTGATTCAAAAGAAATATGGATATGGATGATGAATTCTTCTTGATTTCATTTTAAAGCTGTTTTTATATGAAATTATTCTTACTGCCGGAAAGTGAATTCCGAGTGGATTTTGTAAGTTTCACTCAATCATTATCTTGAATTGACTTTCGCTTGGGTTTCACTATTAGGACAAGCTTATGTGGAAGGAAATTGAGATATGAATGAATGACTTGGAAAAGTGATCTTTTCTTCTTTCATTTAGTTGGAAATCGAATTCGTGAATAATGAATTTTATAGTGCTTAGATGGGAGCAACTATATGCATTGTTGTTCGCTTTCTTGTCTCTACTTGAATGCTTTGAATTTAATATGCTTCATGAACGGAAAGGAAAGTAATGGATTTATATTTCAGTTAGTTTCATCCTTTGCATTTGCTATTAATGAAAGGCGTGGAAAGGATAACTGGATGCTATAGCCAGCAAGCTACTTGTATTCCTAACTTTACAAATATTGTAAATTGATACTTGCAAGGATTATGTGGGAATGGGACAAAGGTCCTCGGGCGATTGTGATGATAGTTTTGATAGTTCAGTTGTTATGCTGATCTTTCTTCTGTGCCTATTTCGTGATTGATGTTTAACTGTCGTTTCATAAAAGCAGGGTTCTTTTATTGAAACAGTTAGTTGAAGCACCCTATTTTAAGGATAAGTGCTTAATATGCTCAGCCTATCAATCGACCGTGCAAATTCATTTTGCAGATGGAATTTGATTAGAATGAAGACTTGGCTGTTTTCTGATGCTTCTTGATTAGATGTAAAATAAATTGTAATTGTTGCTTTTATTCCTCTTTGAGGAATTGTAAAAGAAGAAAATATATTCTTCTGTCCATGAGTTGTATGGATGCTTTGTATAAACTATACCCAATCACCGGATTGGCAACCATGACGTATTATGACTTGAAATATTGAATACAATTACGAGTGTGATATTTTCAATAATTATATCAGTTTGATATTGTTGTTTAAATTGGAAATATGAGGTTCTTTCTTGATTTGGAATTGTTTCATTATCCTTGGATGGATGTTGAATTGAAACTGATATCTATTCTTACCTAAATGCAACTTTTAAGTTGAATAATGCAATTAGTTCATACTTGGGTAAAGATGAATTTTTAATTGACATTAAAAGGATTAAAAAGAATATGATTTCATAATCAGAAGGTATTCAGGATTAGCTTAGGAGCTAAGGAATATCAATTCAAATTCGGAGTAATCGAACTTCGTTTTCGAACTCCATTAATGATCCCGTTGATAAAATTCAGAATAAAGGGTATAGGATATATATATCCATAACTAATGGACCTTAACTATATAACATTAAGGAGAACAAATGAATTCATTTCTCGAAGTTTAGACCTCGTTTGAATGACGTCTAATAAGTTAATATTATGAAATTAGTTGCAGTTGGAAACATCTTGGTGAAGTTTAATAGGTTAAACTTATCACGTCCGTCGGTACGGACTGCTTAATCCAATGATTAAGAAATAAACCAAGTAAGGAAATGTAGCCCTTCGATACGAAGGAGAAGATACATAGCAAACTAATGGACGGTTTAGTCCCTCTTAGTTATATACAACTGCAACGGAAACGAGGATCAAGAGATCAGCACGAATGCTGAAAGTTGTTTTTAATTATTAACTCGTGGCTAAGTCACTTGAGTAGGATGTGTATTCTCGATGGGTGGATTCTGCAGGACATTGGCATACGCCAAATAAGCAGGTGTCTTCATGAAGACGGGGTCTTCATGACGACACAATGTCAGAAATGACATATAGCAATGCCCTCCCGAATTAAAACATTTAGAATACATATAGGAATGTGTAGATCTTAAAGCAGGGGGATAGGGTATGATCTCGTATACGAGTGACTCCGAATGCTAAAGATAAGTAGACACACGGAGTCGTGGGGTAACGACACCGTATGTCTCGCGTATCTTTAGTTACCCTGAGTGCCTTCCTATACTCGCTCATATTACTAGCTGGAATCGAAAGTTTAAAACCTCGAACTTAAATGTTGAGGACCTAGGACCAGAAAGACCATTCTAGATAACAGTAAGTGAAGTGAAGGACGTATTCCGTAGATGTGTATCACATCCAGAATATGATCATGCAAAGCATGTGAAAATCTTTGGCCAAAGTATCGCAATTGCTGGTTCATTGTCCTTATCACTTAATTTAAGATGCAGGATGTCAGATGAATATCAGTAATAGATATTCAGATAGGCTTCTTAAATGGATCACTTCGATAACCGGGGAAGGTTATGAGAACAGGTATATATATAATATACTATGCATAAACAAACATGAAGTATCGGTTGTTGCCGAGTCATGAACATGAAGGATCGGTTGTTGCCGAGTCATGAAATGAAGGATCGTTGAAACTCCGAGACATGAAAATGGAAGATCGGCGCTTCATCGAGTCATTTACGAGATGTAGAATCTGTTATAAGATTGAATGGCATTGAATGTGTGTTCCATATTGTAAATATGAGAACAGGGAACATTCGTTTAAAAAAAAATTTGTATGATCCAAACTATGTTGTTTGGGCAGAGAACAATTATTAAAACTTGAACATGTGTTTGAATTTTATAATTCATAACAGAACGTTATATTCAAAAAAAAAAAAAAATTCCCTTGTTCCGATGTTCAAATGAGGATGTTACAAGGAGAGACTACAAGGTCAAGCAAGGAAACTCATGCCACTATGGTATGGACCCTTCACCATACTAGAGAAAGTTGGAGAGAACGCTTTCATATTTGATTTTCCACACTTCATGTGGATGTACTCAGTAGTAAATTTTGGGAACTTGCACCTATATGAGCCATCAATGCTTGATGAGGAAGAAGAATGTCGCTTTTACCTTCCATATAAGATTGTGTATTGGATTCACAAGGTGAATTGGAGGAGGACGTAGTGCTATAATAAAAGGTTATAAATACAAGGATATGTCCATAGGATTCTTGCGATTAGACTCAAGGAGAATACACCAAGCGCACTGGTAGTAATTAAAGGAGAAAGTGAGGGAATTATTTCCTCATCTACCCCCCATTAAGATTTTGTGGGAACAAAATCCTCCTAAGAGGGAGGTATGATCCATAAGTATCTAGAGAAAACCACTTCATCATAACAACTAGTACCAAAGAGAAATTTAGCATATTAAAGAGCGTAAATGTTAAGTTACGTAACTACCACTATGTGGAGGATATCGGTTATGTAACTTCCTGGTTTTGTAATCACCCCTCTGCACAAGCCGGCAATTGTGTAACCACCGCGGTGGTCGCATAACCACCGATCTTCATTCACCGGTAGTCTTGTCACTAATGGAAACAAAAAAATGATATCCATGAACAACACGGATTTGAAGCATCTAGAATGTGTCTCTTCCTCTGTCGTACGACCCTTCCCATTCTCTAGTACATGGGAGGACATGAGAAGAAACTATAAATATAAGAAGAGAAAGTGGATTGGGATCATCGATTCATGGGAGAAGTGAGAAAGAAGACTTTGGTGCTAGAATTGAATTATAGAAGCAAGGTGAAAGTGCAGAGCAAGCAAGTACAGAGGGTAGAAGTAACATTGTTGTCTTCCTTCAACTTCTTATAATCTATAATTAATTTAATTGGACGATATATATAGGTGGGAAGAAAGAGAAATTTCCCTTCCCTGATCGTTTTTCTCAAATTGGGGGTTTCCTATATTAAAATATTGCATTATGCATTGAATTGTTCATTTTATTTGTTGCAAGTAGTTCTAAGCACTAAGATGCATTCACTAGCTTTCAGTATTTTTTCATTTTCAAATAATTGGAAGTAGGAACAACATTTTGTGGTCTCGTGAAGTTCCAAAGTAGAGGTTTACAAATCATTACAAGAGCACAAGGTGAAGTATTATTTGTTGAGAAACAAGTTCTTTTAGTTATTAGAAGCCTCAAGAAATTCAGACATCTTCTTTCTAACAACAAGATTCATTTAATGGTTTCCCATCCGAGTGTTAAAGAGTTTCTTTTAAGAAAGGATTTGAATGAGAAAAGAGTAGGTTGGATCAAAAAAGTGATGGAATATGATGTTGATATTAAAGTCACTAAGTTGGTTAGAGGAAGAGGATTGTGTGAAAAACTAGCTTCATATTTGCATGATGATAAAAATCATATTTTAGTGCTTCAAGATGGTCCAAACATAGTTGTTCCTTCATTGCCTCAAAGTTGGACCCAAGATATGATCCATTTTCTTTAGACTGGACAATTCCCATAGGGTTTGGAAAAATAAAAAAGGAGGTATTTCATATTACATTCCATTCCTTATGTTATTGTTGATAACATGTTTAGAAAATATGTGAATGGATTTCTTTTAAGATGCATTGATTCAGATCAGATTGAGCATGTTTTGGAATAATTCCATGGAGATGGGTAAGGAAGTGTTCAAAGTGTGTCATTTTTGCAGAGAAACAAAAGTTAGTCTCTCTTCCTCTTCAACCCATTCAAGTAAATCATCCTTTCATGCAATGGGGATTATATTTTATTGGCATGATTAATCCACCTTCTATTTTTAGGTCATAAATGGCTTATTACAACTACAAGCATTACTTCACAAGATGGACAAAAGTAGTGGCTTTGAAAGAAGAAAATGAGACTTCATTTTTGGACTTTTATGAAAGTCTATTCACAAGATTTGGTGTTCCCACAACAATCATCTCAAACAACACATTATATTTCCTTGGCACCAAAATTTATACATGGGAAGTCAATCTTGGAATTCATATCTCAACATCATCCAATTATTACCCTCAAGGGAATGGCTTGGCTAAATCAACCAACAAGAATCTTCTTTGAATCATCAAAAGAACTATGGCGGAAAATCGAGATCATGGCATACAAAGTTGAAATCAACCTTATGGGTTGATAGGATTACTCCTAAAATATCAATTGGAAATTATCCTTTCATGTTTGTCTATGGTAGAGAAGAAAGGTTTCATATTTCCAATGAGTTACTAGCTCTAGACCTCATTAAAAAAATGGAGATGATGGAAGAAGATTCGATGGAAATCAGATTTACAGAGTTAATGGAGTTGGAAGAAATCATAAATAAGTAAATGACAACAATGGAACTTCATCAAGTGCAAGCAAGAGTTATTTTGATCATAAATCAATTGCAGGATCATTCGAGAGGGTGACATTGTGCTTAAGTGGTATGAAGAAAGAACTAATCTTGAAAGACACGCCAAATTTGAAATATTTTTGGAGTGGCCCATATTTGATGAGCTTCCACTCTCCAAGTTGAATGATGATGAGCTTCCTATCCCACTTAATGGGATATACCTCAAACTTTGTTATTGATGTCATGTTTTACCCTTATACATAGGAGGTTGTTTTGTTTAACTTCCTCTAAGTGCTTCATGCGCATTTGTTATTTTAGCTTCCTTTCTTGTGTTCCTCAGTGCACTTTGCTAGTTTGTTTGTTTTCTAAGAAGTGCTCTAGCATAATTGTTGTTGTTCAATGGTATTCTTAGTTCCAATACAGCCCAGAAGCTATAATAGTTTATATATGACTTTGTGCCTAATGGATGCCTCAAAGCCACTAGTTTTTTTACATCTAGTAGGAAAATGTCCTCGAAGTCCCCAAATTTTTATCCAAATAAGATCCCATGCTTATTCAGATCGCATACTTAAACAATTTTGGATTGGAGGAAAAAGTATCAAAAATTAAGGAGAAACAGTGTTAGGTGGGCTTGGAAGGGGTGGAGACTAGAAATTTCTCATAACCAACAAAAGAAAAAAGTTCCTAGAAAAATATGTGCAACAAAAGAAAAAAATCTCTAAAAAAATCCATGCAATAAAGGAAAAAAATCCCTAGAAAAATCCATGCAACAAAGGAAAAAATCCTTAGAAAAAGCCGCACAACAAAGGAAAATTAGAAGAAGAAAAAATCGCACGACCTTGAAATGACCCAAATTTCATTTTTAACCTCTTAGATCCATCCAAAAGGGAAAATGGGAGTACGTAAAAGCATGGGAAGGTTAGAAATAGGTGAAATATCATTATTGGAACATCTAAAAAATGGGGAAAACCATTCTAACCATGAAAACATTTTTTTTTTTTTCTCAAACACAAGATGCTATTTTTAGCACAGTTTGTCAAAACAAAGCATGGAGAGTTAAAAATAGATGAAAGCATGCAGGGGAAGTTTGTTTCATCATCTAAAAGGTTTAATAATAGAACAAAGCATGCAAAAGTAGAGGAAAGTTTGTTTTTATGTTTTGGAGTGCATATTTTATTTTGGTGCGGAATTGATAAAAACAAAGTATGGAGACTATTTTTAGAGAAAAAGAAAGCAAATAAAGTAGAATGCATGCCCTTCACTCAAAAAAGAGTTATTTTTGGAGCAAGGAGACAAACCAAACATGTTTTTTCCTATTTTTATAAGTCATACTTGTATGTTTGGGCTTCTCCTTCTTTCCTCTCTCTCAAATTTTCTATAAAACTCCGAATGTATTATAAAATTATCTTGGCCTCCCCATTCATGTTTTTGGAATAATTGAATATTATGAGTGAGAAACCAAGGATCGTGAGTGATTCTTTGTGCTTATTCCACCTCTTGGATCAATAAAGGAGTTATTTTTACCTTTATACAATTTGTGTTTAGTGCATATTTTTCTAAACCGATTTATCTTCATGATACATGTTTATCCTTGGTATAACAATTTAATATTTGTGCCTTCATGTAGTTTTGTGTGAATTTTCAGGTCATAGATTGTGTTTAACAAGTTGTATGCAGGATTTTGTTATGGAGCCATTGATTTCCCCTTCTTTATCTTGTCATGGCTCAACTTTGAACCCTTCTCTCGAAACACTTTTTCTTTGATATAGTCACTTGTAGTTAGTGTATGGTGTGCATAGTTCCCATGGCCCATCGGTGTGATTCCAATAAGTTTGAGATCCTCAAACATTTCTTGTGTATCACCATCTTTTTAGTTTTTTTCTTCTTTCCTTATCCCTTTTCCTTTTTGGTTTTGGTTATTAGAGTAGTCTCGAGAAAAAAAAATAGTTTAGGTGTTGTACCATGGGAACTAGCCCTCTTTGGAGACTCACTCCAACATACAGTCACCCACAACCTAGGAATGTTTCCATTTTACCAATCAAAGGAGAGTTATCACACCATTCCCTAAAGGGTGCATTGCAAAGTGACAACAATTAATTAATCAAAATAGCTCATATTATTCTAACTAGACATTTATTTTCAGTTTATGATACATTTCATAATGATCTAATCTTAAGTTCATCTTAAAATAGTGTAAACTCTTTTGCATTAGATCTCAAATTTGAAAGAAAATAACCATTCTATTTTTTTCCTATTCAATCCTTGCAATATTAGTTTTGGACATAAACAATAAGATAGAAATGTATGTTAAGCTCAAACAAAATAATTAGAAAAACCAATTTACACATTTATATAAGTGGGTCATGAAGATCAAGTCTATATTGACACATAGTTAATGATTGAAATTTTATTATATAATAATGCCCTATTAAAACATTAATTATAGTTTTATATATAACATGGTTATCATCGCATTATTCGTAAGAAGAACCAAACATAGTGTCATCTAATTTTTAGTGATAGAAGAACGAAACACAATGTCATCTAATTTTTAGTGATTTGAGTGCTTTGAAATAATAAACTATTGTGGTTTTTATTTATATTTTTCTAAACATTAATTAAATATCATTTTGTATCATAAGAAATCTTATGTTATTCGAGTTATATCTAATCATATTTTTGTGTTAATACATTATTTAGATATTAGTCTATTTCGTAAATGATCTTTTCTAATTTTATTCTAGTAATATTGTTTCCATTGTGTATTTATATTTTTTTGTAAGAAAAATTGATTTAAATAAGTTTTTAAGATTTTTACACGGTCTCTTGTTCCATATACATACATGCATGCATACATACGACAACATACATACATACATACATACATACATATACATATATACTCTAAAAGCCTCCAATTTCTTCAAAAATGTTGTTTATAGTGAAGATTTGGTTTTAGCAAAACCCATTGACCTAAAAAATTTAGAGTCTTGCTAAACATTAACTAGTAAAGTTGCATGTGCATAACAAAAGAGGTATTCAACTTTCATATTGCACTTCAATATCTCGCATTCTCAAATTCTCAACCCTTGAGTTTGAATTCCATCTTATTATAACCCTACAAAAGTATTCCAACAACATGACTAACGTAATAAAACTAAGAGACAATACTCAAAACTATGAGGAAACTAGATTTATAAATAAACTTATAATTCAAAGGGAATATCAATTCTTCCACCAACCATAGAGAGTGCTTCAATCATCTCTCGATATTTTAATATTTATGCATAGATTTCTCCGTGATGGCCTAAATTTTTAAGTTAAAAAGACAATTATTTCAAATCCCAACTTATAATCACAAAAACATAAAAATAATCCAATTTGTAATGTATTATGTGTTATTTTATCTTAACATTACAAAATATTAAATTATATTTTAAAGAGTTCAATAGCGATTCCTTGCCACAAAACAAAAACATTTTAACTAGAAAGCATTTCAAGAAATGAAGGAAAATGCCTCTATACAAACATCAACCCCCTCTCAAGTGTATATTTGCCCTTCAAAATTCTCCACTCAAATTAAAATTAGTTATTGATGCACTCCATTATAAGTTTAAGTACTCTTTTTTAAATAGGGCAATTCGGTTTGATGAATGACATGTTAGCCAAATGTCATCTTCAAAGTAAATACACGAAAGGCATTATAAATTTTGGCATGTCCGAAACCGTAAACATGATCATCTTCTTCAAAATTCCATACTACATATTAACACTAATCAAACTTGAGAGATAGTTTTCATTATTTAGTCTTTTCAAAGAAAGGAATCAGTATATCGTAACACAAACCCTTCCAATCTTCAACCTCAAATTTTGTCTAAAAATTGATGGCATGTATGAAGCTTCATCCTATTTTGATGTTTTATGAGCATATGTACTTATTCTTCCATTGTTTTCCTTTTCTGTGGTGTTAATTATTGTGGACTCAACATACACTTTCACAATATATAACCTTCTCACAATGATAATATGTGTTGCACCAATTTATATCACTTACAAATTCATGCGGCTATTATATACCCTCTTCTTCAAAAGTCATGAGTTAATCTAATGTTCTTTGTTTTTTAAATCCTTTTACTTGGAGATGGAAGAAGTTATATATACCCAAGTGTGCATAATTGGGGTTGCCCAATCAAAAAGCAATAATGTAATGTGTTTTTTAAGACAAGAATGTAATGTGTTAGCTAAAAAATTAATGTGTTGTTAGCGAAAAAGATAGCAATACATTACGTTTGACCTTAACACCATTATGTTACATCATCCTTATCAAAACAAAAGTACAAGATACATGTTCAAAGTCAACAAAAATTGGACAATCTATTAGTATGAACTTGTGTGATAAATAGGTCCCTAATAAGTATGAAAAGATGAAAATTCATCATCAAAAAGTGAAGCAAAGCGAGAGGGGGAGTTGGATTCCTTTTAGGAATATATAGGTGGAAATGAGTGGAAGCCTTATCTACATTGTTTCCTTCAAGTTCAAGTGCTTCCCCACATTTCTACTTGCAAAACTGAGGGTCTTAAAGATTTTGCATCAGGTCCAATTTTGCATTTGGAATTATTGGAGCACCTACTTTTAGCACATGCATAAATGTTAATGTCCACGTGTTAATATTAATGTACACGCTCATAGGAATCCCAATTCCCAACGAGTGGGGAATGCGATTAATCATCTGTCTTTTTGCTGAGTTGGCCGTTTTTGGGACATAAATTCGCAGTGTAAGATAATACTTTGGCGGTGGACAAAGAACACCTCAACATGTGCATAATTATTTAGGGAATGAATATATTGCGTTTCATTCTCAAATTGCCATTATAGCATGTGGATAATTATCACATATTTAGTTTCATTTGAACGTGTTCTATTTCCCTCTCTCATCCCCTCAAATTTGCCACGGGAAATTGGAATATATATAAACATGTTTTTCCCCTCTTTAATCCACGTAAATTATCCATCAATTGATTTCGTCTTGAGGGAATTTTATTCAAAGTCTTGGTAGCCTAAGTTGGTTTATGTATATTTTAAACACCCAAAACCATACGTACGCACTAGCCTAAGTTGGTTTATGTTTATTTTAAACACCTAGAAATCGTGTGTACACAGTGTGATGGAGACAATGATAACAATAACAATAAATGTGGCAGAGCTAGGCACATAGAGCACACAATGTGAGTAGATTTAAAATGGATATAATTGGCAAAGTTCAGGAGATTGTTAACCCACTTGAAAGACACCAACTCAAATCTTTCCTTTATCATTTATGATCCTCTTATTTTTTCTAGTAAGTCACATATGGACTAATTGTCATTTCTACAAAATGGGTCGAAGGAGAAAGGGGATGTAAACTACGGGAATGATAGATGATAAAATTTGTTGATGTTGAGAGTAGCAGTCCATATTATATATAGAGAAAACAAAAGGTTTTGGGAGCCTTTGATCAAATTTCCAATGGAGCCTCTCATATGTGGCACAAGGCAAACACAACACGAGTAGATTCAAAGGGGGTTCCAATAGGGAAGACATGGGAGATAGTTAGACCAATTTGGATATCATGAATTTATAAATGACACTAGTGCTACATTTCTTTAAATTGTTTTGGGAATTCGGATGTTTCGCAACATTAAATATCTCCCCGACTTGGGGACCTCTTCATCCATATGAGCTTTCACCTTTTGGAAAATGGGAATATTGTAGAATAGCAAAGGCATTCAAAGCTTATAAGTGTTAAATCGAAGAGGGCACTTGAGGGCTCCATTGACCAAAAGTTCTCATAGTTGAAGTGTGAGTACATAAGATAGGTTGGACTAGTCGTCAATGTAGGAGAAGAGAGGTTGATGGTCGACGACCTTGATGAGATCCTCCTTGCATAACCGAATCGAGAATCAAGCTTCCATCTCGCACATATGTGGTGGTTCTTTCTCGGTTGTTTACAACACCACATGCTTCACCTTGGTACACATGTTTTCCTCCAAGTGGCAAAGATCCACGACCTAAAGATAGGGCCATCATCTACATGGTGAACGTGAGCTTCAACTTTGATGGCCCAACGAATTAATGACTAGATTATGCAACTCGGCACCTTGAATATCCACATTCTCCCCACCCTCTACCTTTGAAGTCTTGTAGATAGGAAGCTTTCATATGTCTCGAATACCTCACATTTTACACTTTCCCACCCCATCGTCCCTACACCTTCCCGGTCATGCAATGTCATGTGAATCGCTTAAGAACTTGTTCCTTTAATTAATTTCTAGTGAAGCCTTACACAAATGGCACATTGCACACAAAACACAAGTAGTTCGCAAACAATACAATTTTAATTTTATTTTATTTTAAAAAATTCAAGTCGCACAAAAAAAGTAATTTTATAAACACAAAAGATGGAGACCTAAACACATCAAATAAAAAAGATAGGAGTTCTTGGCATTCATGAAAATTGGTTCATAAGAAATCGTGTGCAAGAATATCCAACCTATGTGAACCCCCTTTGTAGGTATCTCATGGGTCTCTCTCTAACATTGGTAGAATTGAGTGTCATGATAGCGTGTAAGGTGTCTATATCATAGTTGTACTAATGGGCAAAGGTCAACGGATTTTAATGAGGCAAGCATCGAGAAGCGGGAGATTATTTGGTTGCATTTATTCCTCCTTCACCATTACCTATAGATAGGAAGCTTGCATATGTCTCAATCCCTCATGTGTGGTCATTTTCAAGTCATTCCATTACTATAAATAATCACACTTTGTCATGCATGACTTTTTGGAAGCGACGTATAGAGGGAAGTGGAACAAGGGAGCATGTTGTTTGTGGTGGATGTGAAGGGGTCGAGTTGAGAAAAGAAGTTGATGAAGGGTTTACATTGTATCCAAATGAGATCACTTCCTATGTCCATCAAAAAAATCTTTTTATCATAGGAAAATTCAATGCCACAACCATGTGATTCACTTACATGACACTACCCATTGTAACACAAAACATTCCATTAACTGAATTTGGTGAAATAAGGATGTAGATTGTTCTCAAGTATGTGCTTTAAGTTAGCAAAAATGGGTCATTTGATATGTCATTGATAAATCACAAGGCAAAATCATCACAATTACCTTGTTGTTACTCTACTTTGAAAATGCCTATTGGCACAATAATTAAAACTAAATAATTAGAGTTGATTAAAAATGGATACAAGAATAATTAAATTATAAATACATAAGAGTGAAATAGTTTGACCTAGGGATTTCACTAACACAAAAGAATACTTTTCACCATGCAACTCTAATCCATCTTATGCCTAGTAAAATCCAAATTCCATGTACGACCGACAACATAACCATCGGTGATGTCAAGTTTTGGGAACTTCTTGATGAAATAGGTAGGAGTACCTATTGGGAGATCCATGTGTTTCTCTTTATAAGGTGGGATTTATGTGCAAATTTTGGAAGAATATCATAAACAACCCTTGAT
This sequence comes from Taxus wallichiana var. yunnanensis, assembly GCA_018340775.1. NCBI lineage: Eukaryota > Viridiplantae > Streptophyta > Pinopsida > Cupressales > Taxaceae > Taxus > Taxus wallichiana. The sequence continues at coordinate 638,225,798 of CM031243.1, read as the reverse complement.
TCTATCAAGACAAAGTAATTAGGGATTTATATTGGGAGCATAGCTTTAATTTGAGATCATAAATACAATGGATCATCTTGTGCAATAATTATATATAATGCGGTCTAAAAGTACTAGGAAAGCCTCCTTCCCATCCCCATCTTGATCATTTTTAAAATTTCTTAATCATAAATTAGATTGATTCAACTCTTTATTATACATACTAATAGGTGAAGTCAAGAGGACATCTAAATCTATTCCACCTATATCTCATATGGAAGTTATTTTGCAAGCTCCTAAACATATATCTATTATGCTTATATCTACCCTTAGTGTGGGGCACCCCTAGTCACTAACAAATTCCTACATATATTTCATCTACTTGTACTACTTTTACATCACCTCGCGTGCACACACATGGAATCCTATACACCTTATCTACTACATGTTTTATCATGTTGATTGTTCACAATCTACAAGGTTTTTAGTTAAAGAAAGGTGGGTCTAGGAATTTTCATGTGATGGATTCACACGCTTTACTTCATAATCCATTAGCACCCAATGTGGCTTCATATCCTTTTCCTATATGTTTTGTTTCTCCTATGCTTCCAATTTATGAAAGTAAAGGTGATTGAGAATAACATCTTCTCTCCTTTCATATGGCATGCCTAGATTATGATAACAATGATAGGTTGTTTATTCAAGGCACCCTTTACAAGTATCATTTTCCACTTCTAGATACTACCGATTCTACTCGTTGTACAAAACTGGTCAAGCAACCATTCCTCTCCCCACCTATCCAAACAATTCCTAATCAAATGATAAGCACTCCTATACTATCACCTCTTCAACATAGCCCCTAATCAAGATCATGTAAATCCAAATCAAAATGTGCTACAACATATGCTTTCTAACATTATGTCGATTGAGATTATTTAAGCATGAATAATATTACATTTGTAATTTGAGTGTGATATTATTTTATTGGGCTATAAACTTTACAGACCATTTATGTTAAGCTTAGTATCACCAACATTTTAAAAGAATTGATATAATTAATAATCAAATTATACACTTACCACTTTATCAAGAAAATGTGTTAAAAGAGAGAAAATATGTTTAACTAGATAAGGTTACATGTCAACTTTCAATACTTCTCTATCATTTTGTGAACTTTCTTTGTTGCCACTAAAGTAAGATAAAAACTATATTAACCTTTTTATGTGCCTTTAAATATGGTGCTCATACCCGAATGTTCAATTCTTGTCCATATATAATATCCTTAAGAAGGTTAGACCAGTATGAAGCCAAATTATCAACACCTTGCATATGCACACTTTACAAAATGAGCTATCATCGAAGGATAGACGAAATTTTCAACACAAGAAATACTAAAAGTAATGCATTTACATGAACCTTATAATCATGCAAAGTGTACTATCACACAACTTTGTAAGAGAGATAACCAATCTAAGAAGGATACCACAAATAATGCAACCATCATGCTCTTGTGGAAATTACTCAACTTGTTAAAGCAAACACACCATACAATATTCAAAGTAGGAAAAACATAGGACATCTATATGTATTTATACTCATGAACATTAATATTTGACATATTACAACCCATGGATAATAAATAACACGATGAATATACAACACCTTTATCCTTCATTTTATAGAATAATATTACAAGGAAATTTATTTTGTTGAGGTGGAGACGGTGGTATTGTTAACCAAAATAAGCTCCCTCTTATTTTGGGTTAACTAGCTTCATTTTTGTGCCTCACTCAAATTTTTACACATTTTAGGCACTCAAAATTTTCTAGGTATTGCTTCATTAGATAGAGAATTTCTTCCCCTTTCCGTAAAGGTAAGGAAGTCCTACTAACTCCTTGTATTTTTGAGTTATGGCTCGACGAGTTTGAGGGAAAATTTTCCTGACGGGCCATGAGCTAAGTTGGAAAATTTGCCAAGGAAATTGGTGGGTCGGCGGAGACAGGGAAAATTCAACACTTATCCCCTTTTGGGGTTAAAAGGCACAAAGTCAAAATCTAGCCCGCAAGCCCACAAAGGAGAATGAAGAAAAATTGGTTAAGGCCTCACACCAATCAGAGAGTGCCACGTGTCAAAGTCTACGTCAGCAGTGCCAAGGCGGGGTCGGAGGAAAGTTGAAGATTTTGGATTTTTGGCGTAAAAACTTAAAGGCATGAATTGAACCCACAGTCCCATCGACCAATAGGATGGTGCCACATGTCCACATCAGCAGCAGAGCGGCGGGCCGCGAAGAATTTTGAGAAATTTTCTCAATTTTGCGAAAAGGAGCAAATGTTGTTTTGAAGCCGTGGATCAACCAGAGGGTGCCACGTGTCATCGGAGTGGTAGACCGGCGGAGGATTTTTGGAAAATTTTCCAATTTCACAAAAAAGGGAAAAAGTTCAAGTTTTGGCCTGCCGACCCGATTTTTGCCCTAATTTTTGCCGCTTTTTGCCCTAAATCTTCAGAAGGCCATATCTTTCGATCTAGAGCTCGGATTTTTGCGTTTTTGGTATCATTGGAAAGCTAGTGAAATTATCCACATGATGGACACTTCAATTTTAAATTTTGATGGATTTTTGTGGGAGAAAATTGAAGAAACGTCTCTGGCATGGAAAAATTGTAGAAAACAACCCCAACCACCAAAATTAATGAAGTATGGGCCTCTTTCTTGCTCTGCGAAGCAATGTACGATGAAGTATGGGATTTTTCATGGAAACCCATAATTTTGCAGGCTAATTAAATGATCTTGTTGGTGGTTGGATTTTTAAAATCGATTTTCCCACGTTTCCTCATCTCCTTCATTTTGTTCAAGCATAAAAAGCCAGTTTTGGCTCATTTGTAAAAAGTTGTTCATCCTTCTCTGCCTCTCCCTTATTTTCTTCCCTAAGGTCGAAAATGGAGTTTAAACCTCCTCCCCTACTCTGCAATGACCTTTTTCCTCTTACCCATGAAATGATGCACTGTGCAAACTTCTGGAGCAATAAAAAATATGTTTTGTGATGCATTTGTCCATCCTTGCTCGTTTTTGGTTGTTTTCTTCTTGCCTCTCTTCATTGCAAGTATTTGTGCATGTTTGGATGTTCATTGCAGGTTTTGGAGTTGTGTTCATGGAGTTTTGGAATATTTTCTGTGTGAAATCCATCTTTGGTTTGTGATGCACTTGTCCATCCTTTCCATTGCTCACCTCTTCTTGTTCCATGGCAGTTTTGATAGATAATCAACACTTTCCTTCTCTAGTGTATCACCATTTTAGTGTAGGCTCTATTTTTCCTTGTTTTCTTCCTCTCCTTGTCTCCTTGGAAGTTATATTAGGTTATATTAGCTTGCCTGCACTGGAATAACTTGTGGTAGGTAGTTTAGGAAGAGGAACTAGCCTTCTCTGGAGAGCTTTCCCCATTTGCAAAGGTCCCACACTTTGGGAAAGCTCAATGTTGTGCAATCACACCAAATGACTTTTCCTTAGAAAAGCATATCCATAACTCATTTGGGGGTGCTGTGAATTTGCACTAATAGGTATTTCTTCCTTATTTTATTTACAAAACTCATACCATGATTGTCTTGGTCTAGGGGTACATTATCAGAAAGGATATGGAATATATATAGGTAGTGTAAAATGTACAAATGAACACCCTACAAAGGAATGCCTCAACAAATTGGTGATGACGGTTGACCATTTTCATATATTCTTCTAGTGAATCTTCTATGAATTTGTTATAGTGCAACATTTGGTAAAGATGGAGGTAACATTAAAGGTGATGTGGAAGTAACTCGAGGTGACATTGAAGTGTTGGCATATTGAGTTCTAGGTGTTTTCATTGATGTAAAATATCAATAACGACAAATAGGATGATGGAGAAGATTCATAGATTTCTTATTAGGTTTTTGACATGGATATTCAAATGGTTTCATGATGGCATGAGGTGTTTCAGTGAGATTGGTTTGGTCTAACAAGCCTAGTCAAGTGACCTAGCTTGCCTAGGTGATGGTGCATGATGGTTTGAGTGGATTGGTGGCTTCAAGAGCATGTTATCAGCATGGAAATCATGTTTTGATATTTTTATGTACTCAAATGATTTTTAGGGTGTAGGTACAAGTTGAAGACCCAGTTGAAGGTGCTCATTCGGACCTAGTATAGGTGTTTGGAGACCAAATGAGGAGGTATAGATCCATGTGAGCTCATGGAAACATGTGGGTAAGTGACACATGTTGCTTCGGGTATGTTTAAGCCTTTTGGAGAGATTTCTTTATGATTTATAGTGTTGGTTCAGTTGACCCTAGCCTAAACCATACAAAACCCCAAGGGATAGTCATGAAAATGAGATGGGATATGAAGATGTAGAGATATTTGAGATAATATGATGATTTTATATGGTTCACATGGGTTTCCTAGAGGTGTGAGAAAAATTTCAAGTCATTCTAAAGAATATTTTGCAAGTTATGGCATTTTAGGTGAAACAGGGTCCAAGAAAGAGTGATTTCCAACTCGAATTGCAACTTCTGATGCTCACCATGAATTGTGTGCTTTGCATGGGACCTTGTGGATTTTAGGGATTATTTTCCATTTATTTAATAATATTTCACAAAAATAATGGAGTGGTTTCATCGTCACATTTTTATGAACGAATGTTAAGAAGGTAAACATCTTTTTATGAGTTTGAAACCCTAACTCAAAAGTGGTAGGAGAGATATTCTTAATAAGTTCCCAAATTGATTTTTTGTTCTAGTATGATGATTTTATGTTATATAGGACTCCACCAAGATTCCATAAATCTAAAATAGAGAATGTGGTGATGAGTGGACCCCACTCAAACAGACAAGTTTCTGAAGAAGTTCAATTTGGGACAAAGTTGTCCAAAGGAATTGTGAAATAAATTGAAATTGTTTTTAAAATGAGAGTTGTACTTGATGTCCATGATTTTTTCAGATCATGTTTGAGCTTCTATATGGAAAAGTGTTCCTTATTTATGGATACTAGTCTTAAGGCGAGTTTAGGGCTTTCGAGAGATGGACTGGTTGAAGACCTTCCACCTCGAGTTGGAAGGAAATGTAATATGTTATGGAAATTATATTCAGATTTATTTATAATTTTGTATGGTTTATTTTGTGATGATGATATTTGATAGGTCATCCATCTCAATTTGTGAAGAAGAAGGTTTATTGTTTCTTAGGACAGATTGATCTGTCTATAAAATTGAGGTAAAAGATGCATGCAATGAATTATTTTATGTTTTATATCAGTTGGAGAGTGAAGAGGGATGGTTTTTGTTCCTTTTTAGGTCACTTTGAGGTCTTGAAAGTGGTAGAAAGGGTGAAAACCAGTTGTGTTTCTAAAACTACTTTCTAGGAAGCTCAATTTGGTGAAGAGGAAAGTTGGTGTGGTTTGCATGTATGGATGTTTCATGAGCTATAGAAAGCATGGATGTGATATAAATATCAAGGGATTCCAATTAGTGGTTACATTCCATAGTTGAGGTACTCTTGGGTGTTCTTGAGGACCATAGGTGAAGACTAGTTCCTAGAAACAATTTTTTTGAGAAGGATATGAGCCTTCTTGAGTGAGTTATGAATAATTTGATTGGTAAAAGATAATGTATGAAAATGGATGATGTTTTTATGTCATATTTGACATGTGTGATGAATTTTGGAGCTTTAATAATCATGGTTATTAGGTTTTTGGTTTTCAGTTATCCAAATGATGGGGTTTGAGCTTGTTTGGTATGTTTGAGCATGGCCGACCTACATGGGTCCATTATGTGTTTTAAATGAATGTATTAGGATGTTTTAAAGATTTATTTGTTTATATAAAGGATTAATACCAACTTTTTCATGTTTGTGAGTTGAGAAGGGTATAAAGTTCATGTTTGAATTCAAATTTGCACTAGTTGTGAGAGAGGGAAAAAGTGTGACCCAAGTGTGTGTATGAAATAGGTATGAAGGGATAGTTTTCGATATGAGGATTTTTAAAATGATGAGGAATATTATATATCTCGTGTGCAATGGTTTGAGATCAAAACAAGTCATGTTTTTCCTTGTTTGATCGAGCTAGAAGGAGGTGTGTTTGAAGGAGTTTGGAGTAGAATCTTTTGATAACCATCGCTTGAGTTGTTGCAGCATATATTCAATGATATTATTATCAAAATCTTGTGTGATGATTCATATTCATGCAAGTCTCTTGTTTTTATTAATATCAACAAGGTTTTAGGGGTTGGTGCCTCACTAAAGAAATCTTTTGTGATGTGTATTATTCAATTGATTCTTTATTGTGAGTAATATCAAAAAATGTTTCAGTGGGTTTCCTCCCCTTGAGGTTTTCCCACTTACATATTTTGTTCTTGTGTACTCCTTGTTTATACTCTGGTGTATGGTTGTTTCTTAATGTTGTGATCTCATTAATGCATGGTTGAATGTTAATGGTGTATGAAAGTTAATATGAAATTGTATAAGGTTTTTTGAAATATTGATTCACGCCCCCTTAGTCCATTTTATTTCATTGAGTTCCATAATAATATATGATATTGCTGCTCATTTGTTTGCAAAGGTTTATGTAAAGTTATTATGGTGAATTACTTTCATCTTATTAATCGTGATGTTTGATTAGCATCTGTGCTCTTGGCTTGGCATGATCTGGTTATCGTTCCTTTTATTATCAGTTTACAAACCGTATAATAATCCCTTAAAAACATCAAAATTTTAACCTATCATAATCTATTGTAACATCACAAAATATATGTCCTGCTTTCACTTATACCTTCTCCTAACCATTCATTTCTCCCGAATATATAGATACAATTTTTTAGAAAAGAGAAGGCAATCCAATAAGTAAACAATCATATATTAATATCTCAAACAACGAATAGAACTCATTCGATCTCATTTAATAAGTTCAAACAATTTCCATACCTTATAAAGACCTTTATGATCAAGTCTAAAATAATTCAACATTACCAAAAATCTATAAATTTGGGGAACGAAAAGCATTTCTTTACTACAATCGACTAGAAATACCCTTTTCTACCTTCCAATAAATGCACAGACACTGAATGGCCTTCTATTCCTCTATACCCATTTTCCATTTGAAATAAGAAGTCCAATACAACACAATGAAATTTCTTAGAACTCAAAACCCATCATTTTTTTAATACTCATATCTAGATTTTATTGTACCCATGATCATTAAAAGAGTATGTTGCATAGCTTCCTCCTACCCAAAACAAATGACTAACTAGATTGATTCCCAACAACACATTTCAAAATCTTATACTTCTTAACTTATTAAACAAACTTAGAAATATGCATGCAATTTTCATCCAAATCGGATCATCTTTAGAAATATAAAGATACATTACCCAATTGATATTTTTGAGACCGCCATAAAAGCATAACCCATTTTTTGTTTCATTACAAATAAGAAAAATAACAATGCACAATTATTATCTTTCTTCAAAAGATCATGCAACAGTTATACTCTCATTCACATTTCAATTCTAAGTACGAAAATCACTAGACTCCATCTAGATTTCATTTACAGTCAAAATAATTATACCCATCTCACATACTATCTCGTATTGAATAAAGGCAACTATACTCGCTTAATAGTTTTTCCTTAACCATAAAATCTACTAAGTTAGCTCGCATTTATATAACAGCCGTTATAACCCAACCCAATTCGTATTTTTTTTCTTAACAATCGAAAATAAATAAGAAATGCAAAGTTAATAGATATTCAAATAACCATGAACTCGCTTAAGCTAACTTCATATTTATTTTATAGACTCTTTTTAACTCAACCTAGATCACATTTCATCCTTATCAAGGAAAAGTAACAATACCCATATCTCATTTTTGACATGTAAGGTAATATACTACATGCAATGAACATAATAACAAAGATACCCGCATTTTACAACAAACAAACCAACAAAATACCAAATTACCAATATCAAATCATAACAAAACATGTTATTGAGCGAGAGAAAAGAGCTCATGCCTGGTTTTTGCATGTTTTTCCCAAACTTTATTTTCTTCCTCCAAAAATTAGAAACAACAATCCTAAAAGTGAAATCTTTCTCTTTGCAACGAAATAGCTCCATATTCGAGCTTGAAATCATGCCTATGGCCGAAAAACAAGTGTTGTGGTGGAGAGATCCCATTATCCCCATTTCCCACAAAAATAATAGAGTGACCAAAGCAAAGCAAACCAAGATAAGGAGAGAAATGAAACTCACAAATGAATTTGGAGTTGGCTTCTCGGGGAAGCTAACTAGCTCCCGAGGAGTTTGGCCTCATTAATTGTTATAAACCCAAAACCCTACCACCTATTAAATTTTCTCGCAAACTCCTTATAGCCTCCACCTTATTTGCCAAGTAATTTTTATTGCTTACACATTACTTGCCACATAAACTATACTCCATATTTTCCAAACTTAGCTAGTTAGAATGGTTAGAGCATGGCTTGCATGGTGTCCACTTAGGTCTAGGTTTATTTTTCCCTATCCAAAATCATTAACATTTACAATTTATGCCACCATGTAACAACATTGTATTTATTTATATCTATGTATTAAGATTGCATATGCCATAAATCAAACATCATCCACACATATATTTAGTTGTTATACCTTCACCTATAACGTTAGCTTATGCCTCACTCAAAATCATTACCTTATTTACCTTTCATAAACAATCGTAAATTTTAACGTTTACAAGCCTAGACTTCAAATGCAAGTTGTGCAGATGTTTACATGGTCTCTTGACTAAGCACTATTCACGCATCAAAGGCAACTAAGAGTTATATATATATATATATATATATATATATATATCTGTGTGTGTAGTACAACTTTTATAAGCACTTTAATACAAACCAATGATTTCATAATGTGATCAATCAAATTTTACAAATGTAATCCAACAATGATATATAATATTAATAGGTTTGTCGGTGTAAGCTAAGACTCCCGGTTGGTGACCTCATACAATCTGACCATGGTCATTTTTTTGGGATAGAGGGTGAATTAAGGGTTTTGAAAGGACCCGTGCATCCTTATACATCATTTTTTTAGGATTTTTAGACGATCCACAACCTTTGTTACAATGGTGGGAACCAACACGAGGAACCCGATTGAAGAAACATTGTAACCAACAATGGTGATGCAACATCCGTAATGAGTGAAGCAAGATCCATAACGAGAATGGGTTGGTTGTCGTGAGTGAAGCGGAGCTCAAGTGAAACAATAATGATGTAGCATTAGCATCGAGTGAAGAAATCTCCAGAGTGAATCGATCCGAAAGGAGAGACCACAGGGGAGTGAAGCAATGGTTTGAGTGAAGCAAAACCCGCATGCTACAACATTAGCAGTGAAAAACCAACATGATGTGTCTGCAAAGGAGAAGAGAAGCTACATCAAACGAAGAAACCACCTCATAGAGGATCGTGCCTCGAGGGTATTTGAACATGGGTGGGAAAGCACACAAAAGTGTGATTTGACCGCACCACCCCCACCTCATCGACATCCGACCATGGCTAATTGATCGCTTATAAGATAGAAAAATTTTGGGGTTAAAAGAGAAAGATGTTACAAAAAGCTTCCAGTGTAAAAATAATGGATAAAGTTCAAGTTCATGTTTGATGAGAATAAAGTTTTAAAAAATTCAAAATTTTCACAAATTCGGGAAGTTCGGTGTAAAGCTAGAGTCCACAACCATTCTTAAATATTTAAAGCCCTGTGTAAAAATAGGAGTTTGAGTTCAAGGTATGGACATCAATTGGAATACAATGTTTTTGTTGTTGTCAAATGTTCTAGTTGTTAATGCTCATGTGCATATGTATACAATCTTTGTTTGTGGACACAAACCATGAACAATTTGACAAACTAACTCCACGGTATGTGGTGTAATGGAATGAATTTACTTAATTTATTTTATCGACAAAAAATGACTCAAGGATATGCCATCCCATGGAATACAATTTTTATAATTTGCTTTATTGACATTGAAATAAAATCGAGAGCTTACTTGAACTCAATATCACTTATTCACCGCCCTAGCATTATTCATCTGTGGGCAAAACTCAAGACGAGATTGATAAAGCAGTCAAGTAGAGTTGTTTCTAGTTTCTTTGATGTGTTGCTGTCATGAAGATGTTTTCTTGTTGTTTTGATGTTGTTTTGTCTCTGTTTTGCTCCTTTTTATAGTTCTTGGTTAAACTATAGTTGGTCCTCAAGTTCTTCGTGGATTCTGATCCATTTTTGTTGTTTTTACTGTTGTATTTGGCTTTTGAGCCTCATTGTAAAGGGATTTAGTCCCTTTTATCTTTGGACTATTTTTACTGTGCTATCTTTGGCTTTTGAGCCTTTTTGTAAATAGGGTATAGTCCCTTTAAAAACTATTTATCCTTAATAAAAAAATCACTTATTCACCAAAAATTTAAAATTTCAAATAGAATAAAAAGAACTTACCTTTCTTTTTACATGGTAAAAACACTAGGTTGTTTGAGCTCCTTCTCCTTCTTCTCAAGAGTGAAAATGATGGGTGTAGTGAAAATGACATCCACTTGGGATTAAATATGCAATGTGAAGTCAGTGTGGTCAAAAATAGTTTGACAAAAATGTAGTGTAAAGGTGCGTTGCATTTGTGACACTATTATCGCATCGTCTTTGCATCGGATAGCCCTTGTAAAGCTTAACAAAATGAATAGATGTAAAATGGACCCCAATTTCAACGTTTTAAGCACATTATGTAGTAGTGTACAAAGTCTTTGTTTAAATAGAAAATTCTAGAGGATTTCCCATGCAAGTTAAATTCAAGCACATGCCAACCATAGAAAATGGCTTAAAAGATAAAAATGACTATTGTATAGAGGAGGTCACTATCGGTTACGATAATTATCTTGGGTTGTTGGAGGACATTGCTTTGATAGTGTGCCTATGTCAATGCTTTTGATGACTCGGGGGTGAAAAGGATTAGTTTAAAAGGATGCGAGTCTATGAAGGTGTAGTGGATGTTTGAGGCAAACTTAAAGCGAATATGAGATTGTTTAAGGAAAATTGGTAATGTTGATAATGGTACATGAATGGAGCAAATTTATGCCAAAGGGAATCTAATGTGCACTAGTGAACCAAGTGTGGTAAAAGATGTGAAACTTGGTGTTGCCACATACGATACAAAATTTAGGTAACTATAAGTGGAATCATTGCTTGGGATTTGATTTTTGCGTCTAGTGCTTCTTTGTCTCAACTCAAGTTATGTCTAGATTATGGATGAGCTTGTTGTTAGGTTGCACTACTTTAATCATGGCTCTTTCAGGTTTATGTTGATTAATATGTGATATTTACAAGGAATTTATGTCTCGAATGGCATGGTCGTAGGACTAGAATGTTGCTATATAACTTGCTTATGATGGTTCATTGGTTTCCCCTTCCTCTAAGGATTTGATGCCATTAGAGAGTTTTTGTTGGATTGATTGTAGAGTTGTTTCCTTATGTTTGGGGTAGTTGTATTCTTATAGTTGTATTTTCATTTTCTAAAACTTTTTAATAGAATTTTTTTTTTTGGTTTGCTTGTCCTTCCCCGTTAAAGTTGCGTTGTACACCTCAATTGACTAAATGACGAAGAGCTTTTGAGAGGGACGAGTACGACATAAATTTGAACCGAAATGTTGACTTTTTTTAATCTTCCCTCTCATGGCGTGCTAAAATCACGGTTTTGTGTTTGCTCAATTCTTTATGTGACCTAACATGTTGTTGCGCTAATTTACCTACTGCTCGTTGAAGAAAACGACGAACAAAACAAATGATTGCTGTATACTTTGGAAATCATCATTAATCACACGTTACAAAATTATAGCAACACGAGTTTAGGAAGCAATCGACTTCGTTTTTCTTTTAATTTTAAAGATGCAGCGAACACCTCATTCATAGAGAATGGAGATCAATGGGGAATTATGCAATTGTAAATATGTGTGTACGTGTCGCCACCATGGTCGGTGAAGAAAGCAATTGCATATTATAGGTAGGTACTTTGAATGTAACATGTAAAATAAGTTTTGATGTCATGATTTTAAAAATTGCAACGGCTTTGTACCGCTCGTATTGTGTTTCTTCACCACATATTTATTTTTGTTGTTGGTGCGCGTTCTGGAGAAGTTGAACCGTGTTCAAAAAACAGATCGAAAATTCTAACAAACAAACAATCATTTTTGCAATTAAAATCATCACACAAGAGAAACAAAAATTGTAGCCAAATGATATGAATTAGAATTAATTGAGAGATGAAATTAGGAAGGGCGTTTGCTGTGCAGTCAATGAACAGTTGCCCTTTCTCACACATTTTGGGGCAAGGTTGCTTAATACACATGACAACACAAGAGGGACTCGGAACACACACGATGTCTCTTCCCAGTGCCATGTTATGAATTTCTGCACAGCTGCTGTGGGCAGAAAAAGGCTCAGAGGAATGTTTACGTAATTCTTGAGCCTGATCGACAATCGTAGAATCTGTTATTGGCCTTGATGACGGTTCGCACTCATGTTGATCCTCTGCACTTGATTTTTCATTTGGGAATTGTTGATTTTCCGCATCATTGTCTTCCATTAAGCTGGAATTGCGTTCTGCCTCTTCCTCCGAGGAACATTCTATAGTTGGCAGAAGACTATTTAATGGTGGGGAATTTAATCTCACAACAATCCATTGGCCAGTCGGGGGAATAGCGCACCAATCAGGTCTCTCACCGCCTGCAGCCAAAACCGCGAGTCTGTCCCTAGAAGAAGGCCTCTTAACTGACACTTTTCTCTCCTCTGCTTCAGCTTTCCTAAAAGGGCTAGTAATGTCCAGCGACAAAATTGGAACAATCACAGACATAGTAGAACAGGAGGAATCGCAATCAGGCATCCCAAAATCCGAAGTGCTGGTAGGAGATCCAGGAGCCCTTTTCACCTCCGTGACAGAGCAGGAGTCGGTCTCATTGAGGAAAGGATGGTCCAACAGCTATTCAGCGGTCCACCTCTTCTTGGGATCTATGCAGAAGCATTTCTCTAGAAAATCCCGGCCTTGAGTTGAAAGAAGCATGGGCAAGTCTGGCTGTTCGTCTGTGCAACCGATGCGAAACATGGCTGCCATGGGGTTTGAAACATTGCTCCAAGGTGGCCTGCCCGTGGCCATCTCCACCACAGTGCAACCCAGAGACCAAATATCAGAAGCAGGCCCCTGCTCCACCTGGTTCACTACTTCAGGAGCCATCCACAGTGGCGTACCTCTTAAATCTTTAAGACTTAATCCCTTCTCCTCCATCTTCTTAGCAGATCCAAAGTCGCCAAGCTTGACCACGCCACCGGCTCCCACAAGCACGTTGTTGCTCTTGACATCGCAATGCACAATCCCCTGCCTGTGGAGGTAATCTAATCCGCGGAGAATACCACGAGTGTAAACCCTGATCACGGATTCGTCCAACTGCCCCCCAAACTTACTCAGAAGGCCCGCCACGGAGCCACCAGACATGTATTCCATCATCAAGTTACAGGTGTCCACGCCATTTTCAATGCTGTAATCCTTCCCCAGGCATCGCACAATGTAAGGAGAATCCAGGGAGCTGAGAATGCTGTACTCATTTTCTAAATAAGAAATTGAGGTGGATGCCATGGACTTTACTGCGAAGAGGGTGCCGTTAGACTTGTCAATGGCAAGGCTAACAGTCCCAAACGCTCCAGCTCCAATAATGGCGCCCCTTATCCATTCCTTTGGGCAGCGTACCTCGCTTTTCATTTCCATTGCCATTGTTTTTTTTTTTTTTCAATTCTCCACAAAGTCGGATGGGCAGAACAGAGCAGGGGAGTTGCTTATAAAGACCTCGGAAACACTTACCTTCCGACTTCCGTGGAGACACAAAGGAAAGAGGGTATTTTAATTTATCACGCGCACCTTTGAAAAGATTGACGAGAAGCAATGAATGTGGGTGAAGAACGGTAACGGTGGATCAGCCCGAGTGACGCCTTTGAATACGTACTTATGAAGCGCGTGCGTATTTGGATAATTCCTTTAATTTCCGTTTACTTTTCCCGTTGAATGTAAAGGCACTTTTAGACAGTGGTGAAGGGGCAGTTGAAGCGGCGTTCCTCCTCTGTTGACGTTTTAAATGGATGGATGCTGCGTCAATAATGGGGAGCGAGAACAACGGTGTTTGACAATTCAACGTATGCGTCAAATGAATCGGTGTAAGTAGGATGGATGGAGGATACCAAGTTGAATGCATTGCAAGGAAGAGATGTTTTCATTGCCGTAATTACTTAACTTGCTCTTCTAAGTTAAGAAGAAAAGTTTTTTATGGGATCCACGCGACACACAAAGATTAAAAGCCAGTTCAACGCGTACCTTTATCCGAAAGGCGTGTGTCTAACGCCGGCCTTCATTAGATGATTCTTTTCGTAGTCAATTTCGTTCACTTTTTTGCCAAGACACCTTGAAATGTCGATAGGTGCAAAATAGAATTTTCTCTATTTTAGTTGTATTATTTAATTGAGTGCAATATATGTTCAAAGGGGATGAACTAAAAAATCAAGGAAAATTGTTAATGTTTAACAAATGTTTTAGATTGAGGATCATTTATTTATGTGATTATAGTTTGAGGTTGAAGTGGTCAAAATAAGAAATGGACAAAATTGAATAGGTTACAGGGTCGTAACCCAATTCCATTTTTTTGTAGTACCGAGTACCATACTTTTATAGTTTTAACCTTGATTAAATGCAGGATTAATTGTGAGAAAAAAGGTGATGCATGAACATTCGTCGATAATAGAGCCCCTGCAACTTTTAGTCATATGAGGGACATGTAGAATTTATTTGGCAGTCGAGTTGAAATCATAAGACCCAAATAAGATCCTTTATCTGTGTTCCACTTTATCATCTAAATGTCACTTGTGTTATTCACATGAGTATAATTTACAGTTAAATGGGGGTCAAAATAAAAAATGGGGAAGATCCAATAGGCTCTAGGGCCGTAACCCAACTGAGAACGACTGAAAGTTTTTAATTGGACATAATTTGATTTGTTATATAAGATGAAGACAACAATGGAAAGTCAGAAATAAAAATTGAGAATTAAATACCTTCATGCACCACACATTTTCCATGAATTGAATCAAGCACCCAAATAATATTTGGTATTTGTGTTATACTTCACATTAATGTACACTCAAATCAAATACGGAAATGCAAATTGTTATGCGGTTAGTGCTAGCAAGGAGGGGTAAATTTATAGTGGAAAGGGGGTATGCAGGACAAAATAATTCTCTAAGAAAATAAAACTCGTAGAGATTGCAATGAATATGGTAGGGCACTATGGTTTTCAAGAAGGAAATGTCAAGGAGCATGTACGAATGCAAAACAACAAGAAGACATATCTTCAATGACTAAGGTTGCTTAAATCAACAACCACACATGGATTAGATTACATTCATTGAGATTTAATTTGTATTGTCAGAGAGGCAAGCCACTTAAAATTGTGCAAATGCCTTCGACGTAATAATAGAAATAACATGAACCACAAACTAATAGACTTGATCAAATGTAGGCAATTGTACGAGCAACAAAGGAAATCAAAGAAATCTCTTTTTGACGTAGTAAACAAAATTTATAAATACCACTACTTTAATGTAACCATCATTTTTTAATACAAAAAATAAACTAAAAATGTTAGTCATATCAGCTATGATACTTGGTCGAGCGGGTCAGGAAGTACTATAAGAATGACATTGTCTCTTTGTCTTCAACTGGTCACATCCAGGAAAACATACAAAGAAACAACTTGGAGATTAAATCCGAACTGTAACCATTGATGACTCCTCTTAGAGTATTTCCACGAAACCATCTGATAAAGTCGCAAATGGCCATACATGGTTACCAAATGTATTGGCGATATGGTGTATAAGAAGTAAGGAGAGAACACGCGTTCACATGGAGCAGCTTTGATATGTGTAACGCCCGATTTTGTATGTTATCTTGGTGAAAGTTTTCATCATGTCAAGTTATAATCGCTTAAATGAAGGCAAACATGTTAAGATAAACTCTGATCTTAAAGGAATGTGTTGCTAACTTGGATTCTTGCATGCTTTGTGATTTATCAGATATAGGATGTAAGAATTATTGTACTTGCGTGTTTGCTAATGTGACGACAAATTGTCGTATACTTGCTAAACTCTCGTTGCTGATTGACAACACACCTTGAATCAATTTCATTGATCCAAAGTATGCTGAGGGCTTCTTGTGATTTCTGTGTTGATTTACTCTTGAACCGAACCAGAGGTTGATATGAACGTCTGATTGCAGAATGAGCAGCTGGCACGTAAATGCCAACGACAGGGGTTTGATTTTTGAACCCTGTACTGTCGAACTTGGGACCTCGTGAGGTAAGAAATGCCTGGACACGGGTGGCCTTGACACGTGATCCAAAGGATGGAACGTCCTGCTCTGCATTAACGTGAATGTCAGTTGGGAGGTTGGGTTAGGGGTTAATTAGTGTTAGTGGTTAGTATGAATTAAACCCTAAACTAATCCTAAGTCCTAACATGCATCCTAAACTACTATCCTAAGTGGATTTTTAAATTACAAAAAAAAGGGGAAAAATAGACCTAAGCCCTAATAACCTAAGGCTAAACTAAGACCTAGGTTGAACACTATATGCAACCTAAACTAATCCTAATCTAAAGGGGCGCACAGACCCTTGGAGGGAAAGGATAAGGATGGAGGGGAGTATTCATTAGCATTTAATAGAAAGTCCATACGTGGACAGTGCCAGTTTTGGCGGGGCAGGTAAGAAATGGAGGCATCTATTTGGAGATAGAGCCAAATTTGGTTTTGCATGGGAAATTTGAAAATTGAGTTCGCCAACTCAAGTTGGCAGTGGCGTGGGAAGTTAGGAAAAGGCAGAGCCTTTAATGCATTGATTATTCTCGGTCCTCGCGACCAGTTCGCCTTGGAAAGTGTATGAGGGAATTTTGATTTTCATTATGTCGATTCGGGCTTTCAAAGTTGCTCTCCGCATTTAGTTTTTCTCGTGCAGTTGTTCAACTTTCGACCCACTCTTGGAATTTGACACTTATGTTTTGAGATTTTAAGGTTGTTGTTGAGCCCAAGAAGAAAGGAGTGTTGGGAAGTTTTTGCTGTCGCTGAGGAAGGAAATAACGCGGCAAACGAAGCTTTCTTCGAGTTCTGGAAAAGAGATTACAGGCATGTTAAGCCCTTCTCTTTAAAAATTCTTGCTTTGTTTAAGTGTCTCATTAAAACAACCCTGCTCTTGGGTTTGGATTGTGTGATTGCTGTCGAGTCGATTGATTTGGATTTTGTTGATTCTTGTTTTCTTTTTTTTGGAAAATGTTAAGAAGCTTCACTTCTGGTTGCTAGGCTTTGATTCGTCTTTGCACGAATCGAGTTGGAACATGAATTACTGTATTATATGGTTGATAGTATGGTGGATTGAAATAGATAGTTTCTTTCTCTGTTCATGTTATGTGAAATTGGAACAGGCTGTGTGATCGTTCCTTATTGTGTAATTGTTTCCTTGCTGTTGTGTTGGAACTGCCTTGCATGTAAAAAGGAAGTGGAAATACAGTCGTGTTATGTTGCTATGAATGGATTTCGTTGACTCTTGTTGTCATTTTTGGAAATAATAAGAAACATTGTCTCTGGTTGCTGAGTTTAACTGTCTTCGTATTTCTCGAATGGAATACCTTCCTGTGTACTGGTTGTTGACGTTAAATGGAAGTTAGAAACGGGTTCTTCTCCGTAAAATGCTTAATGTGAACTGTGCAGGCAGTGTGAATTATTTTATTACTGTGTGATTGTCTTTTGTCACATGAACTTTTGGGATAAGATGGTGAAGGTTGTGTGAACGGCTTGATGTCGTTTCTGTACTGAGGTTTTCTTGCTGAAAGAAATAGAACTTTTCTCTTCCTTCTGTTTCGGGATTATAAGGAAATGGCATTTTGTATTTTAAAAGAATGGGCATTAGAATTTTATATGAGTGCTCGTGAAAGTTGGAAAAGAAATAGTTTTTCCTTCTGAACTTATAGTATAATACACTGTTTTCTTGCTGAAGAAGGTATGATGAATTGTTGTGTTTAATTGATGACCGCTCAATCCTCTAGTTCGGACTGTCTTGTGAATGCGAACTTGACTTTGAATTGCTGTGCGAAAGAAGTGATGCATGGGAACTCTGTCTTGTTGTTTGGGTTTGTCTTAACTGTATCTGACTTACGCATTTAACACCCTATACGGGTTTACTTCAAAAAGAGGTATTGATAACTGAATATTGCATTCCGAAGTTCTGCATATTATTTTGAACTCAACCAAAAGGGGGATTCGGGCAGAATGTTTGTTGGCAGTGAGCACGATTTGGGTGTTTTATTTCTTTCTGAGCAAATGATTGTTCTTACTGATATCATGGGAAATTAGTTCTTCCTCCTCTGCTGTTGATTTCGAAAGAGATAGTAATTAAGTTATTTGAACCTTATAGGATCGGATTGTTGGAAGTGACAGCGGTAATTAAATTATTTTTCTAAGTGTCTGTACCTTCTGTGCAAATGAAATATTTAAATATTTCGTGTGGTCTTCCGATCTTGGTACTGTCATTTAGGAGAATTGAAATCAGCTTGAACAATTCTTGATGAGTCCAAAGAAGATGGTTGTTTTCTTAGTGAAGGTTAAGGGCAGGAAATGTTCTCTGTTGTTGTTGAATTCTGGAGATAGCATTAGGGGCTTACTGTGCTTTATGATTGGACTTGCTGTAGGTAACAACAATGAATAAAATGTTATTTTGAACGGGATACGTTCATAGGATTAGAAAGTCATGTGATTAATTGACTGTATGATTGTATAACTGTTTATCTGTTTAGCATACAGTGAAAGAAATATGGTTTCTTTTAGTATGGTAAATATATGGTATGCATCCTTATACTGTTTGATCTTGGATGAACATAATGTGGTACTAACCTGTTTTGGATTTTCATATGAGCCTGATTCAAATGAAATATGGATATGGATGATGAATTCTTCCCTGTTTTCATTAAAGCTGATTATGAATGAAATTACTCTTCTGCTGGAAAGTGAATTCTGAATGGATTTTGTAAGTTTCACTCTGAACTGTTATCTTGATTTGTGTCTCGTTTGGATTCCATTTTTAGAACAGCCATTTGGAAAGAAATAGGGTCATGGATGAATGACTTGGAAAAATGATCTGTTCTTCTTTCATTCAGTTGGAAATCTATAATTCGTTGGTAACGAATCTTGTAGTGCTTAGATATGAGCGACTATATGCATTGCTGCTCGCTTTCTTGTCTGTGCTTGATTGCTTAGAATCTAATATGATGCATGAACTGAAAGGAAAGTAATGAGTTTACATTTCAGTTAGTTTCATCCTTTGCATTTATTATTAATGAAAGGCGTGAAAAGGATAACAGTATGTTATATCTGCAGTAAGCTACTTGTAATTCCTAACTTTACCAATGTTGTGAAATGATACTTGTAACGGTTATGTGGAAACGGACAGCAGCTTCTTTGGTGGTTGTGATTTTATTTTGATAGTTCGGTTGTTATGCCGATCTTTCTTTTGTACCTATTTTGTGATTGATGTCTTCTCGTCGTTTCATAAAAGAAGGGTTCTTTTATTGAGACAGTTAGTTGAAAGCACCTTATTTTAAGGATAAGTGCTTAATGTGCTCGATTCATTGAATCCACCCGCAAATCATTTTGCAGATGGAATTTGATTAGAATGAAGACATGGGCTGTTTTTTACGATGCTTCTTGATTAGTTGAAGATGAATTGTAATTGTTGCTTTTATTCCTCTTTGAGGAATTGTGAAAAGAAGAAAGTATATTCTTCTATCTATGAGTTGTATTGATGATATATGTAAACCTTGTCCATTCAAATTGAATTGGCAAATGTATGGATCATGACATGAAATGATGAATACAATTACAAGTGTGATATTTTCAATAATTATATCAGTTTGATATTGTTGAATAAATTGGAAATATAATGTTATTTCTTGATTTGGATTTGTTTAATTGTCCTCGGATGGATGCTAAATGGAAACTGATATCTATTCTTTATCTAAATGCAAATTTTAAGTTGAAATATGCAATTAGTTCATACTTGGTAAAGATGAATTTTTAATTGACATTAAAAAGGTTTAGGAAGAATATGATTTCATAATCGAAAGGTATTCGGATTAGCTTAGGAGCTAAGGAATATCAATTAACTTCGAGATAACCGAACTTCACTTTCAACTCCGTTAATGATCTCGTATGTTAAATTCGTAATAAAGGATATAGGATAAGTATATCCATAACTAATGGACCTTAACTATGTAACGTTAAGGAGAACAAATGAATACAGCTTTGGGATTAGACCTCGTTTAAATGACGCCTAATAAGTTAGAATTCTGAATTTGGTTACAGTTGGGAAAATCTTGGCTAAGTTTAATAGGTTAAACTTATCATGTCCGTCGGTATGGACTGCTTAATCCAATGATTAAGAAGTGAACCAAGTAGGGAAATGTAGCCCTTCGATACGAAGGAGAAGATGCATAGCAAGCTAATGGATGGATTTAGTCCCTCTTAGCTATATACAACTGTAATGGAAACGAGGATAAAGGGATCAGCATGGATGCTGAAAGTTGACTCTTAATTATTAAATCGTATCCAAATCACTTGAGCAGGATGTGTATTCTCGATGGGTGGATTCTGCAGGACATTGGCATATGCCAGCTACAGCAAGGTGTCTCCATGAAGACGGGGTCTTCATGACGACACAATGTTGCAGCTGACATATTGCAATGCCCTCCCGAATTAAAACATCAAGATTACATAGGTTGAATGTGTAGCTCTTAGCAGAGAATAGAGTATGATCTGGTATACGGAGTGACTCCGGAATACTAAAGATAACTAGACACACGGAGTTGTGGGGAAACGACACCATATGTCTGTGTATCTTTAGTTACCAGGAGTGCCTTCCTATATTCGTTCATATTACTAGTTGGAATTGGAAGTTTAAAACTGACCTTAAACGAAGAGGACTGGTAGGAACCAGGAAAGACCATTCTAGATAACAGGTGAAGTGAAGTGAAGGACGTATTCCGTTGATGTGTATCACATCCAGGAATATGATCATGCAAAGCATGTGAAAATCTTTGGCCAAAGTATCGCAATTGTTGGTTGCGTTGTCCTTATCACTTAATTTAAGATGCAGGATGTCAGATGAATATCAGTAACAGATATTCAGATAGGCTTCTTAAATGGATCACTTCGATAACCGGAAACGGTTATGAGAACAGGTATATATAATATACTATGCATAAACGAACATGAAGGATCGGTTGTTGCTGAGTCATGAAATGAAGGATCGTTGAAACTCCGAGCCATGAAAATGGAAGATCGGCAGCTTCCTCGAGTCATTTACAAGAAAAGCATATAGAATCATTATAAGATTGAATGGCATTGAATGTGTGTTCCATATTGTAAATATGCGAACAGGGAACATTCGTTTTAAAAAGAAATTGTGTGATCCAAACTGTGTTGTTTGGGTAGAGAACAATTATTAAAACTTGAACGTGTGTTTGAATTTTATAATTCATAACAGAAACGCGTTATCAAAAAAAAAAAAAAAAATTCCCTTGTTCTGGTATCTTAAAATGGGGATGTTACAATATGTCCAAGCAAAGATAGCGCCACCATCGATTTCAACGCATCCCCTCAAACTGCAATCTTTGGCATCCATATTCTAAGTGGTATCAAAATTAGCCACCCTACGTAATGACATTGATATTATTTCGAGTATAAAATTTCCAACATCTCCAAAATAAATAGTTTGTTAATGCATTGAACCTCCTCTTATCTAAATATAACTTTAATCTGCACGGAGATCAAAAGTATGTGATAATGCGCGATTCTGAAGTGGCATTTAACGAGCGTCACTCCATTAAACCTCCAATTAACTTGTAAATGCAAGCCCACACACGAAACTTGGAGAATTCATTCTATTATATTTGTTGTAGTTTTCGTCATGGTCGGCTCTCTTGTGATATTAAGTTTCTCTTCATCTTTCCATTCAAATAAAGGAACTAGATTTCTACGTTATTTTCTCTTTAGTTGGTACTATTCTGGAAATGGAAGCACTACCACTTCATCCATTCCATTTTCATCATTTCAATCTAATCTTCACAGAGTTAATATTATGGCTCGCTTCCTCATGTAGGAGGTATGTGTTAAAAGTTTCCACATGTCCATTGGATCCTCTATGGTGACTCTAATATGGAAAAAGGAGTCCAATTTTTCTAACTACACGTGTGATTGTAGGTTGCCAAAAGGAGTGCGACAAAAACCACATTAAGTCTAAAAGATAAAAATACACCACAATCATCACATTGTATTTGCAGGTTTCGGTTAAGGGCTATGGCTTGTCCGCTCAACTAGGACATAACCCCTTTGGCATAAGCCTTAAGCTACAACAATGGGGGTGGTCCTAAGAATCCTAAAGTAGTTCATGCAAGAGAGAACCTTTTGAACGAAACAGGAAAGTGCTCCACACTACCGACTTGTCTAGTACAACTTGGTGAGATTAGCGTCAAAAATATCCTCAGATTATGACTCTAATGAAAGTATAACTAAACACACTTCGGTACTCATTATACTAAAGGGGGTAAAGTAAAGCCGAGATACTCCTTGGTAAATCAAGCTCACTCTAGATATATTATGACACCTAGAGAGAGAACCACCTAGGAAGGTTGCTAGCTTGGAGCCATTGTTTTGTCTTAGATAGTATACTTGAGATCTCTCACAAAGTGACAACTTTGTTAGATTCAAACTCTTTTTTTTCAAACAAGGGAAATAATCTCTTAAAGTTGAAACCATGTGATTTTCATCACGAAATATACTTAGTGTCATTTTGTCCTAGTTTTTCACTAAGACAAGGTGAAACTCTACCAAAATAACACCAAGTTTATTTCAACACCACTTGGTCTACACCCTTGTTTTCTTGTTTCCCATTTTTGTACAAAAGGAAACAACATATATGGATACCGCTAGATATTGCGTGTCCACCACTTTTGTATTCTACTTGTGCGACTAGGTTGCAATGTTGGAGCGCAAGTGTTGAAAGTGTGCATGGTATGTACTCATGATCTAGTAGGCCCCCTTGTCTCAAAAACCCATATTTGAGACTTATTATCATCAGTAGTTAGGCGATTTCATCCGTGTCTTCTTTTTGAGTTATTACGCTGCCCACATTATAGCCATACAATTGAGATATTTACATCTTGTTTCCATTGTGAAATTAGGCCTAAATCTCTATATTGTAGAGTTATGTTGTTCACACACATAGTAATTTCTTGTTATACTTAGATGTAGTTTTTACATCCTAAAATTTTCTTGAGTTTTGTGAGTGTTGAGGATACATTTTTAGCATCGCGATAACATCATTTTGACACTAGAAATATTGCTTTCCCAAAATCTTGGTTCACGTGTCTAAATAGTGTTGTTACGATGCTCACATTGTTATCATCCATTTTACGAGACTTGGACTTTGTTAGTGTTTAGAAACTAGTTTTTAGTATATCTTGTTAGAAGATCACGTCAACATTCTCTTATCATTTAGGCCTTGTTTGTTGTAAACTTGACCTAATCAAGTTAATCTGAAAATGATCAAGTTTTTATCTACATGATCTCGAACACTTGTAGGCTTTAAATATTTTCCGATAAGTTTCTCCTTTTGAGTAATCAATTTAAAAATGATGCAAGAATGTGTTGGTCCGAAAATCATGCGCTGATGATCTATGATGACGAGCCAACAAGTCAGTGTTGCGAGGCTTAGCCCCTCTTTGAGACAAAGAAAGCGAAACCGGTTTATTGCTACTTCTACTAGCAGGAACCTATGCAAGTCTCACAGATTACGGGGTTGGGATCTCATCCCAAAGAGAGTGTTCTAGGCTGCGAAGAGAAAGGAATAAAAGAAGGAGAAGAGAAAGAACAGATCCGAAGGGAGAAAAGAAATGAATTCCAAAGAGAGGAGTCGGAAGATCTATGCTTTTAGTTTGGTAGTAAATGTGAGGCCAAACCTACTTGCATAGATAAACAAAGCAATACTGATAAACAAGTGACGGAAAAGTAGATATGAATTCAACAGAATAAACACATGCAGATCTAACATAAGAAAGATCTAATGTATAACACAGCTATTGAGCACAAAGTCTGAATAATTGTATTATGGTTCTTTTCTGTTACAAGAAAGCTCAAAGTCTTTCTCTCCTCACTTCTATTTCTATCTGAAAAATGTTCACCCCCGAATACAACAAGTATTCCTGTATATATAGAAGATGAGGAGGAGAGAAGACAAAAGCCAACAAAACAACACACAAAATATCTTACAAGATATTTACAAAATATCCAAAGTCATGTTGACTTTTACATCTTTGAGTGGATGACATCATCCCATGATGCAACATGGATGATGTCATCGTTTGTACCAACATACTTGAGATATCGCGAAAAGAAAGTCGGAGAAGAGGGAGAAGAAGAAACAGAAGAAGAAGAACAGCTACTCGTCATCATCATCCTGCAGCCGAAAAGGGGTAGCTTGTTTCTGATGCTGCTCAGGTGATGTTATTTGGAACTGAGCGCGGTATTCCAAGAACTTGCTGATCATTGGCCCGAATTGATCCTGTGACGGATCCTGGTGCCTTTCACTGATTGCTTCGCAAGTTTCCCGCTCATCAATGAGCTTTTCGGGGACCTTGGAATAGTCTTTACCCGCCTCGATTAGGGACCCGGCGTAAGTCTCTACAGCGCAGGTTGTTGATGGATTCAATGTCGAAAGTGACTGCCCTCCTCCCTCGAGAAGCTAACTCCTTGAAAATTCGGATAGTATCGTCACTGATCTCAAGGTGAGGGAAGGAGTGAGCAACCACGAGTCATAGATAGAACAATCTTCTCCATTTGATGCATCGCATCCGGGCCTCTTCCTTCACCTTGTCTATCTTCTCTAACACAAATTGAGCTGATCTATCCTGTAGTCCGAGTGGACATAGTCTTGTTGAGGGTCCTCGGATGACCGAATACTCCAAACTTGACCAAATCTTCGACCGAACAGGTAACATTTGGCCGCTTGGAAGGCCTCGTGTTGGAGTCTCAGCGTTTTCGAGCTCTTCCGACACTGGACTTGCTAATGTTTGGAGTTCCTTATTCGCCTTCTCGATGTTCGTATAAACCGATATACTCGCGATCACCTTTTCACTATCCTTAAGGATTTGCTCCTCCAAGCGAAACAGTTGTCATACCTCGCCGCCGATCTTTGAATATTCATTGATCTTCTCCCGACCGAGCGGCTCAGAGTCTTAAGCGCATTGTGGAGGCGCACTTCCCATCTTCCGTAGGGCTTGGGCAGTGTATTTATTCTGCTCCTTTAGTAGCCTCTTTTCTTCCTTTGTTTCTCGGCTTTTCGCAGAGTGCATCAACCGCGGAAAGAGCTTCCCCCTGAGACTTTCTCGAGGATGTCCCCATTGTGACTTGGTCACCGTGAAATCTGGGAGACGGATCTTCTTTCTCTTTGCAGGATCGGGTAGGCTATTTCCATAACCCTCTCACTGCGCAGCGCTCTTGGAGAAGCGTGCAACCGGCTTGTGCTTCTTTGCTCCTTTAGCCGAATGATCAAAAGTCCATCGAGCGATGGGGACTTTCCTCTTTGGTCAGTTGCTCTCACCGTTGAGAGAGATCCAAGCCGGTCCTATAGAAGAAGGACCAGAGATGCAGGGGAGGCAGCAACGGTAGAAGAGGGGAAAAACGTGGAGACACGTGGCGGCGGCATTGAAAGAATAGCCGAAGACATGCCCACGGGAGGAAGGGAAACCGCAACAGTAGAAGAGATAGGAAGGGAAGGGAACTCGGAGAGGAGAGAAGAAATGGAAGAAGACAAATCAGCGAGGGAGGAGAAAATGGACGAAGAGGCAGGGGAAAGGGTAGAAGAAGGGGCAGAGGACGCGACCAAAGGGGTGGTCGCAGGAGTCACACGAGGAGGGGAAGGAAGAGAAGAAAAAGGGACAGAAGGGACCTCTGAAGTTGTAGCAGTGCCAACATCCTGAGTGGATGGGCGTATAGGACTATCCTCCGCTGCTTCTTTCTCTGGCGAATCCAGAGTTATTACTTGTTCAGGCTCTGAAGGAAGAGGACTTTCAGGGGCTTCCTCCTGAATGATGCTAGGCTCACCTTCCGCAGCTTTGCCTTTTAGCTGCTTCTTTGACCTTGGAGGTGCATTACCTAAAGGAGAAGTCGTAAAATCTACACCGAGGTAGATTAACCCATTCATGCGGCACCAACGCTCTGTCCTCCGCATAGTCTCTTTAACTCTCTCCTCAATTGTCTGAGGAGCCTTGCTTCTGTCAATGTCCGGGAAGGGCCAATCATCCCCTTCTGTGTCATTATACACTTTGTCTACTTCGTCCTCTGTGGTTTGGAAGCCTTTTGGGACAATGGCTACTCCGTAATGGCTGATTTCCGTTAATGCCAAGCGAGAGTGATCCTTTCTTCTGAGTTCTACCTCATGGATGACGTCGATGTAAATGTCCTCAATTTGAGGGACATGGATCGGATCAAGCTTAGCCCTTGGCAAGCAGCCCCTTGGGTCGAATGTAGGCCTTGCTGGGAAATCATGCTTCAGGTTGAGCAATTCTAGCTCAGCAAACATCTCCTTCGCCTTGTGATAGGTTGAACAAGTGTATCGGCCTACTGTGAGGGGGAAAGGAGTTCCACCCTTCTTTCTTTTCTGGCACTTCTCATGATATGTGACCAGCTGCCTTGACAATTCCAATAGAACCAGCTTTGGTCCAGCATATCTTGGCAACCTGGTGGGCTCTCCCAAGAAATTGGCCGCCCTTAGATAGGTGAATGTGGGAAATTGGGTGAACAAGGCCCCCCACTTTTCCACAGCAGAAACAGTATTCTTAATTGTGCGGCCATGAGTCAACTTTGGTCGCAGCATGCATATAATATGGTAGAAGAAAGCGTCATTGATTTTTGAAAAGTGTTGGATGCTATTCTCCAGCTTTAGCTCTGGGTAGTATTCATATATCTTGGCCTGAGGCCAAGTTCCACTTCGGTGCAGCCCTGGATAATCCCTTTCGAGGCAAAGAAAGATATACACTACGTAGGGAGTTCATATGAAACACTCTGTTGTGGCAAACCTGTCAGCTTTTGCTTCGAAATAAGCGGCTAACTTATTATTTCCCCGTAAAAAGCGCCGATCGGGCAAATTCTTGTTCATCGTCTCCAGTGCCTGCCGGCGCAAGATCCATTTATGGAAGTAGTGGGCGTCAAAGCCCGAAGACTCTGCTCAGAAAGTGATGGTGTCACTGAGTTCTTCGGAGAAGTCGCCTTTGGATGTGCGGGCCACCGGGTCACTACCTTCTTATTTTTGAGGTAGACTTCATTCATTAATTGCATGCACAGGTCCTCATTGTCCTCCCAGGTCTTGACACATTCTTGCTGGCTAACAGCCACATAGTTCCGGTGATGAGGGATGCCAAGCATTAACTCAAAGCGACGGGCAGTGAGGTTTATAACTACCTCGCCCTTGCTATTCTCGACACATCTTGTGTCTTTGTTGAAGGATTGTGCAACAACCATCATAAACTCGTTATTAACAGCACTGACAGGAATCCCACCGGCGAAGTGCAGGGCGCTGCCTATCAATTTATCCATCCATGGACTCCTTGTCACTTTCTGAGTCCTTACCCAGAATTCCTCCATGTCAATGTGACCTAATTCAGAGTCCCTGACATCCATATTGCACTCTGCCTGTGATTCGGGCATTCTGACCCTTTGGTATTTGTATTTCATTTCTTCTTCTGTTAGCTTTGCCTTCCCTCTTGGTTTGGTGGGTCTCTTGCTTGACGTAGACATGTGTTCTTCAAGGCTTATTTGATGATCTGCACGTAGAAGGAGCGAAACCCAATCCAAGAAGCTTGAATTAGTCATTTGATCTTCCATTGGAATACTAGCAGAAGAAAGAGTTAGAACTTTTAAGATTCGGGGCGCAGGGCGCATGAAAAATGTATATAACAGGCTGAATAGTCAAGGCGCACAGGAAAAGGGTGCAACAGAGGTTAAGTTGGCGCCAAAGGCGCATGGCGCATGGATGAAGCAGACTGCATTTTATAGAAGGGCGCATGGGCAGATTGTGCAACATGGAAAAAAGGCGCGCCAAAGGTATATGGCGCGGCGCATGGAGGGTCTACACAACATCGTGTACTTACTGCAGACGGAGGTGCGCCGCGCCTTGGAGGCTTTATACTTGCACAAATAACTCTTGCGTTGCATGGAAGCTGGGCGCGCCCTTTAGCGCATAGAAGAGGGATGCAACAGGGGTAAAAGATGCGCCAAAGGGATATAAGGAGGCGCGGTTTTCGAGCGTGTTACGGGCCGAAAGGGTGCGCCTAGGGGCGCATGATTTTTAACTGCAGCATGCTGGGTAGACGCGCCGAGGGGCGCGACTGTCTAAGGTGCAACATGACGCGGCAACGCGCCATGGGGAATACTTGAAATACTTAAGCATTTACACATTTCAACCTCCACTTCGAAAGGACGCTTGGCATCACTTAGTTTGATAAAATAGGATCAGACCAAGCCAAAATAAAACCATCCCTCCCTTTTCCATCAAATCCAGAAAGAGGGAGGGAGAGGAGAAAGAAAGCACAGACCAGGCAGGAGGAAGAAAACAAAAAGTTCAAGGAGGGAAACAAGCCAGGCACAAATACAACTGATGAAAACCAGCAAGCCAGCACACACCAAGAACTAAATGAAAAGAGGATGAACCTCTTACCTTAACAATATAGCCAAAATCCTTGAGCGGGTCCACAACTTGATGAAAATGACAGAGCAGGGGCTGACAAGTCCAGGGATATCACGTGCTCGATGGAAATAATGAAAACGACAGGGCGGGCATTGTTATATATATCAAAACTTTGTCATAAATGCGCCACCCACTATTTGAAAAGGCGCGCGAAAACGACTGTTGACAGAGGAAAGCATGCGCCCTTTGGCGCATGGGAAAGAGGCGCAACAAATGATATGTCAACATCGAGGCGCATGCGCCTCGGCGCACGCAAATAAGGCTTAACATGCTTTGGCGCACCGAAAGACGTGTTGACATGGGAAACCATGCGCCAAAGGCTTTTTAAAGGGGCGCACCAAAATGTGGTGTTACAGTGAAAATCCATGCGCCCAGCCAAAGGGCTCAAAAAAGACTAAGTTCAAAAACTGAATTTCCCGGGAAGGGATGTTACAATATTTCGAACGCGAAGGATCCCTATCGAGGGATCAAGACAAAATTTTCGGTATGGTTATCGGTAAAATTGCCCTTGTCAATTTTACGGGATAACAGCTGGCTCTTTCTGGGGACTATCTTTGAGTGAAACTTAAGGGTAGAGAATCCCAGATCACATGTGCCTATCCATTGGGCAAGGAGTCAAAAACAAGGGGAACCGGAGGGAGAACAAAGAAAACACACAACAAACCGAAAGCAAACACACAACCAAAATAAACTGTACAAAGAAGAGAGCAAGCTCTACTTCCTGAAGATCTTGAGATGTTGCCCGCTATAGGGAAGCGGGAGTTCAGCTCCATCCAAATATGAGAGATAGAAACTGTTCTCTCCATTGAGTTGCTTGATTTTGAAGGGCCCCCTCCATAGGGAATCAAATTTTCCGTGCATACCCTTTGGCTCTCTTCGCTTGTCCCAAAGAAGGACGAGATCTCCCACTTGAAAATCTCTCTGTTTGGCTTTCTTATCAAAAAGCCTCTTTACTTCGATTTCGATGTTCGTGATCCTCGTTGACCACCTTTTACTCTC